>CM050163.1:241913871-242431371 GCA_027410445.1 Discoglossus pictus
TTATTTTAGACAAAATTTAATTTAATTTTAAACAAAAAATAAAAATAAAGGAACATATGGATGATACATAGGTGTAAAATTTATATATTAAAAGGGCCACTATGAACACTTTTTTTGTATATACTTTTTAGAAAGTAAAACCTACACTGCCTTTTTGTTCTACCACTTTTAAATGCAGTTAGTTTTACGGCATGGTTCAACTTGTTTGCTTCACTCCCTGCTGTTGATCTAATTTTAGTGTCCTTATATCTCCCAGTGCCTTAGGAGAGCTTATTAGTTAATAACTGCCACATTACCATTATGCAGGCACCTTTCTTGTGTATACAGCCACAACCCACATCAGGGAAATCTGCTGTTTCCAAAGTGGAAGATTATCATCTTTAACATGCAGTTATGCTGCTTTATAAAACATTTTTACATTCCTTTTATTTTACCACAGTGGTCTTAACACAAATGCAACTTTTGGTGCAATGGTTTGTATTTACAGTCTCTATACTAAAGTATTTATTTTATATGGTTAGTCTTCTGTTGCATGTGTAGAGGTAGTTTTGTGCTAAAGTCTGGTGTTTCTCCCTGACTTCCCACTACAGCCTAGCTTCACAAAGCGGCTGTGGTAGTGTGTTTTTATATGGGGAAAAATCTCAGCTGCAGTGATAGTACCACCTTAAAAAATCTTAGTAAATTCATTGAAATATCCACAGCCTCAATCGATAAACCATTTTAGAAGTGAAGAGGGCAGGGAGGAAGCATAAAATAAATTATTTCAAACTGTAGCTACAGTAGAAGGAACTTGAATGATTATAAATAAATTAAAACAGATTACTGGTAAAATTTTTATGGAAACAAGCTTTTCCTACCCCTCCCCCCTCTTACCAATTGTTTTTTTTTCCTGTTGAAGTAGTGGTTTTATGAAGTTGTCACAGGCTAGGATGTTTGTCTTTTTGAGCATAGTTGAACCAATCACAGTAATTGAACCAGAGTAAATAAAGTATTGTAAAGCAGAACCGGAGTACCCAGAGATCCTGGACTGATGGAAATCCTCATGACTTATTTGTCTGTTCTAGATCGTAATGACTGCTGATCATTGCCAACTATGTATATGGGGTCTGTATGTGCCCAGATTCACTTTAGCGGGTTTTGGGCACATGCAGATTCCCTGACTGCTGCAGAAATGATTACTAATCATTGCTAAATGCTAACGTAAGATTACTGCATTAAAACACAATTAGGTGCCTTGAAAATTGATTGTGCCTCTATAGCTTAGAGGCCTTTGACAAATAGACTGCTTATCCGGACATATTATACTATGCATTTTGCGTAAAGAACATTCTGAATGACATGAGCTGTAACTTACATAAATGGATGTCTGTTTTAAGGATAAAAAAATTATTACTGGAAACAAAGGGGAATAAATTCTATTTTTTTTAAATATATATTTTTTATAAGGGCTATAAACTCAGTCACAGAATCTCTGCAGGTTCTGAACAAATCGAAAACAAGCTCTCTGCATGTGACCTTGTACCATGCTTGCTCTGGTGGCTTCTTCAGACATATTTACTTTGACATGAGAAATGTTTTAACTTTTCACTGAGAATCTAAAATAAGAATAGTAACAAATATATATTTGCTAGACAGGCACCATGTGCATTGGTCACTTTAGTCATTTAGGGGTCAGGTCATTCAGGTGTCAGGTCATGATGCCATGTTGTGGTTTCCTGAAAATATTGCTTTATATACAGAGCAGCAGGCGTTTATTGATTGCCTGTCTCAGGTGTTTGCAAATGTGAGGTGCCAACAAAAAAGTTGTAATATAGAAAGTCTTGCAGAAAGTATTGAATATTGTTCTTCACCACAAGCTGGGCTTGATGTAGGACAGAGTTATTCGTGATGTGGTAAAGTAACTGGCCAAGAAAGTATATGCATTGTTTGTCTGAGGGTACTGAAACATGTATGTACAAAGTAACATCCTACCAACATGATTACTGCCCCCGCCTGTGACCAGGAGGAACAGCATGAGGGAAGAGCATACCCTCTGAATATAGCAGACTTTTGTTTTTCGTATAGCCTAAACGCCAAGGTACAGATTTTGTCCAGACAAAATACTGATTCAAGGTGTCGTAATAATGTCCTTTTTAATGACCACTTTTATACTTCAAGTATGTTTTGCCTATTTGGAGAACATCACCCTCTGGGTGTAAAAACATAATTCAGAGAATTCAGAAATAAGGAGCTCATACTGCCTCTGGATATGATAAAAAAAATAGTAATTGTTTAAATAAATGAAGTTTATTAAATGGATTTTTCTTACCATATCATAGATAAATATTCTTGAGAAAGCCGTTTATAATACTGTTGTGATCTTTTAAAATTAAACTTGTTAAACGGGCATCACATTTTCGAATTTGTACTGTCTTTATAATGTCTCTCAGTGGAACGGAGGGGTGGAAAACATGGCTTCCTACATAACAATATTATCCAATAATGTGACCTTCTCAATTTGAGGGGTTCTCTTGAAATTCCCGCTTTGAAGCGCTCTTAAGATACCATATGATCCATTATAGTGATGCATATATTACAAATGACAAACTGTGGTGTGACTGCATTTTTCTTAAACCATGCTCTTTAAATATGATGAGTATAACCAGGACATGTATTCAGCATATTGAGATGAGACATTAAGTGTGCCCTATAAATCTCACTGAGGGTGTAGTTTGCTCACCTGTACCATTAGAGGAACAATCTCCTGAAACATATCGGACTGTATCCACCTCCAAGAGCAGGCCAGTATACTCTGTGTGGGAGTAAAGGCAAACATACGACCATTTACATTTTCAGGTATGAATGGCTTTAATCAGTGGGAAGCTATAAATCTTCTTGGCACAGTAAACGAGGTGCCCCATGTCTGTATGCAAATCCCTTCAGAGTTATAGAATGGAAAGTGGGTAACCCAAAGGCAGACACTTCTTTATATTGTGCCAGTGGGATAATAACTCAGGATGCACTTTCCCTAATGAATACAGGGTAACCCAGATGTGGGCCCCTTGCTCACCATGTCTAGGGAGATCAGTAGCTTCTCGCTGATGAAAGCTGAAATGTATGTGGTTTGCTGGTTCTTCTGTACCCCCCTCAGCTGTCCTTTTGTTCCGGTGAGCACAGGAAGATCAATCAGTGGCTCAATCATATGATTTAACCGAACAAAAACAAGAGATCTAAAAATTCTGTGAAGAACCTTTAAGCCGCCCCATCTGACTTAAGGTCCATCCCAGATTTACCAAAATCTGCATTGTATATGTACAGAAAAAAACTACTTGAAAGATTTTATGAAATTCACTTGAATTAAAACTTTAATCCCAAAGGGTTTATTATATGCAAAATCTTAATGAGAAATGAAAGCTCAAAATAACTTGCATTTTAAACACCTTTTTTAAAAATATATGTTGACACTAACCTCCTGCCATTTATTTCCTATCTTCTGTCAATGAGCTGTGAAGTAAATGTTTCAAAGGACTTCTCGTAGCCCCACTACAGGCTAGCAGCGCTCATGGTTAGGCAGGAAGTTTGTACTAAAAATATCAGGCTTTTGACATTAAGACTGCATATAAAATGTCTGTTTAATGTATGTCACTCAATCTAAAACTTTCCTCCTTCTTCCTGTATTTCTTCCAGATATAGACGAATGCTCCTTGGAGTACAGCCCTTGTCAGCAGCTCTGCAATAATTCCAATGGCTCCTTTACCTGTGACTGTATTAAAGGCTTTACACTACGAGAGGAGACTGTTTGTGAAGTTACAGGTTAGTGTAGAGTTGCGCTCCTGTTAGAAATACTGTGGGGGGCTTTGTAGGAGACATCTTCTGGGATGCAGGGGGATCAGTTATGCATCTGATGGATCCTTATTTCCTTTAAAGGGCTACTGTATGCAATATTTAAGCTTACCATTGATTTTCTGTGGCTCACACATTTTTAAAGACTTATCACCCATCATGGTCGCTGCTGCACTCTTCCCTGCGTCACATTGTTCTAAACATTATCTGACCTGCATTATTAACTCTGAGTTGATTGTGTGCCTACTATTGTGTATGCGACGCAGGCAGGGTTGAATTGCTGCGTTGCTCTGGATGGGTGATAACTGTCTTTACATGTTTTTATTGTTTAAAGCCCTTTGCTGCTCTTTGCATATGTATTAATATCAATGGTGAGCTAAAAATCAATTTAAAAGGGAATTTGTAAGTGCAGGTCATGTTAAATCTGTATGGTTCACCATTAACAATACAAATGCAAACTGCAATAAGACTTCAGCTAGAAAATAATTTTAAAATGGTTTAGATTAATTGCTACTGTACACCTCCTCGCCTCATTGTCCTGAGCACAGCAAACATTTCAACTGAGAACATTTGTGTCTTGGTAACCTGGATCATGTTCTAAAGTTTAATGGAGCTATAGCTATAAGCCATGCATCTCCATAATGAGCTCACTCTAGGTTACCTAGCTAGCCTAAAACGTAGATTTAACAAAAGCACTTACACTAGCCCTTAAAGGATTTCTTAAACAGTCTTGTGTGAAACTTGGGAGTTGGTAATATACAAAACCATCAACTTACTCAATGTAATGTCATGATGTGCCAATTTTGGGCACTTTGAGGTAGGTCCATGTAATCTTTAAAAAAAAAAGACATGAAGTCCCAGTCTTAAGATATTGCAGATGAAAGCTCAGTTACTAGCAGACACAGTGGTCCAATTTATTTGAAGAAATGAAAACTGCACATAAATATAGCTTCTATTGGTAGCAATTCCAAATTGTAAGTGAAAGTATCTTAAAACAGATATAGAAATTAGACTTTTTTGATGTATAAATTAACTGAAAGATTCAACCACTGAGCTAAATTTTGTGGCTTATACTTAAGTGACAGCTGTTGAAATTACTGGTTTTCACATACTGGGCTTATTCCTCTTAGCCAGTGAGAACATGGCAATATAATTTTTATTAAATTATTAAATAAATAAACTTTACCAGCAACTTAAGTGTTTCTACTGTAAATGAGAAATAATGTAGAGGGATTATTCTGTATTCTAAAGAGCAGTGTAGGAGTGGATTTGGATCTAATGAAGTAGTTGGGCTTAAGTTGAAAGATCAAATTGCCAATATCCGCTGGATCATAGAGAAAGCAAGAGTTCCAGAAAACCTAGACTATTAAAGGTGAACAGAGGATGGCAGAGATGGATAGATGAGGTAATTGTGCTCCATCAAGCTTGTGTTCATTGCCAACAGATGTGCCTGGCATGCTGTTGTCCATAGTCAGACATGAATGAACCAAAATAACTATACCTTAAATACTGTCAGTACATCCTGAATGTAGACCAATGATCTCTAATCTGACTGGAACAGTATTATACATTTATATTTCCTTGCTGCAGTTCCAAACTTGAAGAATATAAAGCATATCAGCCTCTAGTTGAGGAAGGCACTAGTTGGCTGACAAAGTTTGGCCATTAATGAGGGGGTGGTTTGTCTAGGATGCATTTAGTTTCTATCTTTAGCTATTGCCTAAATGCATTAGTTACTGCCTTCTGTATTGAGAAATTTGGGGCACATAGTTAAAAGCCAGTGTTTAGGCATATAAAATACATGTAGACTTTTTTTGCCTGAAATTGAGTCAAATACAACAAAATGGATATTAAAATATATTAATAGGTACATATAGATTTGTGGAGCAACAGACCTTGCAGTTTTCCTTTAATATGGAACCTCAACCTTAAAAAATTGGCTGCCCTTTAAATCTGTGTAACATGACTACTGCAGGTGTTGTATCTAACAGTTTGCTTTTAAACTTTATTTGTTTTTCCAGACAATGCCACTCTTATTTTGCTGGCAGTGAAAGGTGAACTTGTCATAGTGGATGTAAGGATGGGAGATTTCCAACAAATTGTGCCCCTAAAGGGAATACCTTCAGCTATTGCTTATGACTTGTATCGGGAGACCTACTTCTGGGTAGATGAAAAAACAGCTTTATACACTTACATAGTTGGAAGAAAAAACTGCACTTTACTTTATCCAGGTATAGTAATTAAATCCTAAAGACTGAATGGGAAAAACTAATGGAACGGAGATGACAGGGCACAGATTCTGTTTCAGCACACATTCTACAACCCAAAAGTCTGTCATGCATCTCAGCCACAAGAGTGGCACTCTAAGGTAACTAGATACCTTCAAAAATACTCATACTCAATATGACTTACAACAGTATAAATGAATGCTACTCTTACACCTCAGCATTCAAGAAGCATACTAGATTTGGGTTTCTTGTTGGTATGATGCAGAGAACCAAATGCAAATATCCAAGCACACTTACCTTCTCAACAGTCACCCAGTACATTTTTTTTTCCTGCAGTGCCTCAACATCCCCCATCACCAAATACACAAAGCCTTGTCAATCCATAAAAAAATATATATAAATAAAAACGCACTATCTTTCCACACCACCCCAATTACAATTACACACCACACCACCTTACTAATACTTGACCTTTGTTGGCTTTAACACCATAAACCACCCACTCCTTCCATTGCACTGTCCTCATTATTTGACTAATATCAAACTGTTCCTTCAGTTTCCCCTACTGTGACACCTCCTTTCCACTAATACTTTGTTGGGGTACCCCAAAGATGTGCAGAGTTCATTGTTTTTCTTAATCTTTGTAATCCAACCCACTAGAGCAGTGATATTATACGTTCCCTTTCCCTTTTTTGCTGTAGACAACACAACCTCATCTGTAGTTAAGTTTGATGTCTCACATTTGACTCAGACCTGCATCCCCCACATTCTATCACTCGCCACATCTTGCAGACTCTTATCCATGCCCTAATCTGTCTTGATAATTGCTTCTCCATTCTAATTGGCCTTCAACTCACTTACCTGTTCTCACTCCTATCATAAACACCTGTGCCAGATTGTGCACAATTTTCTTCTCTGCTAAACGGATAATCTATAAAATTCAAGGCTACAACTCAAAATCCTAACTAACAAAGCCCCCAGCAGCATCTCCCTATATACTGTTGTCTAAAGATATAGTTTGAACCAGTGGTTCTTACAGCTCCTCAGGACTTACCGGACATGCCATAATTTTGGTTTAACGTTGTTTGAATAAAGATGAGGCAATTACTCTGGACACTATTTGCTCCGTCAGTGTTAACAGTGTTCAACTGAAATCATGGCCTGTATGGTTGGTCATGGAGAGGTGAGAACTGCCCACTCACATGACTTGCACTTCTCATCTTCTACTATAACCTTACATGTGTATAGGGCTTCCCAAGAGCACCCCTACCGCCTTTTTAGAATTATCTTAAGGCTCTAAGGAGTTGGCTGGAGCTCTAAAAAAAGTTTGTGTGCTTAATCTCTAAAGGTATTGAAATGTCATGTGGAATGTCTGAAGGCAATAGGTAAGATGGTATTAAGAAGTTACAAAATAATGCATGACCCCAAAGTATAGAAAAAAACTAAACCTCACATGAGACAGCCCTACTGTAACCATGCAATTAAATATGCTACATAGATAATAATCTAATATGAGTGTTTAAAATGCTCTGAAGGATTTCACTGTTATGTGCACATTCTGTGATTTTTTTTTTTTTTTTTAAATAAATTTGGTTTAGGCCCTTTGACAATTGAACTTTTACACCATTGCTAATTTGGATGCTTGTTTTCCAGTATATTGTATGTAATGGCATTTCAAGTTTTAGGATGCCTTGTGCCAAACAGTGGCTTTCATTGTCTTTTCATTGGGTCCCAGGAATCACTTAAACTTGGAAAATTAAATTATGCATTATTTGGAATCTGTTATGCTCATAGGTGATGAAAGTTCCTATTACCTAAAAATACATTTTCTGCTGGGAAAACTGCAAATTAAAATGTAGGTTTTAAATTATATTTTTTTTTAAATCCACCTTCTAAGCATAGGCTGGCATTTCTCTAATTAGATTATTGCTTTTGGTTTAAAGCCCGGTGAAGTTGACATAAGTCCATATATAGAGGATTGTCCATACATTCTTGACAGGTAAAAATTAAAAATGTAACTTTAATGTAACAAAATGTGTTTAAAAAAAACATTCATTTGATAAATTATTTTACTCTAGCTTCAGTTTTATCATCTATGCAGAACTGTATGTTCTGCTAGAAACAAATTCACACTGGCTTCTTGTTTTTCTAGATGTTGTAAATGTTAACAGTGTATCAGTAGACTGGTTCACCGGACAGTTGTACTGGGCCAGTAGCATAAACAAGTCCATAGCCGTTGGTCTAAGTGATGGAAGAGGTTATGTTACCATTCTGGAAAAGTATATTATACCTGACCAACTTAATGTATTTCCTGCAAACAGGTAAGAATTTATTTTAAATGCGGGTAATGTCAAATTATTATGACCATGCTTTATTTAGGGGAAGTCTGAGTGTTTTGTTTTTTCAATGATTGCTCTGTGGTTCAAACTTTTTTTTTTTTTTTTTTTTTTTTCAAATATGGATTTAAAAACAGAGGATTGATACTGGGCATTCAAGGAGTATACTATACATATGGGACTTTAATATTCCTATAATATATCTTATAAAATCTACAGAGGGTAGATACAGAGGTTGGTTTTTGAGGGATCCAGGAGAGGGGCAATAAGGTGAATGGAGACATGACTGTGGGGAGTATAGAGTGCAAGCAGGTTCAGGGACTATCCAATAAGTGATTTTATTAGGGGGGGGGGGGGAGACAACATTGACAATCACATTCATGTTAAAGTTGTACTTGCAAAATAAACTCATTAAAGGGCTACTTAATTCGTCACAATTTGGACCATTTGGGACTTTTTTTTTTTAATTAATGCATTTCACTGAGATCAGGTTGCAGGGGTGTGTCCCACTCAAATCAGTTGTAAGACTGCTTACATTCCCAGTTGAAGGGAACAGACCTTGTAATTTTTGTAGTTTCTTATGGCAGAAAATTATATTTTTTGCAGTTTTGCCTCTCTGAAATTTGGACAATGCAGACCAACTTTATTTGAAAATTTTAGATTTATTAGTGTAGAAAAAATAAATAAAAAATAGATCCCTTTAACATACAATATTGTGTGCTTTCACACCATGAAGAGCACAAAGTTTTTGTTGGAAAATGGCCTTAGTATTGTTAAAGGGTAATTTACCACAAACTAATAAAAGCACTCATTTGTACTCGCTAACCTGCACTGTTTGAAATACTGTCACTCAAAAATAACCTCCTCACTAAATTAGACTTACAAATGTACGGTTTACTCTACTCTCTGTGGTGGAAGGCTTTGATAACGTCTTTTTGCCCACCAAGTTATATGATTTGGGCTTTCCCACAAAATCCATAGCACAAGTTTTGTGTATTTAACCCCCTAGGAAACTGCTGAGAAAAGTGAAACTGTATGCCATGGGGAGGGGTCTTAACCCACAGTGTGCCACTTTTTTTTTTTTTTCCTTTTTTGTTCTTTACCCAGCAGAAGTCTATCTAAGGCTAGCTTAACAAAGAATTCCTAATGCTCAGATTGCTGTTAAGTGGTTTGTAAGTGTTTAGGTTATTAGGTATGGGTTTTAGCTAGGGATCTTCCTTTTTCATGGGTAATCTGAAGGCAATGTGAGGCTTAGTTAGAGAATGTAGCCTGACTCAACACATTTTGCCTATGTGATTGAACCCTAAAACAGACTTTTGGTATCATACATAACACATTGTATCTTTGTGGTCTGTGAATTGAGCTTCATCTTTCCTTTAGACTTCTGTAATACCCAGAACAAGATCTGTGTCCCTTCATTCACTGATTGTTTTATCTACATCCCAGATGATACTTCCCCCAGCCCTCTGTAACCACCACCCCCCTCCAGCCCCAGTGAATAGCATGGACTCAGACACATGCACAGACCATGAATGTTCTCTTCCTCAAATTTGCAGGGCATTGCAGAACCATAAATAAAGCATAAATGCACATTCTCCTAAAATACAATTTAAGATGGGAAGAAAAAGTGGAAATGTTTGGTTTCAGTAAAATTATAATTTGGCAGAATTTATCAAGGAGAGGGTGTATGTCTGTCTAAAGAACAAGCATGTAATTACTCAAGCATTTTTACTTGGATGTTGATTTTATGGCAGCCTTGTCTAGCTGGCTGCATAAAACATTGCTGATTGGCTGAAAAGCTGGGCATGCTCCCATAGACAGGTTACATTTTTTACAAAAATGAACCCTCTCAGGAGCCTAGCTCAATCATGGGGGTGTAAACATCAGCTGCAACTTTTTTCTTTCATTTTTATTTTATACAGAGCTAAAAAAATAGTGTAGGATTGCATTTATTTGCATGCACTAATTCCCCTCTGTCAGATGCATTCATAACCCAGCTCGCATGCATATACCTTTTTTAAGATTACATTGAGGCTTTGCATGACCACAATTAGTACAGTGGTGAGGAAAGAACAATGGCTCAACTCTGATATGCACACCAAAATATACATCATGTTGAGTTTAGAAGTTAATTTAAAAATAAAATGTAATGCAATTACATTTCAACAAGGAATGGAATTGTTAAAATGTTTAGTATTTTGTGTATCCCTTAGATACATGTACTGGATTAACTATGGCCAGAATGGCAATACCACAATAGAGGCAGCTGGGATGGATGGATCTGATCTTCATATTCTTGCTCTCGTTCCGATGGAACAGCCAGTTGGGCTTACCCTTGATTATAGCACATCGCGTCTATACTGGATTAGTGACTATAAAGAGGTAACTTTGCTTTTGAATCATTTCTGTATATTGTTTCTTGAACCTAAATGGCGTCCAATACTTGATAACACTTTTTTTATTCTTAACACTTTTTCAATTACATTTTTAATATGCAACATCCACCCATATGTTATTCCCTGATATGACTAGTATTTCTCTTTTCTTCTCTCTTGTACTGAAGGACTTTTAATAATATGATTTTGAAAGACTAGGTGTATAATGGGCACATAGAGACATATGTAAAAGGATGAATGTCTGTTAGATTTACTTACTAAGGGCCTCATTCAATTGCGATTTGGCCAATTGAAAAAGGCTCTATATAAGCACAGAGCATATTTCTTTTTTAGGCTTTTCTTAGTTAGTGAAAACCTTGCTTTTAGATAGAAGTTCACAAAATTAAAAACTTCTGTAAAAAAAAATATGCTCTGTGCTTATATAGAGCCTTTTTCAATTGGCCAAATCGCAATTGAATGAGGCCCTAAGACATTTGCAAACTGCTAATTAAGACAGAATTTTCCATTACCAGGAGGCAGTGCATGGAATAAGGATGAGATGCAATTAGGAAATATAATCTGTCTGAAACGCTCATGGGTAGGCTAAGGATATTTCACCTATTAAAGATAACAATATTTGGATATACATAGAGGTCTTGATCTACAGATGCCTGCCTCTTCTAAGTTAGCACATCTCTATTATGTGTTAACGACTAGAATATCAATTTGAAAGGTGCTCAGAAGCAAAAGTGAGACCTAAAAATTACAAATTGTGTTGCCTGATTTAAAACCTTTATCAAAAGCTTTTTCTATTTGGAATTCTGGAGTCCACTGATAGAAGAGCCATGCTCTTAAAGTACAATGGCTTTGCAACATAGCAGAAGCACACTTTTATTGTAGTTTCTTAAAGGAAAGTTGCAAACTGATCTCTACCTCTTACACAATGGTTCTTTAAATCTATAACTTTTTTTTTCTATTCAGTCTGTAGAAACCATTAAAGTTGATGGAAGTGGCAGATTTACTTTCCTAGACGTTCTTCAGAAAGACCAAACGTCTCTGGGTTTAGCAGTATTTGAAGGGTGGTGGTTCTTGGCTGATGAGCAATCACTGATTTCTGTATCCCGCAAAAATCCAGTGAAGCGGGAAATACTGTTTAATACCTCTCAGATTTCTGCCTTCACCGTGCTACATGAGCTTCAGCAACCCCCAAGTAAGTTATAGGGAAGACTCAAATTCCAACTGCTCCAAATATTATTGCAGATCACTGAATACACTACAAAAATGTTTTTTTTTTTTGTAAAACTAAATATTAATTGCTTATCTTACTATAAACAAATCCATACTGAGGAGTTGGAGTATTACAATGACAAATTTAATGTTTTCATTTGTGACATTAAATAGTTGATTATTTGTGTGTAAACTTAGAATATCATTTGCTGATCTCTTTAGTTGAAAAATATGCTAGGTAATACATACAGTATCTTAATGTGCAGCATGTTTCCACATACTCTGCCACTAAAGCTGTGCAGCAATAAGGCCGGTGCATACAATTTTGCTGAACCTTATGCCACAGCTTGAAAGAGTTTCAGCTCAAAGCAAATTGGGAGCAATCTTTTAGTAGATGCTTCATCACAAAAAATGTACAGTTGTGCAGATACTTCTACTTTATATAAGCTAGACCATGACCGTAGCCATTTAAAGGAATATTACAGTTTACAGTAAATAAGGGTAGCATTTTCTCCTTACATTTGTGAGTCTTTAAAATCACTCACTGTCATTTTATGTAAAACTAGCTAAGCAAACATAAATATTGGTATAATGGGATGTCCTTTCCAGCAAGCTTCAGTTTTAGCTGAATTGTCTGCCACAACCATGTTACTTTGGGGGTGATGGGATATGATGGTTTGTGTCCCAAATAACCAACTTAAAAAATTAAAAAGTTTTAATGTGTCAGACTAGCTGTCAGTGTAATTGATCGGACGTAAATATTACACTGTATAGGTTAATATAGTATTTTAAAATATTAGTGTGTAGATTAATTCAAAGATCAAGTTATGACAAGTAATAGCTTTTATTGGTATTACCAGTAAATCAAGGATGAACCATTATAAGTGTTTACACTTGTAAGCTTTGATATTTAGTTAGATCACAATACAATCTGACGTATTCCAATCTCTTTGGATGATTGGATAAGTTCGTCTTAAAACACTTTGTTTTGTTTACACTGCTTATTGATCTCAGTATTGATCTAACCAGTGTATGGAACCAGAGTATATAATCTTATAAAGTTTGGTTAACAATGAATACAAAATCAGCTGTCTAATATTTAGCAATCTAACCTATTACTCTATGAAAGCAGTAAAATATGGAATGGCACTATATATAGCAGTAACTATATAGAAATATATTGGAGCAATATGTATCTGTTGCAAGCTAATTATCCTTTGTATTTAGGTGTTGGCAAGTTATTATTTGGTTGTTGGTCTTGCATCAGAATTGATTACATTTTAATTTCATAAAGTCTATTAATTCAATCAATAATGATGGAAGACGGTTTTGTTATGTGATACAAGATTATATATGTTGAATATAGCAAGGTATGGTTTGTTGTGTGGATGTCTTAATAATTGGTCTTTGTAACAGAACTAAATGGTTATATTATTGAATAAAGTCAATCAGTCTGTTTTTAGGGGATATGGGCACATATTAAAATATTAACATCTACAGTCTGGAATATAGATGCTAATTAGTCTGGATTTATGACCACCCCCAAAAGGGTAACAGAAGGATTGTGGTATATATGGGGATAAGTTTAACTCTACTACAAACTAGATAATTACCACCATTTTATACATGAACGATGAATGTAATTTCAGGAGAACACCTGTCACTGGAGTATCCCTTCTCACTAAACAATCCAATCACACAGAGGGATTTCTTCCGAGAGTTGAGAGAATAGATTTTGAAGGGGGCATAAGTTTATGCCAAGAATCAGTCCAGATTGTCCAAAGACAGGACCATCCATGGTATAGAGGGGGGTAGTAGGAAAGACCCCAGAAAAACAGCCAGAGATCAGACAAAAAGCCCAGAATATTCTCTCCCTGCTTTGATACTTTCTGTCCCCTCATCACGAGGCTTGTTTCCGCCAATGACAATTGGCCACTCCGCTCTTTATGTATAGGGATATATTTAGAATTAATAAATATTGTGATTGTCTGCTTCGAACCACATGGTCTAGTTGAATTAAAACATTATGACCTTGACATTGATTACGTGCCAAATTATTTCTGGGAGATTAGACTACTATAGCGCCATATCTATCCAACCGTCTGATAATAGACTTGAAGGAACATTGAAGAAACGCGTACATTTCAGAAAACCGTATCTAGAGACCTTACAATGTTACATTTCAACTTTCTTCCTCACAAGAAATAGTTTCAGTGGCCTAGCCAAGTTTGACTTGATAGAGCATATTTATCAACTTAGAGAAATATTTCATTTTTAACAGGAACATGATTTAACCCCTTCACATGTTAAAGAAGCGAACTAGAAGTGTTTGTGTATAATTACAATGGTAATTAGTAAGTGGCACTGGACCACCATATAATGTGCATTTTAAGGGTAAAAGGATGCCACACCTATCTGTTTGCAACCTAGCCTCTCTTGCAAAAATGCTAATGTGTGATCTATTTGTATTTTCTTAGATCCTCTATCACCATGCTCACCTAAGACTTGTAGTCACATTTGCATGTTGTCACCCGTGCATGCAAAGTCCTACAAGTGTGCTTGCCCTGCTGGAACATTTCTCCTGCCGTCTGGAAAATGTGAAAGTGAGTTGGCAGGAACATGGGGGTGTTTCTTAATTGTTGGGACTAATATTTTTTAAATTTGATCTTGAGACAGATGGAGTACCTTTTTTATAGAGTAACAGTTTGAGGGAGGTATTGAGGTCTGATGGCTACCTTTTTGTACAGTATTGGTGTGAGTCTACCAATGGAAATGCATTCCTAACTGGCTTTTACCATACTAAAGTGGGAAATTAAGCTGTGGAATGCTCAAGCATAAGACTAGGTTGAATCCTGGAAATGTTTAGTTAGTCGCTCCAAAATCATGTTTGGTTTACAGTTGGAGCAAATTAAAGAAACCATTCCATACTCAAAGTAGGTGTTTGTGTCTCTATATATAGAGTTGACACGAAACATGGCATCTTCAGAGCACTTTGAGTCACTTTACAGCCTAAAGTCTTGGTAGGTAAACATGGGTCATGTTTTTTTCAGACGTGAAAATCATGTGTGCAGGTGCCAATGAAATTAACTTGATAGAACTTGGATTCCAAGGATCCTTTGTGAAGAAGACTCTTCTCCAGCAAATGTCAACAAACATGAGCTTGATGGATGTGGACTGGAAGAGAGATCTTGTGTACTGGACAGATAGTATTGGACACCTGATGCGATCTACTGGTATTTCAGGGAGTGTCCAAGTAATCTTTACTGGAGGTCCAGGTTTGTCACACAATAATTATAAATATCCTATAACTGTTCCAAATTTCCTCGTTAAAATTAGGGGTAGCACTGTAGATACAAGCCAGGCACTTAGATGGCAAAACATGCTGAAAATCTGTTTTATCTGTATTCATACAGTGCTATTCTTAAATGTTTGCCTGTTTGGGGTTTCCAGTGAAGCAGGTTGGTTAGGGTCTATATCTTTGGGCAAAAGTTTCTCATCTATCACCTTCACATCCATTTGATGTGAACAAACAGTTGTCAGGTAACAGTTAATCTGACGTTAAGTTTGATCTGGTTTTAGCAAAGTTTTTTTTTTTTTTTTAAATTGACTTGCCAAATTTCAAATGTGTTTTATGGAGAGGTTTTATGATGCAAAATGAAAAGTAGAGTTTGAGGGTAACAATGGTTGTTATACAGAGATAATTATTGTGAAATGTGAACTGTGCCTTTTTAGGTGTGAATCTGTTTACTGTGAGGTGTGACTAGCTCCACTGACAGTGTCTGATTTCCATGAGTACATGTGAATTTTTTTCCTTCAGTTAAATTCCCAGTGCTAAAATGAACACTCTTGTCTTCTCCTTCCAATAGGATTATTCAACATTCCTGTAGGTCTTTGATTTATCTTCCTTGGCAAAATTGCTATAGATATATACTTGTAGATTAAATTAATTCACTTACCTTTTTTAAAATGGATATCAAATATATCTAATAAAAATATTGCAAGAAACAAAATGCTGTATTAAAAGGCTTATGATTTATATGGGTTTCTAAAAACAAAACTTATTTTCTTTTTATATGTACAATGTTTTCTATCTTTTAGTTTGTATGGCAAAAGTGGACATTCCCACTGGGAACATATATTGGCTGTCCTGTGAAAGAAATACTATCCTGGTTACAAAACATTCTGGGTTGGGCACAAAGACCATCTACAAATCCAGCAGCTCCATACAGCACTTCTTTCTGAACTGGGAGACGAGAGAGTTGTTTATGGTTGAAGATATGAATCGCATTAGACAGATTAACCTTACTGGGGAGGAACGGAGAGACGTATTTAACAGCACAGGATTTGCACAAATGAGTTTTGATATACAATCTTATAGCCTTTTTTGGAGCTCTGAATCTGGTAAGGTGTAAGCAGTTTGTAAATACGTGTCTGACCTACATTTGTATATACTTTTGCAATATGTTGAAAACCTAGCAAGATTATAAGGGTAATAAAAAAAATCATTTATTTCATTTAAAGAAAATATAAAGCTTATACATAAATTCAGTATTATTTTATATTTGAATGCCTTAATGCACATTTTATGCACTAGTAATGTCAACACAAGACTTAAGGACAGCAGGCAGCCATTAGAAAATATTTGGAAAATAATCTAGTGGAATAGACATTTAATGTATCCACTGGAAGAGTAAGAATAAGAGGTTTCCACATTTTTGGTTAATTTTGGCAAATATAGAAGTTATGTCCAGTCCAAAAAACATTGGTTTAATGTATTTTTAGAAATCTAGTTAGATGCTAGATATATAAGAATAGTATGATGTGATCATAGATTAGTATATTTGAAATATTGGCATAATCACCAAGAATAAAATGTTAGATGTGAAATGTCATCCCCCCCCCCCCCTCACACACACAATGGTTAAGGGTATCCTTGTTCCAATTGCTTCATATATGTAATTTCTAAATTAGCTGTTCAGATCAGATTATCAGACCTCATTGTTACATTAATCATACCTGTCTGTCTTCCAAACAAAAGTTTGGAATACATTTAATTCTAAAACATTCTTCTAGTAGAGATTTACTTTTGAGTATCGAAATGGTTTGATATCCTTCAGTTATCCCAACAGAAATAGAATTGATTTACATGTGTAGAAGAGTTAATATACACTAGTAGTACCTAATCTTTTTTTATTTTTTTACTTGCCACAAGTTATTCTGAAACACAAAAACCTTTTGTAGTTTGCCAGAATAGAACTTTAAGTGTTGGGAAAGACTGTCCCAAATAAAATAATAAACTTAATTCTAGCTTTCTATATACTTTGGTTGGGCTACACCGTACTAATGCCTCTCTGATTTGCATGATTATAGATCTGTATCTTAAAGTATTGCATGTTTTAACATATATTTCTCAATTTAAATGGGTAAGCGAGACATACATTTGTTATCATGCTTTTGAGAGTATGTATTGAATGTTTTTTTTCATAACTATTATGAAGATGAAATTAATACTCTGTTGCAAAGCTACATTTCCAGTCAAAACCTCCTGACAATACTCTATAAATTGTCGGTACTGCACTAGTCGGGTTATGGAGAAATTGCAAACTATAAAATCATGGTTGCCCAGAGGACGCTCTGTTATGTATATGGTTACAAAATGCATTTTTCATCCCATGCAAACTTTATATTTTTTCATGCTTAAAGTGAAAGATTTAAAACCGATCCATCTATTAATGTCTTTAAGCTACAAATGCCTCAAGCAGTTCATAAAGTGTCAGATTAAATTATTTTTCAGGTCTATCTGCCTTCAGTCTTTTAAGAGGTACATTTTTCCACATGAAGAAAGATTGGACAAGTACATTGATGGATGCTTATGAGCCATATCTGATATCCTATAATGATCCCATTATTAAAATATGGGACAGAAAAAACATGAAAATTGTGGCAACTCTTATAGAAGCAAACTTGACAAAAATTATTTTTGTTACCTCAAGCCATGTAAAAGGTTAGTTCATCTCGTGTTTAATGTGTCTTCATTTGTTGAATATCAATACACTAATATGTTTGAATGCTTCCTCTTTAAGGGAGTCAGTCTACATGTAGTTTGGACAATGGTGGATGTCTGCCTGAAGAAATATGTGTAACTGGTCCTGGAGAAGGAATACATTGCCTTTGCCCTGATGACCGTGTTAACTGCTCTGAAAGTAAGTGTTAAGCCCCCAAAATGTATTTTTTTTTTTGTTTGTTTCTATTTGTAAGATAATTCACTCGACTGGGTTTTTTTTTGTTTGTTTTTGTTGGGTTTTTTTGTGGAGAAATTAACACTAGTATTTTTGTTCTATATAGTCTTTTGTTTAACAAAACTTGTTAGGCAAAATGTTGTCGGCCTGCAGCAAAGGATGAATGGATATATAACTTTTTCAAAATGTAAAGGTTGTGTTTTAGTCTTGCATTCTTTCAGTTAATAAGAGGATGCAGCATGGAAGAAAAAAGTGAAATAGGTCTGCACCCTGTAAACTAAGGAGCGTCTCTTTAGCACTGCTGAGAATAGCATGTGTTACTGCTGTATTTCCATTGTGCAGACAAACTCTGTGCATTGTCCCCTACCATCATAGGAACTTGATCTGCTGAAACCAAAATTGTAGATTCTGCAACAGCATAAATTATAAAATGTGTAAAGCAAGTTATAACTTTTTTACTTTAAAATAGCCATCTTTAAGAAAGTGGTTATATATTACAAATGTCACCACAATTATCCTTTCAAAACCCAAAAGGAGATACAATATTTTACTTTTAGCAGACACTTTTTTTTTGTATACAGATATGAAAGGACAGGGTAGAAAGTTGCTAGTTGAAACATTACATTATTTTGTGTTTTGACAGCACAGATTATGCACTAATCTTCTTCCTAGGCAGGCATTAGTCTTTCAGCTCCTTCTGCACCTAGGACTCACTCCTCATGATCTCTGTAAGTCCTGCCAGATTGATGCAGGTATAGTTTTAGCTCCCACCCTAAATATATTCAAGACCATAAGTTGTACATAGGAAAGACTGATGACCCTCCAACTCTTCTCTACATGAACAAGTGATAATTGAGTTTTACACCCTGGTATTGTCCAGCCCTACCCAGTATAGGGGCTTTATATGGCTTGGTCTGTTGCTCTTTGACTCAAACCATGGTCTCCTGAGATTCTTTACAAACTTCTTACTGTCATTTGAGTGTCAGCAATGGAGCTGGAACCCTTCATTCTTTATCTAGCAGTTCTTGGAAAACAGTGACTCCTAGAACAAGCTAATGTTTATACATAGCACTATCCACCTGTGGGAGACAGACTCATCTACCTCAAGTGGTCAGATCACATAAGACCCATGAGTTTTAGAGATTGACTCAAGGTCAAAAACTCAATTTTGCAAATTGTCCTCTTTAGACTGACTCTTCAGTTTTCCAATTCTAGAGAATCTGGCTGATGGAGTTTACTTCATTCTATTACTACTATGTGCAGAATTGCCCCATCAGATTATGGTGAACATTTCTCATCCAGTCTGTTTTTTTTTTTTTTTTAAAGTGTATCTGCTTGGTATTCAATCTTAAGGCCTTAAAGGAAGACTGTAGTCTCATAGGCTTGCGGGGCATAGATTTAATGGTATGCAGTTTAAAATATTTTTTTCTTTAACTAAAGCATCAAATACAGTTTAAAAGTGGAGCTGCATACATCCTATCTGCATGGTCAGATCTACCTGTGTGCTAGACTAAATAGTCTGACCTCCATTAAAGGAGGTGGGAGTGGTGTAGCAGTAATGTCGTGGAACAGTGCCAGTGACATCGGCACAGCCTGTTTCCAGGCTCTGTGATAGTCCAGCCCCCACAGAGCTGACCACTTCCCCTGAAATGCAGTTAGGTGCTACTGCACCTCAACGCTTTCCAAAGTTCCTAGATGGACATGAGGACATGCCTTTTTTATAGGTTTTAGAGAGAAAAATTTGGTCTTAATTTTCTGATCATAGCTTCTTCTTGAGAGCTTGCCCTGGTACACAATTCAGACAATAAAAGACGAGATCAAATTTCAGAGGTGGAACGGATATTAAATGTCTCAGAATATGAAACTTCTCAGAGAACCACAGATGACAAAGATGCCAGCGACATTCATGCAATCCACCACAATTATCAGTTTTCTCAGTTTGTGGAACAGGAATCCTTCTTTAGATTGCACACAATTTGGTAAGACTCAACTATGAGAAAAGCACTTATGATGGTTACATCAAGGTAATTTGATTCAGACCAAACCTGGTCTCTCCACATTCTCACTATTCATTCCAGTCTCAAAGGTTGGCATGAGACAGTGGGGATACCAGGAATTGTTACTCATTAATATACTGGAACTGAGCGCAGTGTATGTTGTACTGAAAGAATTACCTGTGATCCTAGTAAATCATCTAGTGTATGCCGAATTGGGCAAAACAAAGGCAGTTGTTGATTTCATCCATCAAGGAGACGGTCAATGAAGTTATCTAATTATGGGTTTTGACAAATGTTGTAATGGAAGGGGGATTTTGTCTAGCCAAATGAGTTTATCCCACTTATATGCATTTAGGGAGTGTAAGTCTTCCTCTGACAGAGAGGTAAGGTCAATAGATTGCATAAATGTTTGTAGTTTGATTATCTAGTCGGTTGGGGGTAGAGTATAGTTTTTCATAAAATGTGAAATTGTAAAAAGGGGTCTTGGATTTTAGAGGGATTGGCTGTTATTTGCCCAGATAAAGCTTTTTTTATGATTGCTAGAAGTGAGTCTGGTTTATTGGCAAAAAATGTTGAGGCGTCCATCTCAGGGCTTCATTTTTTTTTAGTAGGTCTAATTCTGCCCTAATTTATCGGTTTGGATTAAATTGTGCTTTGTGGGGTCAATCTGGTTGATTTTGTTCTAGACTTTTTAAATCTTTAATTCAGTTTCACGTAATGTACACTGTTAGCTGCTGCTTTAATACAAGAGCCCCTAATGAAGGCCTTGTGGGCTGCCCAAACCCACCCAATCTGTGTCCTGGCCAAGATTAGTGTTTAAGTATAGTTCTAGGTCTTGTATTAATAGGTCGGGTTAGACATCAGCATATTGTTGATTCTCCATGTAGGAGGGGTTCTAAAAGATGATTGGGTGTCTAGTGAGAGCTTAACCATAGAATGGTCGGACCATGTGCAGGGTGCAATATCAGAATTCTTTACTTGGTCTAAGGAAGAGTCGAATAAGTCTAATCTAGAATATGATCCATGTGGGAAGGCGTAAAAGGAATATTCTTTCAGGTGGTGTTCTCTCAAACTATCAACAAGATTTAAATTGGCCAGAAGAGATTTGATATGTTTCAATTTCTTAGAAAAGTGAGGTTCCTTGCCTCCCTTGGATATATTCATTTGAGGATCTAGAATTAAGTTTAAGTCCCCATCTAGAATAATTTTCCCACCATCCATTTTCTATTCTATCCTAGAATTTTGCACGTGAGGATGATATAGTTACCTGTTGGATCTAATTTTTTTTTTTTTCTCGAGTGAATGGGAAATTCTTGTGAAGAAATATGGCACCACCTGCTTTTTGTTTTTATAAACATATCTCTTTGCTAATGGGAAAGTAAGATTTTGAGGGATGAGTTGGAGCAAAAAGTCCTGCTGAACAAGAACATTAAGACTTAACCCCTGAGTCACCTGTGTGCATCTCCATTTCCTGGTGTCCTACCAGGAAAGAAATCCTGGGCATTAATTAATAGCATCACATATATAGTTCTCAGCAATACGGGTTGTTGCTAATGCTTGGAGCTCGCAAAGCGAGCCCGCCGCAACTGCGGCCCTCGAAGCGGGCGCCGCAGTTGCTGGCAAGGAGCGCCATACGACTTGGGTACCCCGTACTATTCAGACAGGGAGCACCGCAGGCACTCACTGCACTGCTGGAGATGAGCGCCATAGGCGCTCATCTCTACGACCCCGCACGACTTGCGCATCATACCTACAACCCACGGGACTACACATCAACACAACTCAAATACACAATTCAAAGTGCGAGACCCGTAGCACTTTGAAAAAATTGGCTATAAAAAAAAAGACTGCCCGTAACAGTTACAAAAGGAAACTGCCACTTAGAAGAAAAAAAATTACGAGCGGCAAAAAATACGAACCACACACAGCAAAAAACACACAAAATACAAACTAAAATACAAAAAAATACGCACACAGCAAGAGGGGAAAGCTGGGAATGAGGTTACATGCCAATTTAAAAAGAATTTAAAGATTTTCGCCATTCGAAAATCTCCTAAGCAAGAGAAAAGATGGCCGCCGGAAAAACTAAAACAAGGCTACACGACCGCCAAGCACATACGGCTTTTACACAGACGAACACATACACAATCGCCACCATTTTAAAACATTAACTGCAAACTAATAATATTACCATTACAAAATGCGGAACTACACAGCTAAACAAACGGTTTGCCCTCGCGCACAGTCTATTTATACTACACGCTGCACACCTTGCTGACACACCTCAGCTCACCAACCATGCAAATCTATATTGTATGCTGCAGGAACATCAAAACAGAATGTTAGATCTTAAGCATATTGCTTCCTGCATATATTAAAAAGGTCAAGTATTAATTTATACATTTACAAATTAACATTACAAAATACATACACAGAAAAAAATAGATTCACTATAAACGCTAAAGGCAATCAAAGCGCGCTTCCCAAGGAGCGCCAACGGTGTTTAGAGGAGCACAACTACACCAGGGGAGAGGCTAGCAATGCGTGCCAAAAGGCCATCAGCGCAAACCTTGCAATGAGCGCCAAAGGAGCTCTGATAATTAAAAAATACACCAACCAACAAGCTCGCAATGAGTGCCGAAGGTACTCTCACAACAGACCTGCTTTATGTACCAAACAGCATTACCTGCCTTACTAGTGATTTTTGCCCGTCAAATGAATGCTTTAGAATTGTAACGAATAATGACCTGAACAATTCTTGTCCACAGGTGTGGAATCTTTATTTGATAGCTTGCCGTTGCCCGTAACTCTGTTCTGCCCAAGAACATTTGTTCCATGCCGAGATGGAAAGGATTGCATTGCTTCAGACTTTATTTGTGATGGTGAAAAGGACTGCATGGATGGATCTGATGAGGATAATTGTACAGCATACTGCAGCAAGCCAGGTATGAGGGTGAGGCTATGGGAGACATTCAGATTAATAGCTAAATTGTCTGTAAAGTTTAGCGGTTAACTGGGTCCTATAAAGCCCTCCAAGCCAGGAGTGGGAGCCTCACATCACCAATCTAAACTCCTACCCTAAACAATATTGCAGCTTCATTCTGAACCATTATGCAAATGCAAGAGCTAATTATTTACATATTTTCCATGTTGCACTAATTTTGTTCTGAGCAAGGTCAGTGTTGGCATCTATTATATTGTTTGCTATACCTAGAACCTCTTGTTGCAGTGGAATTCATTTCCATAAAAAGGGTTAAAAGGTCAATTACCTACTACAGGAGTATCATTCATAACCCATTTCCATCCAATTCTGTAGGTGCTTTTTTTAAGCTATTTTCTTGCCAAGATGAAACCATGAGATTTCCATTACTACTCCTACATTCACTGGTGCTCTGGATTTCCACATTCCTATTGTAGCAGGGAAAGCTGTTCCCATATTTAAGGTCTTGTCACTCAATGGTAGCTTTCACTGAAACAGTTGAATGTGTGTCATGTTTTACCAGCTTTTGAAAAATACTTTAGAACTAAAATGAATACTTTTTTCAAAGAAAGAAACTTTAATGGGCTATAATTGCAGTACAATAATCTGACTGGGACACAGGGATTGTTTTCCTCGAAGTCTTGAATGACTACATGATACAATAGCAGGATGTACACATATATTCACAAGTTTGTGAGGTCTCAACAGCCTTTTGTATACAGAACTAGCTAAATTAGCTTAAAGAGCCTAAAGTAAAAAAAATGGCTTACAAGTAAGCCAAAAGGTAGACCAAACATACTACTGCTGAGACTGAGCATGCCACTGTCTACCAGTCTCATGCGGTTGGTGTTAACACCCTTCTTCGTGGGCATGGCCTTAGATCACAAATTTACAAGAAGGCATCTGTCATTAGAAATAGAAACCGTATCTAAGGCTTCTTATAGGTATATGAAATTGTATATCACAATTACGTATGTTATAACATGGATTAACCTAGTTTGAACATTTTATGGAAAACAAAATAGTCCATTCAAATATTGGAGTTTAGATGTATTGGGTTGGAAGCTTTTAATGTTACTTTCGCAGTACTTTGCATTTTATTTTTTCAAATATTGAGTATTTGCGATCCTTTGAAAAACAAACAAAAATAACACAAACCTTTACCACTATCCTGTTGCATGCAGGAATCTTTTCTTGCTTGAATGGTAAAAAATGTATTCAGGAGAGGTTTGTATGTGATGGTGTAAATCAGTGCTCCGATGGATCTGATGAGCAAAACTGCTGGAAACCAACAGAGGACTGCATTGTGCGCTGTGACCGAGACACTCGCTGTGTCTCCAGGAGTTGGGTCTGCGATGGCAACCTGGACTGCTTTGATGAATCTGATGAGCAAGGATGTGGTAAGAACTGGAATATTCTTTAAGACGGGGTTGTCAATGTGGTTTTCTACTGGGTTTTGAAACCCAATAATGCACTTTAGCCTATTTCTAGAAAATGATAAATGTCTTTTGACATTGATTTCTGGAGAGATGTGGTTGCACTGAATAAAGAGTCTGAAATTATCACACACATTACCTCCTCACTGGCCCAGAAATAATCTTACCCAAACAAAAGGTCTGAATTTCTGACTGTTTCCTCCTCTAAGTCAGAGCCTTTGTTTCAAAATAGGATAATATTGAAATTTACACCACACTGCCTCTCCCTCGCTGGCTTAGAAACAGGATGCAACCACAACTCGAGAAATGTAAATGTTCCTCATACACACAGCTTCCACCAATGTAATATGAATTACTCTGGTCTTGCAGAGGCATCAATTTTATTTAGATTTTTTTTTTTATAAAAATGTAGCTGGCTTTTTTTTTTTTTTTTTTTTTTTCTGATCATGCTTAGACTGTTTTTAAAAATGTATTCAATTTTTTTTAGAAAACTTGAAAAATGTAGAACTTTAGCATCTGTGTAAAACATGTATATGAAAGCATATTTAGAGAATGGAAAAAATCACTCCTTTCCTACAGAAATGTTACCATTTTTGCTTTGGGGTAAAATAAAATAGTTTAAAAAGCATGGAGGCTGCGTATGAGGCAATTTTATTGTATTAGCTTTCCAGTCACTGGTCTAGTGCATTTTATCCTTTCTGTGCATGAGCATGGTTACGGGGCTGGATTTGGATTTAGTGCAATTTACAGCTTCTAAACATGTGTATGGGGGGGGGGGGGGTGGAAACCAATATTAATTTTCTTTTAGGAAAAGTGGTTTCTTTGAGAGTGGGCATTTATATAAGCTGCAATCGGCACACAACGCTGAAGAGAAAAATATGGAAATGCATATACAGTGTTTAGAGAAAAAAAAGGGTTCTCAATATTTATTTGCTCATGGATTACATAGTTGACACTAGTGTCAGTCTTGGGCAGCTCCTCAATCCTATTTTATACTAATCCTTATACAAGACTAAATACACTGCCTTTCCCCTTCCACAAGTATGATATATTGTATAATTTTGGTTTTTAATCTGACAAAACATCTACTTCCTCAACATTTTGTGTGCTTTGCATTGTTTACATGCATGAACTTATGAATTTAGTGCATCAATAAATTTTGTGAATCCATAAATATTTATTTAATTTTCAGAACGCAAAGAGTGTGGCGCTTCAAAGTTCCAGTGTGCCAATGGGCAGTGCATTCATTACACCATGCACTGTGATGGAGATAATGATTGTGGGGATCATTCAGATGAAGCAAATTGCACCATTTCCAGACCTTTGGTGTGTAGATCAGATGAAATTAAATGTCCTTTGAGTAGACAATGTATTCTGAAAGAATGGAGGTGTGATGGTGATGATGACTGCAGAGATGGAACAGATGAAAAGGTATTTTATCAAGTATGGACATGAGATTGTATCATAGCCTTTAATCCGCTTTTTTAATTTGAATTGGTGTTATTTGACTACTTCATATAAAGTAGGATAGTTTATTAAAATTCAGAAGGTACCGTAAATATTTTAGACTGTCCCTTTTTTCAAAGGTCATGATTTTTATTTGAAGGATAGAAGATTCAGAAGTAATTGTGCTATACATTAGAGTGATGGGAAATCTTACAGCTTCCTGTGGATGTGATGGAGATTCAAGAATGCCTGGGATATGCGTACATCAAACTTGACTATCAATGGACCAGAGAAAGTTTTATAAAATACATAAACACTACATGTTAACTATTTGTCCAACGTATATGTACTATTTAGTCTGAACACAATGCCAATAGAGACCGTGGTTTGATAAAATGCTGCAGGTTGGGATGAACATCTTGCAACACCACCCCAGTAATCTTCCCTTTTCTTGTTTTATACATAGGAGGGAGTGATTTAGTTTGAAGACTTTGGATGTGTAGACCTCTTGAATTTAGTAGAGCCTATTGAGTCTAGTGAATATACTAGATAGGCCTATTGTTTCTTTAAAACTATTCTATGTACTTTTCAAGGAATGCTAAAATCATTCTATGTACTTTTCAAGGGATGCTAAAATCATATGTGCAGCACCATTGTAGAATGCAAACATGTGAAGGAAGTGATTCATTTTTTTCAAATGCTGCTTTTTTTTTTTTTTTAAGCCTGCTTCTAACCTGCCTTTGCATTTTCAAAATAC
The DNA here is from genome assembly GCA_027410445.1 of Discoglossus pictus. Classification (NCBI taxonomy): domain Eukaryota; kingdom Metazoa; phylum Chordata; class Amphibia; order Anura; family Alytidae; genus Discoglossus; species Discoglossus pictus. The sequence goes on from CM050163.1 coordinate 241,940,715, forward strand.
ACAAGCGGCTGGTACAAATTAAAATCATTTGTGCAGATTGTGGAAAACGGTTAGTCCAGTGTTAGTGCTGTTAACCTCTAGTTTACATGTTTAACAAAATTATAATTAAAGGTATATAAACATTTCAAATGTTTGGGAAGAAACAGGCAGTGATTATCAGAAAAATATGTTGTATAGATATACTCAGTGTACTTACAAATTTATAGGCAGGAGAGTAAATATAGCTTTAAGCACCCATAGGAAACTGACATTACCAAATATGCAGAGGAAATGTATCTAGGTATGGAGTTTGACCTTTCAAAGGAAGTACTTGGTGCTAGATTGCATCCATGGTTAGGAGGGGTCTGAGTTTATATATCCTTGTGATCTCATTCAGTTGTAAAGACTACATATCCCAGGCTTCTTTGCAATACAGCAACCCCAGAGTATGATACAAATGTATCTGCTTTCTCCTGACTACCATAATTTGCTTTGGCCAATCAGGAGAGTCAACTGACAAAAGCATCAGCTTGCAAATTGAAAACATCAGAGTGAGTTTGTAAATGTTTGTTTTGGTATTTTTTTTTTTTCACCAAGCAATAAATGTTTGCATACACTACGGATTCACCTCTATCAAAGGCATTTTTAAGTTTCCTGGATTATGAATGCATCTAAGGTCTTAGACTCTGAAGTGACGGTATAGGGATTAGCCCAACCTAAACTCTTGGCCTTTTGGTTTGATAAAGGTTATAACTGAGTGGGAAACATGAGTGTAGGATTTTTCTATGTATGTATAGAAAAGCTTTTACAACCTATGTATACATTTTGTAGGGGGAAACAGCTCATTGTAAACACAAATCTAATTTTTACTATATATTTTATATAGATATATTGTACTGTTTCGCCTATTACAAAGCTGTAGATATACAACCTGGTGACTATCTCCCTGGTCTATGAAGTAGGGCTCAAATCCACATCTATTTTTTTTATTTAATAGTATTGGCTTATATTATCCTTTTGTACAATTTATATATACACAACTATAGGTGTTGTAATGCTTTTTACATAAATTAGTTTTAGAGAAAAAGGGAAGAAAGTTGAGCTCTAAACACGGAGTATGGAAATAAAGCTAAACATAATTAGTGTGATATTCAAAGCCTTAATCGAATTATCGATTTTTGTTTCTTATGGAAGGGCTTCATGTTCTATAAAGGTAAAATGACAATATTAAAGACCATTTTTGATTAACTTGGCGTATAAGCAACTTTTCCATGCTTTTTCACTCTGATAGTGGAGGTAGTATGGTGTCTTCCATTTTGCTTCAATTGTGAACTTTTGGGCCTCATTTTATGAGCCCTCGGAAGATGCGGGCATCCATAAGGGAGCCCGTAAGTTATTTTCCTATTCAATTGGCTACTTTTTGTAGGCTACGACCAGGTTAACATTGCATGTTAAGTCATCCAAGCCTTTGATCTTTCATGGGAGCAAGAGTTCCAATCGCAAATCGCTATTCAATTGCTCAGATTCCCCAAGCCCGCGAATGTTTTCACACCTGTAAATGACAAATTTAAAAATTAAACTTGGAGTATTGGGGACCCGAAAAGGGGTTAAAGACATATACATAACCCTGTCCAAAGGACAATCCTCAAATGAGCCCTCTGAACCCTGATATTTGTACCTGAGTGGATGTGTAGTCATTGGGTAAAAGCGGAGTTCTTGCACATGTGTTCTGTCTACTGGTAATCTGTATGTTTTCTCTGTCTATACCCTGACAAGCTAAAGTAAAATGTTCTTTTATAGTGTTAATCTGTATTTAATATGCTGATTTATAATGTTGTTGTTGTTGTAAATTGTTACACAATGATTAATCCTATAAACATTTCTCCTGCCAAGGGTCTCAGATTAACCCAGGATGCTTTTAAACAGTACCCAAATAAATATAGTAATCTAACTCCTTCACTTCATGCTTACAATTTATTTACAACATTTTTTGGGCTAATATACTTCATGACAAATGAAAATAAATTGATACATATCTGTGCTTTATTTAACCACTCAAACAACTCAAAACATTCACATAAAGCTGGTAGCTACAGATGTTTTTCCTATCTTCCTTTTTGTCTTCTATAAATACAAAAAAACAGTGCTCCAATATGCTCACTGTATCTTAATTCCTTCACTCTAATTTTAGGATTGCAAATGGGAGAAGGTAACTTGTGGTAAAATGCAATGGGCTTGTTCAAGTGAGGATCAGTGTATTCCATTTTTCTGGCGTTGTGATGGAAGCAAAGATTGCAGAGATGGAAGCGATGAATCTGCTTGTGAGTCTTGTTTTGTTTTTTGCTCTATTTTGTGCTCTATCATTTTTTCATATTTTTTTTTTTTTTAATGAATCCACCCCCATTTGTCCTGCTTTGTCAAGTAGATTGCCATGTTTCACATGTGTGGCAAAAGGAAATCTGCATACTGCCAGTGCCTTATACTGCTCTGCTATAAGTACATACTGTGTCTGGGCATGGGTGATGTCATCGGCTGCCACACACAGAAGAGCTTCACAACTGTGAAAATAGCACCCTACATTACAGAACATGAAGACGGGGTTCAAAAAGCTGAGACTGTTACTCTCAAAGTGAAATGTAAATTTTATGACCATTTCACCTTAACCACTCTACACACAAACACTTAAACACATGCTTGCTTCATTGGGAGAAATAATGGTGCAAGACTTAGAACATCTCTAAACATGAAGTAGGATGAATTGTGTGTTTATTTATTTATTTTTTCTTTAATATGTATTGTATTTATGCTGTCCTATGACCGGATCTCCATTCTCCTTGCTATGTTAGTGTCCGCTATAAATGGATGGAAAAGTGACCACTGTAAATATACGGTTTCCTCTGTTTTGAGTGATATGTGGTAGTGCAAATATGCTGCCACAATTTTGGCCTTGTTGGGTGAGGAAAACATAAAATACTGCTTTTTGTGCATTTATACCAGAAAGTGCTATAGTATTACTTGTTAAAATAACATACTATAAAGATAATGTATTATAGTATCTCTAAGAAAGCTAGATCGCCTGCTTATCAACTTATAATTTTTTTCCTTAATATTCTATCTTCTAACACTGAATACCTCAATTTTAAAGGTGAGCCCAGAAAATGCCAAAGCAGTGAATTCCAGTGTAACAATTTTGAATGTGTTCTGACCACTGTGGTTTGTGATGGACGTTGGGACTGTTCGGATGGATCAGATGAGGGGGGAAAATGTTCGCTCCCCTGTGAGGAAGGATGTTCCCATTCATGCTATAAGTCTCCATATGGACCGGTCAGTTGCTTTTAAGAGTTTTGGCATGTTGACCACTAGAAAGGGTATGCAATGTAGAAAGTGTTGGCACTAAAAGTGGGCAATGCTAGATACATCAGGAAGTGGATATGTCCTGGTCTAGAGACACTCTTGCTAGCGCTGTGAGGCGGTCATATGGATGTATCTACTTCTGCAGCAATATAAGCTCTTGATTCTCTTCATATTATGGTACTCTAATTTTAAAATGATGCACACACAATAGTTGTCAAACTGCAATTTGTCGTCACTCTTGCGAGCCTCGCAAAGCGAGCCATTAACACATAGAATCCTTCAGAGCTTCGAAGCACTTGAAAAACACGAAAAACAAAAAACATAAAAAATAAATTAAACCACACTCACACACAGCACAGGGGGAGAGCCAGGACACCTGGGAGTGAGGCTGCAAGCGAATTTAAGCCCAATTTGCCGTGTTTTGTCACTCGAAAATCGGCTAAGTGAGGGGAAAAAATGGCGGACAAAAACAGAAAAAAAATATGAAAAGTGAATGAAAACGAGACTAGTTTAATCTTGCTAGTATAATCATAATTTGTGTTATTTTTTTTTTTTTTTACAATAATTGTATATTCTACTCTGAAATGCCCTTATAGGAAGCATGGGCAGAATTGAACTCTCCAGAGGATTAAATTACTTTTTTTAAAGGGTTGGATAGCCATTTTCATTCAAAAATATAACCAGACTCAATTAGAATAGGTTAGATATTGATTATGGGAAGAATAACGTTGGGATCAGGAAAGATTTCCCCCCCCCCCCCCCCCCCTTTTCAATCCACTTTTAATACTTCCTTGGGATAAATTAACAGTTTACATAAAGCATGAATCAAAAGAGCTATTAAATGGAACAGAGGCTGAAAATAAATGAAGTTCCACCTTTTTTTATTTGTGATTTCAGGCCATCAGACTTAATAAACTGCTTAGCAAGGACTGCTATTTTACTTCATGTTCAGTGTGGGAAATTCTTTCCTGGCCATCTCATGTGCATTATTCCACTTTGGGTACCCACATTACAATCCTCTGGCATTTCTGATGTTCCAGCATAGTGACACTGGTCTGGTGTTTCAATCCTGGGTTTTTAAACTTCATGCAAGCTTCCTATATCTGCAGTTGGCTTTTATGAAACACTCTGTATTTATTGTGTTAAGTGAAATTGTACCATTTGTAAGTGCTGTGCAATCCGTTTTACAATTGTTTTTGGCTTTCTTTAATCTTGACAAGTGTGTTTTTGTTTTCAGAGATGCATGTGTGATAAAGGCTTCAGATTTATTGGAAACAAGAGTATGTGTGTTGATGTAAATGAATGCAAGGAATTGGATCCATCACCTTGCAGTCAGTCTTGCGTGAATCAAAATGGCAGCTATAGCTGTGCTTGTCATCCTGGGTACCTTCTGGAGCCAGACAGTCACAGATGTAAAGCAACTGGTAGGTCTAAATTTACACTTTTTTTTTTTCTCTCCTTGTTCTTAATAAAAGTATAAACAATGTTTGAAGCAAAGGAGCTTAGTCTTCATATTTATAGTATGCATTTATGAAGAAATTGGCTTTAAAAATGGACCAAATGCCTTTTTAGTAAGTTTAAAATAGTCTTTCAGATTTACAAAGTCTATTCAATTTGGATTTAATGGCAGCAGACAGTTGATTTTGCTCCTAACCAGATAAACCACTAAAAGCAATGGGAGAAACCTTGGATTCATATACAATTTTTTATTCATTTTAGCTTTCTAAAGTTTTCATAAATGTGAAGTCTATCTCAAGCTATAGTTTATTTTTTTAAAGAACCTTTCTTCTGTTGGTAATTAACTTTCTTATTTGAATCGCCCTTATATCTGGCGGTTGGATATTGCTGTGTAAATCTTGAGCAGACAAACAACAAATTGGCAAATCTAGTTTGCAGTTACATCTACATAATGATTAAGCCTAATTCTATAACCAACGATTCAAAACGAGAAATATAATTCTTATACCGATCTTTTTTTAAAACATTGTGGTGATCCATTCCACCTTACATTTTCCTGTGGGACAAACTTCTCCCAGACATAATATATGAGCACAAATACTGCATATGGAGATTTGTCTCTTTCCTTTATTTTTATTTTTTATTTTAATTGAGCATTTTTGGGTAGTTTCCCCATCACTGCATGTATTTTACAATTTAGGATAGTTTGCTACCAAAACCATTGAAAAGCCAGAAAGCCATATACATTATAATAGCAGTTTTTCTCTCTACAGTAAATTATTCCAAAGATATTAAACTGTACCGATCCATATACTAATTTGAACCTTGTATCCCTCACTCAAACTTGTCAAGCACTCAAAGTGCATGTTAACATTGGAACAGCAACAAAACGAACATGCATTGGAATGCAAATTATCACATCAAAGTAGAGAATTAGTAGTTGGGAGCAGCTAATTTGCACAATGCAGTATAAAACAATGCTGACTTTGACTTAAAAATAGCTATTACAATGTACAGCTATTTTGATATTGAAAACATTTTATAATGTTTAGCCATTCAGTTGTCACTCTATGATCTTATAGACCGCAACATGCCAGGCACATCTGTCAGGCACTGCCCCTTGAAGCTCCAAGCATGTTCATTGCTTCAGTGAGCTAATTATCCATCTCTGCCTTCCACTTCTTAGTATGCCTTTAATTTTCCTAGCATCAGAGGGAATCTGGTCTTCTCGTGATAATGCCAACATATTTGAGCCAATATACCTTCAGTAAACAGTTTGTCTTTATTTCCTGTAGTACTGATTCATTTGATCTTCTTGCAGCCCAATGGACTTTAAGCAGTTTTCTTCAACATCACCATTCAAAGGTGTCAATTCTCCAGCACTCAGTTTTTATGGCCCTTCTCACATCTATTGCTACTGGGAACACCTTGGTTCTATCGATGCAGACCTTTTGTTTAGTCTTGTCCAAGCTTGTGTTTTTCCACAGTTTGCAGAGATCTTTGATCCCAGAAAAATAAAATCTGTGTCTGCCTCCACTTCTTCCCCATCTATATGTGTGGAACGGAGCTTCCAGTTTGGCATGATCTTCATCCTTATTTTATTTATTTTTTTTACGTTGAGCAGCAGGTCAGCTTTTATACTTTTTTCTTTCACCCTCATCAATAAGTCCTTTATTTCCTCCACCCTTTCAGCCATCAAAGTAGAATTTTTCATGTATCTGAGGTTTATTCTAGCAATATTGATTTTGGATTTGGATTTATCAAGCCCGTTTTTAAGCTTGATATACTCTGCATATAAGTTGAATAAATAGTGTGACACTATGCATCCTTGTTGCACACCTTTCATGATCTTGAACCATTCTGTTGCATGCTCTGTTCTTACTGGCTTCTTGATCCAAATACAGATTCTTCAGGAGGATGAGATGATCTGGTACGCCCAACTCTTTAAGAACCTGCCACATTTTGTGGCGATCCACAGACCCGTTTAAATTTAATTACATGGTGCTATTACAACTTCCATGCTCTCGCATAATTTAGCATGCAATGGCAACCTCTGTTATTCAAAAAGCATGTTGTAAATATGGTACTGCAGTGTAAGCGAATATTATAGGACATTTTTAGTTCATATATTTGTAGGTTAGATTAACCTAGTTTTGTACTATAGTTGCAAACTGCTTTTAATTAGTATCTATTTTATGCAGGCACCGAGCCAGTATTGTTGGTAGCTGTTCAGTATGATCTAATACTGTACAGATTAAGACGTTTCGAAGAAGAAATCTTGACCTCTACAGACAAGAACCTGATGATCTATGCCGTTGATTATGATATTGCTGAGCAGAAGATTTACTGGATGGATCTCAATGCTGAAAGTATCAAGTGGATCACCATTGGCACAAAGCGCAAAGGAAACCTGGTTAAAGGTGAGTCAACTAGTAATCTAGAGCAGGACTGGTGCTACTCCCAGGGACCGTATCTGCTGGCCCTTGGCGTAAAATGGTGATAAGGAAAGCTTTAAATATATTAACACCATGACCACTGGTTGGTTACAGCTTTTTGATCTGCAGATAAAATATACAAAGTTTTAATCTGGTCTTGCACTGACTTGAATAGAGTATGGCACATGTAATATCACCCGGTTTAAAAATGTTCCAGATTTTAAAAGGCTGTCTCTGTGAGCATTAAAAAGTAACAATTCAGTCACCAGAGCAATGGTGATCTAGAGCCCTCTAAAAAACATGCATCTGCTCTAGTGTGGTTCTAGAATACTGGACAAAGTTTTTTTTTTTTTTTTTTTCTTCTTAGTGCGGTTAGTGGCAGATTAAAGTTTAGTCACATTTGTGATTAACTCTGAGTTTAATTTTAAAAACCTGAAATCTTAAGGCTGCAAACCCATATTTACATTATCAGGTTTTACCCCCCCCCCCCCTCTAGCTAATTTGTCTAATTACATGCAGTTATACTTATACTATACTAGCAAAAATAGCAGACATCAATACATATATTTCTCAATACTGGGGGATATTGAAGACTGAGAATTCAGTTACTCATATTGGCACCAACAAATACTGTATCTCATTTGATGCAACTACAGCCTTCTTTACATGTAGGGTCTACTCCAATGTGTAGGAACTGATAAACCTGTAATGGGAGCTCTCGCCACAGCATAATTACATAATTTTAACTTTACCTCCTAGAACATTTTGCCCATTATGCCTGGAATTTAAGTCTAGATCTTGCAAAGAGCAAATTGTAAATTTAGCTTAACGGGCCACTTAATTCAGCAGTTTGTAAGCAGACCTAAGACCATAGTTTTTTTTAGGTGTTGGTGTAATTAGGAAAAAACAATAGATCATTTAAACATAGAATCTTGTGCTCTTTTACACAATGAAGATAACTTAAAGTGAGGTAAATGGCCCTTTAACATTGATCCGTTTCTTTTTGTTTTTTTAAGCTAACCTGGTTTAGCAACACACTGTGAACAAAGTTTGGGTACAAATCATGTAACTTTATATATTCTCATGGAAATAAGGACATTTTAAATTTTCAATTGTATCAGATCATTGTGAGGTTTGTTTATTATAACTTTAATAGTCTCTTTTTTTCCCCCCTAAATATTTGCACTTTAGTTGCTGTGCTTCTCAAACAGATTTTTACATGTGATTCAGGTATTAAGTCTGATTGTATAGCCGTTGACTGGGTTGGGCGGAACCTGTATTGGACAGATGGGATTGCTGGACGGATCCTTGCTAATCGGCTAGACATGAACTGGAGAGGATATCCAGAGTATACAGTGGTAATTGATGAAGACTTAGATCAACCTCACTCTTTGGTTTTACAACCACTTTCTGGGTATGTTTGTTTTTGTTTTTCTTTTGTTTTTTTTATATATATATTTGTAAAGTTATAACCAACTTAAACTATGGGAAAACAGAGCAAGCTTACAGCTAAATAAATTATAAATATATACTGATATGACTGGGCACAATAATTGTGTGTGTGTGTGTGTGTGTATATACATTTATGAATAAGAGGCAAGTAATCCTACACTGTTCTAGGATCAACCCTGGAGTTTTATAGACGCAACATGGTGCAACATCTTAATTGTCTGTTTCTACTTTTTGTTTCCCCATACCGTGTAGAGGAAATGGGGAAGTATAGCAAAAATGTTAGTCTTCAATAATCTACCATTTGGGACAAAATTTTTTTACTAAAGACATGGGGATGCCCCACAAGGTGACTCTACTCTGTGATATTAAATTCACTTGTATATATTTATGTATATCTCAATTGTCAAACACTGAAGATTTATGGCAGAGACTGCCTAATTATACCTGTATTAATTTCTATGTAGATGTCTAGAGGTGACATTTTAATTGCTGAATATCATTTGCGCATTATCTACCTACATATGAGTTTTTTCTAATAAAATAGATTAAATAAAATTGTAGCTGAAAGTCCAGGAACCTTTAGTCTTCCAAATGCTGCAATCTAGATGTAAATTTGACTTATGCACTTTTCCTTGAACTACATGTATTAGTAATTTCTATACATTTCTCTAATCCTACAGGTTAATGTACTGGTCTAAAATTGGTTTGAAGCCCCAGATTGAGCAGGCTGGTATGGATGGAAGTCAGAGGAAAGTACTAATTTCAGAACAACTTGGTTGGCCAATTGGATTAGCCCTTGACCTTTTAAACTGGAAAATCTACTGGTCTGATAACAAGTTTCATTGTATTGGCTCAGCCAATTTAGATGGTACAGATATTAAGGTATGGAATTAATGGAATTAAATTTATACCTAAAATATTTTAATGGTTTCAAAACTTAATAGTAAATTAGTGTCTGCTTATTTTATATAGTTGATGCAGCTGGAAAAAATTCCTTTCTCCTTGGCTGTGTTTGAGGATGACATTTTTTGGTCTGAAATAAAGGCAAGGACTGTGCAAAAAGTCAACAAGGTAACTGGCAAAGACCAAGCTGTTCTGATAAAACGACATGGACAGCCGTATGGGCTTAAGGTATGATATTTTTAAATAAACACATGCACTTTTCTATGGCTTTCATAACTTCATGAATCTGAATGAAAATATATACCCTTCTAACCTCTTATGTCTGTCACAAATTCTGAATATAAATATGTAGTGTATCTGCTAGAAACTGGCTAATTGTGCTTTATCACACTAGGGGCCCAATATTAAAGTTTTTTTTTGTAAAAATGCCTGAGATTCCCTTTAAAATGTATAGATGTTTTAAATTACTGTATCTACTTTAAACTTCTCAGTGTAGTTGTCGTCTCTTAAAACGAATATTCACTTATTCTGGGGGCTTCTTACAAGCAACAGATTCTGTAGCCTTCTCCTTTCTATTTAGCTCATGATGGATCATAGCTGTAAGACATGGCAGCAAAGACCACACGGGTGGTGTACTGCTTTGTGAAAAACATTATACTGGTAGTGAGAAGTCCATCACTGTGGCCATAAGTCGCAGCAATGAAAAACGGCACCTGATATAAGAGAACAGGAAGAAAGGGGAGGTTTCAGAAAGTGAAGCTTGTTCTGGTGGGCTTCTTTGAGATAAGTGAAGTGTTAATTTATACTCAATAGAATTGCCATATAAAGTCACCTTGTTTAATTTTATTTTTAAATCAAAATTTTTTCTTGAGTTCCTTTTTAATGAGCCTAGACGGTGACAGGCAACCTATTGCACTTGAAGGGCCAGTGATTTGCTTGTTGTGGAGAGAGAAAATGTATGAAACACACCTCCTGCTCTAAAGAAAAGGCTGGTGGGTGCATGGCATGTGCCTGGGGGCTGCAGTAGGTCTCTAAGCCGCCTGTTGATCACTGGTCTAGACATTGGATCTTCTAGTACTCTAGCCACTGCCTTGGTTATGCACAGCCATTTCAAAATCTGATAAATTACATCCTTATGTCCATAACTGCAGTTTTTAATTGAGTGTTATTTTTTTCACATTTTTAGGTCATGCATGAATTATTGCAGCCTAAATTAGAAAACCCCTGTCAGAAACTTAAATGTTCTCATTTGTGTCTACTTGGTCCTGGTGGGAAAGGAAGCTGTTGGTGCCCCAGCGAACTACTTCTATCAAGAGATATGTTTAGCTGTATTTCATTTAAGGATTCTCCATTTCTGCTAATGGCGTTCTCAACATCTGTTGCTCAGGTATTTTGCTGCAGCTATAAACCTGTGTTAAAGGACCACTTTATTTAATAGCCTACCCCCAACAAACATAAACTTTACTTGTAAGGCCTAGATAAGACCACTAGAGACATTTTATGCCAGTTTCTTGGTGAAAGGACCAGAGAAACTGACATAAAATGTCTCTAGTGGTCTTATCTAGGCCTACCTAACCTTTAAACCTGATACTTGAAATGTTTTATTTTCATTGCAGATCTACTTGCCAAAGCTATCCTCTGGTCAAAGAGCTATTCCAAAGAGCCAAATGATACCACTATCCAATGTGAACCAGCTTTCATCGATTGACTTTACAATTAAAGATCGGTCACTTTTTTTTGCTGTTGAAAAAGGCTACATAGCCTCCACTAAAATGAAAGAATCCGAAGCAAATGATTGGAAAATTGTCTTGTCAGTGAAGGACACGGTTGTTTCTATTACTGTGGATTGGATAACTGGAAACATATTCTGGATTGATACATCTAAGCCATATATTCAAGTGGCAACGTCAAATGGCCTCCACAGAACCGTAGTGGTTAATGATGGGTTATTTATGCCAAACTCAGTTGCAATCCACCCACCCACTAGTGCCATGTGCTACTCTGATCTTGGTTCTGAGGACCAAAAGTATACTCCAAAGATTGAATGCTCAGCTATGGATGGCACAAAGAGAAAAGTTCTATGGAAGAAATGTAAAGTGGCTGTCGGACTAGTGTTTGCTGATTCTGGAACACGACTTTATTGGGCTGATAGAGGTAACTGCTTTTTTTACAACTTTAAAAAAATATTTTGTGTATAGCAAACAATAGAATGGGGATCCTTTCAGATTGACATTATGCAATATTTTAATATGTTTTTCCTATTTAGCAGTGTTCAGGCAAAGTACAAAGAAATTCTCCAGTTGATAGGAGTCTGCATGCATTTTGGAAAGGGTTATTTTTTTATCACCAGTAGCTTTGTCCAAAACTTCATGAATGAAGTTTATATGGCGAAGTACATCCTTTCACTTTAATTGCCACTTGCAATGCAGAACACGTAGGAAAACAAAGTATGTTTTAAATTATATATACTTGACATTGATGGCTTTTTTTGAATTTCCATCTCTGTCCTCAACCATGCCAAACGGCACTATTTTTACATCTTTAATATCTACACTGCCCTCTGACCCCAAACGTTTGTTTGCTATATTCAACACTCCGCCACCTCCCATCCCTTCCTGTCACAAAGCTGAAGACTTTGTCAGCCATTTTACGCATAAAATTGAACATTTGTAACTAACTCTCCTCTTAACATGGGCCACACACTTTATACCTATACCTCCTCACTTGGCACCCTAATAAAATCTTGTGGACTTCAGTATCCTCTCTATGCAGATGACACTCAAATCTACCAAGCATATCCTCCTAGATGTTCGCCCACCATCTCAAACTTAACTTGTCTAAGACCGAACTCTTAATCTTCCCACCATCTACTACAGCATCCATTCCTCAAATCTCACTGTCAACGCAGTCATCACTCCCAGCTCCCAAGCCCGTTGTCTTGGGGTTCTACTGGATTCTGCCCACTTTCATCCCCCACATACAGCTACTAAAAAAATCTTGTCTCTTCAAATTTAGAAAACATTTCCAAAATACGTCATTACCTTACAAAAGACACAACTAAGATTCTAATACCTTCCTTCTTTTTTTTTTTTTTTCCTCTTTTCACCAATACATCTTGTGCATGGAAAATATACCAGGGCAGGTATAATCTTAGTATACTTTCAGACTACTGCTGGGCTCCTGAAGAGTGTTCCCAATACAAAGTACTCAAGAAAATAATACATTGTTGTTTTTTAAATATGAATAGAATAGTGTTTCAATACATTATTTGTATAATAGTCACATTTTACAGTTTTACTGTTATGTATTTTTTTTATTTTTAAATATAAAAACAGGAAGAAAAGTTCCTAGTGTAATATAAAAACCTGTTCATTTTTAAGAAATGGTATCCGAAGTGTATATGAAATTGAAGAGACCTTTAGAGAGGTCTCCAGTACTACGTCTTTTCTTTAAAATGTGTAAGCCAGGGTAGTCATTTGGCTAAAAAAAATAATAATTTGTAAACCAGTGTTAGGAACAAACAAGGCCCCAGACTATCATCTGGCAAAGTACAACAGTAGGATTCTATGAAAAGTAGTTTGTATTGTCCAGTACACAGTAGGGTTGCCTTTATTTATTTATTTATTTATTTATTTATTATTTTTTTTTTTATTTTACGTAATCACATGGAAAAAAACTGAATGATCTTTTTGTAGTTCATGGCACCATTGAATCTGTGAAGATGGATGGATCAAAGTACAGAGTTGTTCGTAGCAATCTGTTTGGTTTAAACCTGTTCACAACAGGAGAAGGGGTCTTACTCTGGACAACTCTTATTAATGGTAAGTTAATGTATCTGTGGCACTTTTTTTTCTGTATTAAAGTCTGCATTTAAACTTGCAAACACAACTACTGCAATTTTTGGCATAAATAATCCTTACTTTATTAATGGGTTATTAAATAAAAGTACCCATAAGAGTTGAGTTTAGAAAACATTTTAAGGCTTTTTTTTTTTCTCTCCATTTTTCTAAATGTAGTATACAATACATATTACTGTATTCTGTGGTAAATTGTATTTGGACTCTTTTCTTAAAGCTTAACTTTCTAAACTGTTGTCTATAGACCACTAGTGGTCCGTTTATAATACCAGTTCTTCAGACAACCTGACTGAAGCAAAGACACTGTATATTAAAAGGCCTCTTTAGTGGTCTTATAAAGGGCTTGATAAGGGGAAGAAATCTTAAACCATTACTGTCCACTTAAAACACTCTCAAACACATTAGCTAGGAGCAGTGGGATTTCAGCTGCTAGTCATGTACAAACACACTATCTTGCTGCAGTATGCCAGTTGAGATACCCTCCCCCACTGACTCCACTCAGTACACAATACTTCAGAAGGTAGTGAGAACTGAAGCTTATACATCCTGGGGATCTGATTGAAAAACAGTAATTGGTAATATGTAAATATTTATTTGCATTTAAAGTGTGTGGATGCCAGACTGCAAAATGCATGTGTATTCCAAGTAAACTCTGTTCAGCATGTAGCAAGTTGATTTGGATTCTTCAACTTCTGGTCGCCTTGTTTCTGTAGGCACAGCTGGTGAATTTGGTAAAAATAACTTTAATTTTCTAGAAAGGATGTTGCATTTTACTTCTGCAAAAGTTTAGGACTAAAAGTAAAACTAGGAATTCCTGTTGGTACCAATCAATCGAGTTGCCCAAACTTAAATGAAAAATGTGGAGTATTTTCTGAACTAATGTGACATGTAAAATTGCCAAAAATATCCATTATGTAAGCCATGAGCATAAAAGTGTTTTTAGAGAATCTTCATTTCATGGGTACAGAGCAGAGGTGATCAACTCGGTCCTAGGAGGGGCCACTCACAGTCAAGAATTTGAATAACTGTGCATATATTTCTACACACCTTTCTTGCTCCGTATTATTCGGACAGAATCTGTCTCAGGTGGACCAAACCCTGCACTGTAGGACAAAGTGGCTAGCAGGATTTGAAGTTTGTACTGTCCCTGCATTCTACTGTGAAGTGAAAATGCACGCTAAGAAACTAAAATGGCTTCAATAGTTTTGGCTTAAATGGACTTATTATTAGTGCAAAAACTTCATGGTGGAAGTACTACAGGGATATATTTGATTTTCTTAGGATACCCAGCAATTCTCAGATAATAAAAATTGCTGTGGGCATTTGCCGAGCACTTCATTTCAGACTGCAAACAATGCAAGTAAACATGTAGACCCTCATTCAATTGCGATTTGGCCAATTGAATAGGGCTCTAAATAAGCACATAGCGTATTTTTTTTAAAGAAGTTTTTAGTTGGTGAAAACCTTGCTTTTGGATAGATGCTCACTAACTAAAAACTTCTTTAAAAAAAAATGTTATGTGCTTATTTAGAGCCCTATTCAATTGGCCAAATTGCAATTGAATGAGGGCATTAGTGAGTAACCATGAAGAATGAGATAAGCATCCCATTTTTTACAGTATCTTAATGTTTTTGCCTTGTAGCTAACCTCTGTATAGTGATACAGGATATGTGGGCATGTCACAAATAAAGGATATTATTCCCAATGAGTAATTTGAAGTAGTTAGGTCAATTTTGTGATGGGTAAATTTTAACAGCATCTAGTTATAACCCTATTAAAGTTTAATCCCTATGGTTTAAAATTATACTATGTGTGGTATCCTTAATTTGAGAATTAATAGATCAATTGGGGAATACATTTTTGAACTTCTGGCCAACCAGTATATTGGGTTATTATATGGAGTCTAAACAAATCCGCACGGCAAGGATGAACAAATTCAGTTTTAGTTCATACTCAAGTGGCAAAACTAAACAAATTATCAGTGTAGAAATTAACAATTCTGTTGCTGTGATAATTTACTTACAATTTTTAAATAATTTTTAATTTTGTGCATTTCAAAGCACAGGAAGGGAAATGTAGTCCTGATCTATAACTTGATTTGTCCGCTCTATACAACCGTGCCGTAATGAAATAAGAAACTTCTTGAAAGGTCTGATTAGCAATTGATTTGGTGACTTATGAAGCACTGTCAAACTTGTTAATTTCTTAACAGGTACAACAAGACTCTGGCAGAGTAAAATTGATGCTCAAGAAGACAGATGGTTTCCGATTGATAAAAAGGTTGTAGATTTAAAAGTTTACAGCAAAATTAATCAGCAAGGTAAGTCCCCCTGTATTAAAGTATCAGAAGTGATATACATTATCTTCCTGGCAAATGAAACTGCAAGAGCACGGGGGGGGGGGGGGGGCACGCAGGTTCAGATTAAAATGTCAGTCACATGGCAGTAGCAATAGGACACAAAGTGAAGCAGGCTTAATTCAAATTGTGCACTCTAATGTATGCTGGGCAAAGCATGCTTTTCCTACAATGCCTCATCCACAAATTTGTCAGATAATTGATAATAGTAATCGAGCATGAGGGGCCACACAATACTGAGCCATATTTGACAAAAGACCCATATGTTGTAGACACCCGTCCTATGCCATACTAAAAAAAAAAGTAATACCAACAATAGAGGTGCTTAGGCAGAAAGAATAAGCTAATCCTTAAAAGGTAGTTCTATGGATATGGTCATCTACCCTGAGCAACATCTTTTAGCCGCTTGTGCCCTTCACAGGGAGAAATATCCTGTAGTTTATCAGTCTGGTCTCACTCAGTGACCCAGCCCCGAAATATGGTATTGCAAACTCAAAAAATGACCTAATTTATTCCACTTGTTTCCTGATGTGCATTCCATAACCCGCTCATGTCACTTATGTTTTGATATGTGCACAACTTTAAACTCTGTGAAAAATGTGATACCTACAAATTTAGCAGTTTAGACACATGAATAAAATATGAAGGAATTATAAGAAAAGATGAACTGTATGTTACATGATCCCATTTGATGTACTGTAGAATATTGCATTAAGCTGTTAATACTTGAATGTACACAGGTAAAGTGATCCTCCCTAGTGCTAGAATAATTACCAGTGGGCCATTTTCACTGTAGTGTAGTGGCCAGGGCTCTAGAATAACATGAACTGAAAAGGTCTCCACTCTTATTTTACACATTTGTGCCCTTGACATTACAGGGACCAATCATTGTTCAGAAAACGGAGGCTGCAATCACATCTGCTTGCCCAACCCTGAAGGTCGCTCATGTAAGTGCTCTCCTAATCACAAACTGATGGATGGTACAAACTGTTTAGAAGAGCTTGAATGCCCCAGAGGGTCTCAACTCTGCAAAGATGGCTTGAAGTGTGTTCCCATGAACAAAATGTGTGATCGCAAGACAGACTGCTTGGATGAGTCGGATGAGAAAAACTGTAAGTAGAAGTTAAGCTGCTTTTATACAAGGAATGATTTAAAACTGCTTACACAGTATTAAAAGCAGTAATATAAAACAGTACTTTTTTTAATGCCAACTGTAGCCTCCCTTAACATAATGCTACCCAGTACCCCTTTGCTAACGTTAACGATTATAATATTTACCTCTTTTCAATGAGTTGATTGATAAGTTGCTTTTTCAATTTGTCAGGTGAATATGTTGATAAAGGCAAAAAAATGAAATCTGTGACTAAGCCAACCACTACACCAGCAAAAGTAACCAAAGAAAGAAGCGCTACTTCTAGAAATGAGGGTGAATTCCACAGCTCTACTGGAGACTTGCTTGGTTTGCAAACCAAATACCACAATCAGAAGACCAGTACTGCATATGTAGATGAGGAATATTCAGATTATGGCAATTTTACACAGGAAGACACTGTAAGGAACATGGAGTCTAGACCTTGCAACCATGAGATTTGTAATATGAAAGGGGAGTGCATTGTTGAAAATGGTGAAGTCAAATGCAAATGCCAGCTTGGTTTCAGCGGAAACTACTGTGAGAAGGGATTGAAGCCATTAGCTGTACCAATGACTCTTGGCACTATTGGAGTTTTGCTTATATTTGTTGCTGCTGCTGCGGCATTTGTGTGCGTTTCTAGAAGAAAAGCATTAAGGAGGTGAGTCTGTCAATGAACAAAACCTAAACTAAATAAAAGAATCCAGTACTTTTTTTTTTTTTGTATAGTAATTTAAGTGGAAAAATAAAGTTTGTCCATTTATTTTAAACCAATTAATATATTAAAATAATAAGTGGAAGACTGAGTGGAAAAAGTTTAAACAAAAATCCATTCAAAGATTGCCAAGTGTTTCATAAGGTTAAGGATATCTCCTTCCCACTACTTTTTTCTGGATCACAAACTTATTCTACTTATCCAACTAACTTGTATGACCTTTTTATTGTATGCCCTTTTATTGCTGTCACAACCTCTTTTGGTACAGAGTTCCACAATTTAACTGCCCATACTGTGGGGGGGCACAGACTACAATTTAACTGCCCATACTGTGGGGGGGACTAGACTAAATTAGACTTGCTTTCTCTAGAAACAAATGTGCGAAAGCTTAATCGACATGAGTTCAGAATGTAAAAATATACATCTATCTATGCTGCTGCGGGATCTGCAATATTCCTTTTAACAGATAGCTTCCTGAACGTACAGGAAGTTTGCGTCTGTATAATGGAATATGGCAATTAGATCTGCCAGTGCTCACTATAGGGGACACACACTAGACAGCTAGGACACAGCTATCTCAGGAAGGGACATGCATCAGGCAAGGACACAAAATGGAACCCTGGAGCAAAAAAATGCACAGAAAGCTGAAAAATGGGAGAATATTTAACTTATTTCTAGTAAGTTTCACAGTGATCAGGTTCAGTTATTGAAAAGACCATGAAAAAGTTTGCACACAGCGGACCATTAAGAGCCATTTTATATTGATGATTGAATATATATATATATATATATATATATATATATATATATATATATATATATATATATATATATATATATATATATATATATATATATATATATATATATATATATATATATACATACACAATTAGACTGGCAAGCTATTCTAGTTCATTTTAACACAGAGGTTAGAATTGCCAGGGAGCCACGGCTTCTAAAACTTCCAGCTTCTAAATATTGTTCCAAAGTATAATGTATCTCTTAAGACCAGGTCTTGGCTCCCATGTATTATGTTTTTGTCCACACCTAGTAATACATATTCCCTGATTTATAGTTGGGTAATCTGTTTTTAACTAACTACTCTTTCATATTGTGCACTATTGACCATGATTGCATATCCTAAAGATTTAATCTAGCTTTGAGTACTTTCAAAGTATTGCATCAAGGTTCAAAGTTCTGAAAATATTTTTTGCAACCCTAGATACATGACGCACTGTATTTTGTAATTGTTTCATAGGACGTCTAGCACAACATCTTCTAGAACTCTGACGAGACAAGTGGTTATAGATGAGGAGCCTGGAGAGGGAGACAACCTTGCATCAACTGAAACCTTTGTTAATGATGCTTTTGATTCTGAAGGACTTGACACAGACAAGGTAAGGACTTTCTGCAAACTAGTTATGTTGCTAAAATGCTTCATTGGGAAGTTGTAAAAAAAAAAAATAAAAAAAAAAAGTCAGAAGAATAACACTTACTGATCACTGTCCTCAGAAAATTTTCAAACATATATTTTTTTTTTTCAAAGCATATAATTAACCGGTGAAAGTCAAAAAGCTAGCTTATAACCTACATGGTCCAGCACAAAGTGTTTTGAGAGGAGTGTTTATATTGCTTGAGCAGATCATACATCCTATTTAATTAACTTCCTGAATTCATTAACCTACTACTCCTGGGCCTGTGAGGGAGGAGTGTGATGTCAATTTCCAATTTATCTGACCTCTCCCTGTTCTCTTCTCCCGCACCCTTGCTTCCACGGTTAGATACAGAAAAAATACATGGTCCAGCAGTTATGTAATGAGCGGAAAACTGGTTTCTGTATTCTGCCTGGTATTTTGAGTCTTTTTCCATCTCCCTCCTGTCGCATTGATGAAGCCATTGAAATCACATGGAAGCGGTTTAATTATTCAGGAGTTATTGCTCATCTTCCCCTATTACTGTGCTGTATGGGTGACCATGTTCCTACGTGATCAGTAGTGGTAGCCATGGCTTGGAAAATCAGGCAACAAAAATAAGCACCCATTTTAATCTTATAGGACTGTAAACTAAGTTAGAACTCCTAAATAACATACCAGACAACTTCAATGGCTTCTACAGAAAGTCTTGGTGAGAGGAGGGAGGTGCAGGCATACCTAGCACACAGGGCAGGTTAACACTCATAACTTAAACCATCTGTAAATAAAATGGTTTAAAACTAACAAACCTTTACAGGCATCTTAAAGTACATTCAAATGTAAAAAAAAAAATATATTCCCCAAACCCTTTTGACCCTACAATATTGGAACATCTGTTTTGACTCAGACCCTTTAGCTTTTTTTTATTTTTTGTGGCCCTTGAGGCCCTTAACCATCTAGAACCATAGAAAAAAAATGTGCTGTCGTTGAGTAA
This sequence comes from Discoglossus pictus, assembly GCA_027410445.1. NCBI lineage: Eukaryota > Metazoa > Chordata > Amphibia > Anura > Alytidae > Discoglossus > Discoglossus pictus. Next base: position 241,960,762 of record CM050163.1, read on the forward strand.
CCCAATTTCTTTTCTTTTTTTTAACCAGATACAATGGTTTGTAAGCAGGACAATATTTTTTCTCTATTGAAAGATCAATCATTGCAGTTCTGAAAGGTTGTGATTTACGAAATGAGTAATGGCCCTGTATACTACTAAAGTGCAAGTACTCTGCATTACAAAGTAAGATGCTTTTTGCCATATGCTCAGACGTTAAAAAAAAAAAAAAGTTTTTAAAGAGAAATGCTCTCTAAAAGTATGTTAAACTTCCGTACAACATTTCTAGTTGTATGTAGTAACTGATGAAGGTAATAGAAAATTGTTCTAGTGATCTTAATAGCTGCAAGTTTAGAAAATAATGGCAACTTTTTTTTTTTTATATATATATTTGTATTTTAACCAGTTTCTAAAATACTTAAATAAGAATTATGGTTTGTTTCAGGGCCATGTTTGAAACATTTGTGAAAGATCCAAGGTATGCTCAATAATGCTTCCTTTTTTTTCTTTTAACAAATATTCTTTAAATATGGTGCTTTATTTTTGTCTTCTGTTACTACGATTTTTAATTTTAAAAGGAAAAGGTTGGGTGGAATAGGATACATTGTAAAATAGAGGAATTTTTAAATATATTTTTCCAATTATACATACTTTAAATTATTTTAATGTATTTCGTAAACAGGAGCTGATGATTCCTATGAAGCCACAAAGAATTCTGAAGAGCAAGAAATATATGAAGAAATAAAGTATACATTTAAATTATTTTGAATCTTCCTTGTTGCTAAACAGAAATATTAATGAAATGCTCTGTCAGCAAGTGTGTGTTCTCTAAATAAATGTGATGGAAGATTTGCTGGTGTTATGTGCTATCTGTACTTGACATGCTGCCATGTATTGTGCTATTATGCACTTTATTGATCAGTTTTAAAGAAGTATATGAATTGTAGCTAGGAGTGCTTTTAGATGTTTAGGTAATAAAATCAGTGTGGAGACCTAGGTCAGGTCTCCAATCTTCAAAGTTTTGGAAACATAAACTTATCACCCCTATGTACCAGGGATTTTATATAATGTGAAAACTGAAGTTCTTACCACTGGTAGTTTGTCAGCTCATAGTCTGCATCTACAAAATGGGAAGTCTTAAATATATTCCCTGAAGATTTGGTTACAGAGCTGGTAATTGCATATCAATCTATGCTTTTACAATCCACCCTAACAGATTAGTTATGTGATGCTCCTCTATTAGTAGAATATAAGCATGTTTCACAAAATTAGACCGTTTGTAGGCTAGACAACATTTTACTTTAAACAAAACTAGAAAAACAACCAGATTTATTGCAATTAAGATTTTTCTTTTGAGGGTGCCACACTAGTCATGTGTATCTTGGTTCACATAATTAAAATAATTTTAAAAGCAACACAAGTTACCTCACTTACATATGTGCTTTATTAAATCACCTAAACATATTTCTGATGTTATATATTTTTTTCTTTTAAACCAAAAATTTGCACGGAGGACCTTCAGCGCCATAGTTTACTGCTTAACTTGCTGTGCTATTTGCATAGTGGCTAGATTATAATTAAACCAAAAATTTGCACTGAGGACCTTCAGCGCCATAGTTTACTGCTTAACTTGCTGTGCTATTTGCATAGTGGCTAGATTATATTAAACCAAAAATTTGCACTGAGGACCTTCAGCGCCATAGTTTACTTCTTAACTTGCTGCGCTATTTGCATAGTGGCTAGATTATAATTAAAATGGTTTTGTGTGAGAGCCACTGTCTAGTCCAAATGTTCTTTGCCTGAATCCATAATAATTTAGAATAGAGTAGGCAACACACTGGAATCCATTCACTTCTACTGAGCATAACTCAAAATTCAATTTTAAAAGGAAAACTTTTTTTTTTCTCCCTCTAATGAAGCAGAGCACATATGGTGAACTTTTGGAGCATTAAAGGGTGAGCAGCTCTAATAGATGGTTAATAAGAGATTGATGGTTTTGAAGTTGTTTTGTTCTATGTATTGGTCAACCACATACCGGTAGTCTCCGATTTTAACACGGATTAGATATAAAGCTGTTCTTGCCTGACAGTAACACCATACAATCTAGCACAGTTTTTGCCTGTCACATCCTCAATTAACACTGATGTAGTGTATCATTCCAGAACACCAAGATCCATGGAAGGAATTTTAATATAGAGTTTACCTGTGATTTGCCCAGTTTAAAACGGTTTTGTTTAGCACTTTGTAAATATAGCATATAGACAGGCAATTTTTTAGCATTATGACTTTAGGAAGTGTATTATAAATCATATAAAACTCTAGTGTTAATTGATTATTACAATGGAGTGTTTGTATCAAAACATTATACCTAATTTTATATGTGTATATATATTATTGGAATTAGTTTCAAACCAGGTCTGTCAAGAGGTGCAAGAGTGTTCCATCTATCTAAAAATTTACACAAAGTATAAATCCAATTTATAACCATGTATGATGTATAGAGGGTGGGACATAGCCAAAATCTGATATAAAAAGCCAAAAATCTATGGAAGAGGGAACACAGACTGACCAAGACAGTCCAGAGTGACAGGAAGATACCAGATGACCCTCGAGCTGAACAGAACCATCCTGATCAGAGAATCTGATGAAGAATCAACTTCAAAAGATGACCATAAGGGGTCGTATAATATATCTTTATATAACATTTTAGACTTGTAAATATTGTCTTTATTCTTTTAGTCTTATCTGTTTGTCTGAAGCTATTGTGTAATAGCATTTTGATTTATGCACAATATATCTCTTTATTTACACCTTGTCTGTCTGATTATTCACCTGCCAAAAAGAACATAACCTAATATATGTAAAAATTATATATTAATTTCTTACAACTTGGTATTTTAGGAATGCATCTACAGCATTAGTTAGAACATCTAAAACCCAGGAAAATGCGCTAGAACTGGCACAGATCAGCAGAAAAATATGTATTATGCTGAAAAGTTCAGTCGTCTTCCAGTTTTATATGCAGCAGAGTGAAATCCTAATTTGCACACCCCAGGGTGCTTAAATTACCAAAATGTACTAGCCTATAGCCGTATGGATTTTAACCTGTTTGTTGTTCTTGAAATAGATGCACAGTTCAATGTGTCTGCAGTATCCAATTAGACTGGGGCAGGGTCACAGCTCATCTGTCAGCACAAAACCTACGGTCGGCAAGGAGAGCAAAAAAAGTCAGATACACAGCCTGGGGTAGTTACTCAATTATGCTAGGCTGTTGCATAGTTAGCTTTGCCAAAATAGGGAAAAACAGCAGCAAATACACATAATGAACTATAAGCAGAAGTAATCAACAAGCGAGCGAAAATCTCAGCAGTGGATTGACTGTGCTACCAGCAAATGTGGTAATCGCCCAATTACTCAGCTGCCATCTAGTTGGCTCTGCAACAGAAGGGGGAGGGGCAACAGTAGCAGTAGTTGATAAACAGAATGGACTGAAGTGGTAACTGTGGAATGTGCGGCATAGAGACTTGTTGGAAGGTGCTATGTATTTTCATATGTGCCAGACTACAAATCCTATGCTGCTTTACACTACAGATGTGATCCCCATTCTTCGATAGAAATATTGCAGCTGCCCTTGATTGGCCAAAATGTATTATGAATGTTGTGCTGCTTTTAGCCAGGGTTTGGAAGGGGCATTAACGCTAATATTCAACTGGCACAAAATAGAAAACATTTTGCCAACTTAAAGTTAAGTTTTTAAATGTTTGTTTTGGTATTTCTTCATGCCAAAATGTTTGCATACACTACAGATTCTCCTGTATCAGTTGCATTCATAAGGAAACTTAGATATGCCTTTAAACTAGGTATATAAGTATTATAATTCTAAATAGGTTCTGGTTGCCCCCACCGGTCTTTGTGGTATGTCACCCTTCTGTTTATGCTATGTTATAGTGGCTTAAAATGGTGAAGGCCAGTTTGCAACATCCCTAATAGTTAAACTTGTCTCCACCTGTAAACACTCACTTTTTAATAGTACTCTACCCTTTTATAACAAACTGTGTTTAAGGACCAATGTATTTTAGCAAATTTGGTTTTTGGTGTATGTAACTGTTCATACATGAAATACATGATACATACACATTAATACATGAAACCGGTTATAAAGGACCATATATAGCCTAGAACAATCCAAACCAAAATCTAGTTTGTATCCAGTGGAGTAAAACATTTCATATGTACCTTCACAAAGGAAAAAAAACAAGACAACGATGCTGATCTGTAAAGTGTGGGGATGGACAATATACCTCATGAAAGAAATAGTTGACACAGAAATTAGAGCCAAGAGATCCATTTTGTGGCATCTGACTTCAATACGTTTTTAGAAGCAACGCAGTTATCAAATTCCCGGTTACGCTCTAATATAGCATATACTTTTGACAAAGAAGGAATTAGATGTTTTTTCCATAATCTAACAAGTAACCATTTTGAGACCATGATGGCTTGAATAAGGAAAGCCTGTGTTCCTGAGCAATTTCTGCATCAATGTGAAAGATAATGCTTAATTTTTTAAGTCTGTGTGTAGAAATGTCCATCTTGACGGTCTCATGCACTAAGATGCCAAGCTGATAGGGTGTGATTGTTACCTATTGAACCATGGAGAGTGGCGGATTTAGTACTTTGGAACTTTTGATACTTGACGCCTATCCATTTCACCTTACACATGCTTCCTTCTTCTGAAAGATGTGTAAGTATAACTGCAAGCTCTGTCCTGCAGTATTGTAAATATCCCTTATACTGTATATGCAACAGTCACTAAGTGGTGTCAAAAAAAGCATTTTTTTAAAATATATATTAAAACTAGTTTTTGAATTTTATCCCTGCCTAAATGTGTAGGTATGCATTTCAGACTTTTGCATTTTATATTCATTATACACTCCAGGTATATTTTTATAATTAATAAAGGGCCACTTAATTCAGCACAGTTTGAACCACATCAAAGAAATGATCGGTCTAGAAATATGTTGAAATACTTTATAAATTTCTCTGTGAAAAAAGAACAGATTTTAAAAATGAAAAATGTCTGTTTACATGAAGACGGACATGCCCTCAGACACTCACAGCAACTGCTCATCGTCGTGAGCACAAGCAGACAGTGTTAACCCTTCACAAATTCATCTGTGCATGGAAATGATTGCTGGAAACTACTAAAATGACAGGGTTTAGTTAACTTGTCCTGCTGTATTCCTTCATTTCTGTGAAACTGTCAATCTTGTCTTCACACAGAGCTTCATTGGCCCAGTGCAAACGGACCTAAGACTATAGCATAGAATATTGTGCTCTTTCACACCATGAAGAGCACGAATAGTGATGTAAATGGCCCTTTAAGAACCAATTCTTTTTATTTATTTGTTTTATATATACTATTAATCTTACCACTGCTCTTGAAACACTGTCACTACTCCCTCCTGCCAAGCTCTAATTGGAGTGTAGATAAGTCTGTGAAATCATAATTTAAGGAAACTACAGTACATTGTGTTTTTTTTTTTTCTAATTTTCTTTTCTTTTTCTTTTTTAAATCTTTCCAGAACTTTTTACTTCCGGTAATATAATTTTAAATGTATAATTAACAAACGTGATTACAACACATACCTCATGTTGGCAGCATGCCGTGGGAAAGAACAAGATTTTTCATAATGCAAACCATAAAATTAAACAATCTGGGGAAAATAAATAAATAAAAGCATTTATAAAGTTTGAGTGAGGTTTGAGGCAAACAGGAGTTACCTACAATCCAATGCATAAAGAGGCATGTAAGAAAATTATCCCTATTCAAGGAATGCTGCACATAAGCATGAAACTATGGTTCCATAGCTTTACTGGTGCCAGAAATTACAAGACACAGGTAGTCAATCATGTTTGTCATTAAAGGTTTATGGTAGATTCCTATGTCTTAAGAGAAATATGGCTGTGAGATGAGAAACATTTAACAGAAAATATGCATTACTTTGAAACGTTCAATACACTTACAGATTTATTTGCAGAAAAGTGAAATCTTGATTTCCACACCAGAGAGCTGCCTATGTCAGCAACCCATCCTAGCCTATAGAAACACAGCATTCAGATATGGATTTTAACCGGTTAGTTAATCACCAAACGGCTGTGCAGTTCAGAGCTGCCTGCTGTATCTAATTACATGCTTGGGTGGCATCTCCTCACAAACCGTGTGCTAGGAAAGCGAGCATTAAGTTCCAGCAGAGGTGGTAGTAACCAAGGCTGAACCCACACTACAAGCAGTGTTTGATGTGTCGGTATGATTGCATTTTATATGTAAATGCTGTTATTGGGGTGAAAAAATCTGCAGAGCTGAGAGCTACCACCTAATTGTGCCCTGCCGGGGGTTTGTTAGCCCCTCACATCCATCAGCAATTCAAATGATTAAAAAAAAACTGCGGTTGTTGATACATAGATTTAATTTCCAGCAGAAGTGGTGGAGAAGGTGCAGTGAATAATCCCAGCTGAACCCACACTGCAGCCAGTGTTTGGTATAGTAGTATGATTGTATTTTATATGTAAATTGTATTATTTATTGCTGCCAATATGGAAGTGGAATAAACTGTAGAATGAATGTGAGCTAAAATTAACTGCTAGAACTGATAGGTTATATGAAAATGCATAACCCCTTCGTACATGGATATGTGCCAAACTACAAATCCCATGGTGCATTGCTGCAAAGACACAATCCAGACTTTTGCTACAATGTTGCAGCGGCCTCTGATTGGCCAAAACAAATTGCAAACTGTATGCTAATTTATTTTGGCTTTTTAGGGGTCTTCTACTCTCAAATTCAACTGCCAAAACATAGAAGACATTCTGCTAACTTCAAGGTAAGTTTATAAATGTTTATTTTGGGATATTTTCTCCATTTTACATAATGGAAACTAGCCAGGCTTTCATTTAACATATTACTGTATATGGGACAACTTTTTTTTTTTGTCAAGTACATTTTAAACATTACAAGAGTTTGGTTTTGCATGAAAAAGTACAGTATAAGTAAATTCGGTTTAAACATCATTGAAATAAACAGGAAATAGAGAACATAATTTAGATCTCATTGACAGACAGAGGGCAAGCCTTCAAGAGTAGATTTCCATCTAAATATGTTTGCTTAGAGCGCTTCATTTAAAAAAAACAGAAAAACATGGAGTTTCATCAGGATGATGGTATCTGATAAATTGTCCATGTCCCTTTAGAGGATATGGAATTGACCAAAGAAATAAATTATAAATTAAGAGGCATTAAAGGTCTTTGGTCCAAATCAGGACAAAACACGGTTTGCTCAAGTCCTGCTATTGACTACCACGGAATAACTGTTATTACATCTAAGAACATTTTAAACAAATATTAAACTAAATAAAATACTGCTACCTGTAACTATATCTTCGAAATCCATATGCAAGACATATTTGTCATGAGTGTGATGTTGCTGGTTTCCATAGGTACAGTGAGCAAGGGGTCCACAGCCTCAATACCCTATCTGGAAGGGTCTAAGCAGTCTGCAAATACAGAAGAAATTCAGAAGAGACTTCAGGCCTTAGGGTCTCATTATTTTGATGGCCGTAGGAGCTGCGTGGCCCAAGCTACTTGGCTATCCTATTCCACTTCGGGCAAGGGCTCAGGCCAGCTTGCGGCCGGCTCCCAGCTTTCCCTTGCGGCCACCCCTGCCGCAGCTTACTGCAGGGAAAGCCTTTGAGATTCGGCTGCATGGAACCACCCGACCCTATTCAAATGCTTCGGACACCCCTCTGCCAACACTGCAAAACGGGCAAAAATGGCCGAAGCTTACTTCCACCCTGGAGCCGTCGCAAGTGCTGTGAAGCCCTTGTGGCTGCTCCAATTAAGCCCCCCGCTGGCTGCAGGGGTCTCGATCGCGACCCCTGCAGTGTCCCCACATCACCCCTATAATGCAGGGGTCCCAATCAGGACCCCTGCAATGTGCACACATTAACCCTTGCTGCAGGGGTCTGATTGGGACCCCTGCAGGCTCCCCAAATTAACCCCCTGCCTTGCTGCAGAGGGTCCTGATCATAACCGATCGTGACCTCCGCAGCATCCACGGGATTTCAAATTCCCCCCGGGGGCTTGAATTCAAAACTTAAGCCCTGGGAATTGCAGGTATTGAATTTCCCGCCACGGGTCCTTAAAGTGCCCGCCGCACACTAATGGTTATCCCAAGCCGGGGGGTACTATAAGTAGCCCCCGGCCCGGCACCTACAATTAACCCCATCACTCATGGGGGTCAATATAGACCCCCATGAGACTAAAAATTAACCCCCTCAATCCAATAGGGATCTATATAGACCCCTATAGGACACTATTAACCCCTAGGTTAACCCTACAAGTGCCATGAGGGTTCTCCAGGACCTTCATGACAAAGTCTAAGCACTACACTATTGACCCTAACTATACCCCATTAACCCCTTAATCCTACCTATATTCCATTAGCCCAAAATAGACTCTATTTAACACTAACTGGGCCTATTTAACCCTAAATGTACCTATTTAAACCTAACTGCGTCGATTTAACCCCTTTAGACCTATTTAACCCAAACTAGGCCTCTCTAACACAAACTGGGCCTATCTAACCCAAACTGGGCCTAATTAACCCTAACTGTATCTATTTAAACCTAACTGGGCATATGTAACCCCTCTAGATCTATTCATCCCTAACTAGGCCTATCTAACACTAATTGGGCATATTTAACCCTAACTGGGCCTATTTAACCCCTTTAGACATTTTTAACCATAAATGGGCCTATCTAACCCTAACTGGGTCTATTTAACCCTAACTGGACCTAATATTTCTAACTGAGCCTATTTAACCCCATCACTTATGGGGTCTATACAGACCCCCATAAGCCTCCATCTAACCCCTTCACTTATGGGGGTCCATACAGATCCCTGTAAGCCTCTCTTTAACCAAATCAGTCCCCTAAGGTTCAATGAAGACCCTCAAGGGACAATTAGAACCCTATTATTAACCCCATAAGTACAATGAGGGTCCTCTAGGACCCTCATGACACTACGTACAAACACTACACTATACTATTCCCCCTTAATAAACCACTAAGTCTAAACTAACCCCCATCTACCCCAACCTATTAACACCTACACTACCTATCTACCCCCTATTAAAACCCCACTCCACTAATTACACAAAATAAAAAAAAGTAAAGTTACAAAAGAAAACATTACAAACCCCCCCACTACAAAAAATTAAAAAAGAACATTACAACCCCCACTACAAAAAATAAAAAAACAATTACACACCTGCAAAGAAAATACATACACATATATGCATAACATTACAATACAGCAATATATACATTACAAATATATACTATTAACTGTGACGAGATCAGTCTCGTCACTGCGAATTGGAGAAGTCTGGTTGCCCACATTCTGCCGTTTGATTACGGCCCATGTTGACTTTCCCCCTGGGGTTTCTCAGCTTTCTTAGCAAGGGGACAGCAAAAGGCCATGTTTCCCCTCCGGTGGTCAGAAGCCAAATGACTCTATTAGCCACACCTAGTGGGTGGACCTGGGAGGAGTCTCATATATCTCACGGTGTGACACTATGTGATTGGCCAGAGGCCATTAGGGGCTGACCTCAGGTAGCCCCACCCTCTACTGTGTATGTGGAAATGGTTTTAATATGTCTTTGTAATTAATAAAGAAGAGCGTTCACTGCTTGACCCTCAAACACAGAGCTTATGTCTCGTTCTTGGGGGGGATTCATGGGATGCTGTTACAGACTGACTGCCAGGAGTGTAAGCATCTTGGGGTGCTTTTCCTGCTCAGCTGCTAGCGGCTATTCGTGAGGTTCCAGTTCAAGGCTTGGAGTATATTCCCCTTGGATCCAGTTTGGGGGAATCGTTGTCCTGCTGTAGCTGTCCCTATATCACTGGACTGGCGGATCGGCTAAAACGGCCTTGGCGCCCCCTTATGTGTGGGGGTACCGTAACATTAACCCCCTAACATTTCCCCCTATTTACATTACATATCCCCCTGACTACAAAATATTATTCCCTATCTATAAAACATTACCCTCTATCTATTAAACATTAACCCTATCTACATAACATTACCCCTATCTATAAAACATTAACTCTATCTACATTACATTACCCCCTATCTATAACACGTAATCCCCTATCTATAAAAGACTACCCCTAACATTACCCCTATGTACATAACATTACCCTGTATCTATTAAACATTACCCCTATCTATAATACATTTTCCCTATCTATAATACATTAAGTACCCCCGCTGCACCTAAAATTAACCCCATGAGGAATTGTTAGATGCCGGGGGGGGTACTTATAGTACCCCTGCGGCAGGGGGTTGGTTTTATTTCTCGTCGGTCCTTTAAGGTCTATTCAGGACCCACGTGGGACATGAAATTTAAATTTTTAATGCAGCTGCAAGTGTTAATATGGGGACCGTCCGGTGTCCCCCCCCCCCCCACCATTATTATAATAATAATGCTAAGATAATTGGTAGTGACCATATATACAATAGTTATGTAAACAGTAAGGAAAGTACACTAAAAATGATGGATAATTAAACAGCATGTTTCCCTGCAGGTGATATTTTTTTTTGTAGGTGTTTTTTGTTATGTTTTTTTACCAGTAGTACAGTTCAGCCAGTCGGAGAGAATCATTGCTATGCACTCCACCAATGCAATTGTATTAAACGCTAACACATTTGCTGTGAAAAACATGGTACCCCTATGCACCTGCCAATTCGTTCAAATTGTAAATCTGTCCATGTGTCTAATGCTGCCATTGCTCTATACAAGGCCTTAGCAGTTCTAATCTTGAGGGCTAGCACCTGGGTTTTATTTATAGGATACTCCTGTCAGCTTTTCATTTACTTTTCAGACTTATTATTTGGTTGATAAAGAAATTGTTTACATATCTAGTTTATTAGGTATTGTGTTCAATTGGGAAATCCCATATTGAATGTGAGGATACTAGTATGTCACGCATCCAAAAATTGATTTTTTTTTTTTTAAATTGTGATTTAACAAGGGACTTTAAAGGACCACTGATGTTTCATTTGTAGTAATCAATTTTGAATGTTTAAAAAAACACTGCATAATGAAAAAAGTTATATACACTTGAAAACTTTGAGTCTGAGGGCATAATTAAGCAAGGAGAAAGTCATATAGCCAGTTTTTAACTAGAAAAAATAGTTTGATGGATGACACTTTGGTGGACGTTTCCATTTGTTGAGAGCAGTTATTGCATCTATTCGTTTAACTAACTTCCTGAATTCATTAACTTCCTGCTATTGAACCAGTAAGTGGCAAGAAGTATGGTGTCAATTTTAGTCTTATCCAATTACCCACTGACTTGTCCCTATTCCTCCCCCACTCATTCCTCCTCTGTTCGATAAAGAACAACATCCTCATGGTTCAGCTCTCAGGGAGTGATGTAACAAACACAAAATGGATTCCAATACTCATAAAGAGAATGTTCAAAAATGTGGATTTTCTCTAGAAATGTTCTGTGTATGCATGTATGTAATAAACTAAAAGCATATGTAAGCCACAGGCATTGGTGCCTGTTTTCTTTAACTGGAATGGTCCTTACAAACTTTACAGTATTTAATGTTCTAATCCATTTTTGGGTGTCAATTTTCAAATATGCTTTTATGCTTATATTAGTAGTGATATTGCATCATAAGCTAGATTTGTCCTTGTAAAGGAGTTTGCAATTAGCAAATTGAGACATTTGATTTGTACATATACAAAAACTATTGTGAAAAAATAGTGGATTTAAATACCTTAGCAGTTACTCAGTGTATCTAGGGAGATTAAAGGACCACTGTAGAAAAAAAAGACATTTGTTTGTCATGTATGTACCATTGGGCATGGCAGCGACAAGTCCCCCTCCAGATTTTATGAATAGAGAATACAAAAAAATAGCAAAATCAAACTTAATAATGCATTACCAGATTTGGCCACTAGAGGGCACAAACGCTATGGAGCAGTATGTCTTTCCCATGAAGGCTTTGTCGCATCATTAATCTTACATATACACACACAATAAGTTGATGTATATGAAAATGTTAACTGATGAGGACCAATGAAGGCCAAAACGTATGTCTGGGGTTTGCTGTTTTTCCTGTTCAGGGTAGAACTACCTGGTATTCCGGGGCTGGGTCACTCTAGTGAGTGGGATCAGACTGATATACTACAGGACATTTCTCCCTGTGAAGGCCACAAGTGAATTAAAAGAGGTTGCTCTCAGAGTGGGTTATCATGTCCACAGAACTAACCTATTAAGGTTAGTTCCTTCTCTGATTAAGCACCTCTGACTTTGTTTTGTGGATGAGTATATTATTAAAGTGCATGGACCATAGTGTGCAGAAGATTTAATAAATAGTTACAATATTCATATAAGCAAACCGTAAATAAATCTACACATCAATAATAAAGTGCTCAGTATGATAATAAATGACATATATAGCATAATCCCTCTCATGTATATACATATATATAGAAATTCCAAAATATGATTAAAAATTCATATAATCATACCACAGTTACTCAACCTGTAGAAAAAGTGCCAAATGTGCAAATTTGTATTGATATGTTATGAAAAATCTCATATATATACAAAAACAGATTTTATTAATATACCAGTTTAAATATATTAACCGAGAATTCTCAGAATGCTAGGCATCAAACAAATTATAACCTAAATAATAGACATCATAACTATAAAAGTACCAGTGCCTATAATGTAAACTATAAGACCCATAAACAAATTTTACTGTACTCAATTCCCTACAAATACTGTTGTAGAAGCTATGGAGCCCGCCACAATCTCCCTTAAGACAGAAGCTATACTAATCTCCTAGACTCAACATAAAGCTAATTAATAATCCCTGTACTGAGATGGCGAACTGGGCATCTGTCGCTTGACATGAACTGCAGTGTCCATATGAGAATGTCCCATCAGATAATGAACCAGAAGTTTCAGTTTTATTGGTGAAGTGGCTTTTCACCAGGCAGTCTCTTAAATTACGAGATTCACACCAGCTCATGCCAATGCTGTTGCCTAGCAGAGATCCTATCACCACTTCAGATCTTAAAACTTCAGTATGTTTATTTAATATCTTATTCATTTCTCGCCATTATCCATTAAATGTTCCAACATTACAAATGGGCTGTTCTCCTCTCTCTTTTTTAGATAGAGAAGTTCCTATTGTGGGGTATAAAGGGCTCTATGGTATGCCCTCTTTAACACAGTACCACTATAGCCTCTAGTTCCTAATCTATCCTTCAATTATTGGCATCTTTTTTTTTTTTTTTTAAATAGTCTTTTATTAGAATCCAATGCACAATAAAACATTTAACACCACTGTATTTAGTCAGTTAAGATACGCTAACATGTACAGTACAATATTTTCCCATCATAAACTGACTAGGCTTTCCATTTTTCCTTTTTTAGTTATTAAGGTTAAATGAGTCACAGTTAACATTTCAATGGAAATAACATAACAGAAAGAAAAGAAAAGAAATAATAAAAATAAAAAATCAGAAAAGAAAAAGAGAACAACACAAGATAAAACGTCCAATGAGCACAAATTAAAAAGAGAATGCTATAAATATCAAATTAATTAGCTAGACCATTACACTGCTATCTTCACATAAAGTACAGAGCTAATCCAGTATATCCACCCCTAAGAGCACTCAACACATACCTCGTTAAAGACATCCCAGTACAACTGACACCCACCTCCATCGCTCCGTCAGTAGATTTCCGGACCCCCCCCCCCTCGCCTCCAGCTCCTCCACCAGGTCTCCTTTGCCAAAGTGTAGAGATTGTATGATATATGTTGTCATACTAAGGGAATACTGAATGAAGAAGCCAACCAGGGATCCCAAATTGCTTGGAATTGGGTAGTGTCGTCTAGTATGATATAAGTTAATCGCTCATTTATAAGTAAGTGATTGATCTTACTAATCACCTCCGTAAAGTTAAGAGTCTCTTTCTTCCAACTCTTGGCTATGTGTGTCTTAGTAGCTAACGCCATTAATTGGTATAGTTTATTCTGCGTTTTAGATAAATCCGTAACACGAATCCCTAGCAGACAAGATTCCATTGAGGGCGTAACTGCCTTGTGGAAAAGTGCGGAGGCTAATTGGGCTAATTGCCCCCAAATTTTCTGAGCGAATGGACATGACCACCATGTGTGTATATGATCCCCTATATTTTGGCACCCCCTAAAGCATTTATTGCTTTCTGACGGTTTAAATTTCTGTAGTTTGTCAGGTGATTGGCATCTTTTTTTAAAGGTATTTGTATCTGAACAATTTCTACGTAATCTTAGAAATTCTCCAGTTGGGATGGCTTTTTTTGCTGCAGGAAAGTGGGCACTTTGAAAGTGTAACATGCTATTTGTTGCAGTAGGTCTCCTAAATATATCAGTAGACACTTCGCCCTGAGAACTTTTAGTAACAGTAATGTCCAGAAAGTCAATAGAATCAGGTTCTATGTGATGTGTTAAGATCCTTACAATTCAACATATTAATTCCTCCAATTCCTTCACACCTCCATCCCAAATAATGAAAATATTGTCTATATAACAAAGCCACATGGTAATTTGATCTGTATACCTAGTATTGGCCTCATTAAAGACGATCTCCTTTTCCCACCACCCTAAATATATGTTTGCATAAGTGGGGGCACATGCAGACCCCATAGCTGTTCCACTGGTCTACAGATAACATTTCCCATCAAAAATAAAGAAATTATGTTTAAGAATGAATTCCAGAAGTTTAAGAATGAATTTATTCTTATCATGTTGTTCAGTTGAATCAGTATCTAAAAAATATCTTATAGCATTACATCCAATATTATGATCAATTGAAGTATACAAAGACTCTACATCACAAATTGCTAGAAAAGTAATTGGGTCTAAAGTTATACCTTCTAATCTGTTAAGAACCTCCATAGTATTTTTCACTGAGACTATCATTCCCAGAAATTATAGATCTTTTTTGTGTATTTTAGGGAGCATATAGAATGTAGCGACTTTAGGATGGGTGGTATCCAGGGAATTACATTCTTTCTGTGATATCAAGTTGTTAGATTTTGCTTCAGTCAAGATTTTATTGTATTTTGCCAAGTATTCACATGTTTTGTCCCCACTCAAGCGTTTAGAACAGCTTGTATTTTATAATTATTTGTGGGCTTCCTCTTTAATCTGGCCAGGAAACATGTATACAGTATTGCCCCCTTTACCAGAGGGCTTGATAACCACATCATCCCAAGATTCTATATTTTTCAATGCTCAATTTTCTTCATGTGTCAAGTTAAAATGACTTTTTCCATGTCATTTTTCAAAGTCTTTCAACACCAATTTGTCATAAAATATCTATAGCAGAGCAGCACGATAGAGGAGGATTGAATTTAGATCTTACATATAGTTTATCAGTCCAATCAGATCCCCTCTGTTGACTTAGAGTAGTTTCATTACTCACCTCCAATAAATCTAAAGGAATAGATCCTATTTCATTATCATGGTCTAATTCCAATACCTCTACTACCTTAATTTTTTATCAGATCATCAATCCGATTTCTATCCTGTTCAATAGAAAAATGTATCTTGATGAGTAATTGTCTAGAGAACAGATGTAAGTCCTTGATAGACTCAATTAAATCAAACAAACTAGTGCGTGAAAAAGATAAACCCATTTGTAATACTTTTATCTCCAACTGAGTCAACTGTTTGGATGGCAAAGTAATAACAAGAGATTTATTGAGATCTACCACTGATTTCTCCTGGATCTTTATTTTCTCCTCATCATGTTTTGCTCTGCTCTGTAACCCCATTTCTGTCTCTCTCAATTTTAGGGACATGGGTGGCTCTATCCATGGATTTAATACATGTGTTCCTCTCTCCGATTGTGTGCGTGTTCTGTAATCTAAAAAATCCAGAGACACTGGTCTTCTCTCATCCTCACACCCAGATTTTATCTCATCATCTGTAGCTGAAGTCTCTATGTCTGAATAGGACAGCTTTACTATAATTAGTTCTATATCTGGCATACCTTCTCCTGTTGTTTCTATGTGTCTAGTCAAATACTGAGCCTCGTTCATAATCCCTCACATCTCGGATACATTTTTCTTGTTTGGTCTGTGTTATCTCCTTCTCCTTCCTATCCAAATCAGATTGAATTCTTAAATAAGCTCTCTTGAATTCCTCCAAACCTTATAATTTCTTGAGTTTTCTGAACACTTTATTGCTGATGTGTAGATTTATTTACGGTTTGTTTATATGAATATTGTAACTATTTTTTACATCTTCTGCACTTTATGGTCCATGCACTTTAATAATATACTTATCCAGTTTAGTTTTTGCACTGTATGGTCTATGCATTTTAGACTTCATTTTCATAATAATATACCGATTATTAATATATGGTTTCCTGCTAGTTACTTAATGGCGAGTCTATATGCTCCATTTAAGATCTATAGCGTCTGATTATATTTTTTAAATATTACATTTATTCTCATAATAATTGTGGGACGGTGTATACTCTTTCATTCATGTTTTAATCAACTAGTTTTATATAAAAGTCTGCAATAAAAGCTATATTTTAAATTGGTGGTCGATCTAAAGCTTTATCTGTCAATATTCAGGAGATATCCTGTGTATCTCTTTGTTAATACATATTGTTTACGCCACCACGTAGGCTGTCCTCAGGGATTAATATTGATTATACATTATAAAATAATTATGATTATTAATCTTGAGTCATTTTTGGTACATTGGAGAGGACATTCTCCTTACAGTCAGTGTTTCTAAGTTGTCTATAAATAGTATCTTTATATATCTCATGGTTTCTGTAATTTATATGCTGTTCTATGGAGCCTATACCCCAGACCGGTCCACCTCCACTTGTTGAAGGTCAGAGCTGCTCCAGATTTTAAACCACATAAGTCGGCAAAATTGAGTTATTGACTGACCCAGCTGTAGCCAAACTAGATATTCTGAAAATCCATCTTGCTCATGCTGCGTGTTTACTTGGCATTATTCTGGGTTAATTGTATAGCTTATTACAGCAGAATTGCTATTGATTTATTCCTAGTATTAATTACATAATGTTATAGATACATCTAATGTATTTACTTATTTGGCATATATGCTCTTTTCTTTTTAACAGATAAAAAATAAGACTATAACTATTTCTGGCTGCAGGAATCAACTGGTGTTTTAAAAAAAGTCTGGCTTTGATTGGTGTTTTTTTTTATTTTAAAAAAGGTTAGTCAGTCAGTGTTGAATAGATGTCTTGTCCTAAAGGGTGGCATTGGACACATATGGAATAATTTAAAACTAAAGGTAAGAACATGTACTTTAATAACTGAATGTTATTAAAATATTGTATATTCTCGAGTATAAGCCGACTTTTTTCAGCACATTTTTTATGCTGAAAAAGCCCCCCTCGGCTTATACTCGAGTGAGGGTCCCCTCATCACACTATTCCTCTTCCTTCCTCCTCCCCATCGTCCTCTTCCCCATCCTTCTCCTCCCTCCTCTTCCCCATCCTTCTCCTCCCTCCTCTTCCCAAACCTCATCCACCCTCATTACCCCTTCCTCCTTCCCCTTCCTCCCCCCCCCCCCCCCCCTCACCACTTCTCTGTAGCCTCGAATCAGCTTCTTCTGCTGATCGGAGCCCTGCAGTTCATCTTAGGAGGGATGATGAGGGGGAGAGGGGGAGAAGGGGGAAGTGGAGGGTGAGAGGGGAAGGGGGGAAGAGGAGGATGATGGGGGGAAGGAGGAGGAGGATGATAATCGGTGGAGGAGGAGGATGATCAGGCGAGAAGGACCCTCTATTGCACCCTCGGCTTATACTCTAGTCAATATGTTTTCACCGTTTTTTTGTGGTAAAATTAGGTGCCTCGGCTTATACTTGGGTCGGCTTACACTCGAGTATATACGGTATGAAATGTTCCTGAAGCATTAGGTCCATTGTCTTTAATGCCATCACTTGCAAAAAAAGAGAGACTAGGCTTGCTCAGTGTGTAGGCGACAGTACTGAAGATTATAGACCCAGAGAGACAAAGCATGATGTCAACCTTTGTCATCCCCTTTTTTATAAAGTATGCTCTCTATAAACTAAATTATGTCTAAAGTAAAAGGTATCGGTGGTAAGACCTGCCTTGCGCCATTTTTGCGCAACTGCGGCCCTCGCAAACTTTACGTCGCAACGCAAACAACATACGAGACACGATAACACACATTACAACCTCGCAACACTCTGACGCAGCTCGCGAACATTACAAAATTCAAAACACAATAAATACACACAGCACATACATAAAAAGCTTACCTACAGCAAGAGGGAGCATCCAGGACCTCAAAAAAGCAGCTTACACCTTCATTTAAATCAAAATAAAAGAGTTTAGACACTAAAAAATTTGCTAAGCAAGAGAAAAAATGTCCGCCGAACAAAACGAAAACTAGGCTACAGCACTCTAAACACGCAAAACACCACAAGAAACTCGCAAAACACCACAAAAGACCTACGGATATTCCGCTACAGACGCATACCACACATTACCCGCCATTTTACGCCAATGCGGAAGTACACGAGTACGCTAACGGTTTGGTCTCGTGCACGCACACTATTACACTGCACACGTTCATCACGCTTACACAGCAGCTCCACACCACTAATGCTGCAGCAACATCAACACAGATTGCAGCTCTTCAACACAATGCTTCAAAATAGGTAAAGTAGATTCATTTATTAATGTATTACATATTTCATTATTACACACCAAACAGCATTAGCTAACTTACAATTTCATTGCCGTCATTTTTTGACGGGCAATTCGCTAGTAATATTAATGAAATAGGGCAATCCTTTTTAACCAATAATCTGTCAATATTGAGAGTTTTTGGTTTTCACCTATCATTAAATATGTTTCGATGTGATTCCGGCTCTCAGGTCCTCTATTTCGACAAAGCTCTATACGCTAAAGTGTGTAAAAAGTCTCCAGCTTAAACATGAGGCCCCATGGCATAGGAATTGAAGAAGTAGCCATAATATTAGAGATGCAAGAAGGCTTTTATTTGCTACACAATCTGTAAAGTGGTATTAACCACATTGCTCCTAGCTTCTATTATGAAATCATGACCTTGTGTCCTTGAATTCACTTTTTTCCTGAAATCTACTCTCTCAAACTTAAATCCTGGCACTATCGTTTCGTCCTGACTTTCTTATTATACAGGTTTAAAGTGTGTTTACATAAATGTATTCTTTTCTTGCATTCAGTACACAGTGCGCTCATTTTTTTTTACCTTTTCTCAGTTCCTTGGAGAGAAGTGTTACAGCAGTATTTTAAACATCTAGGTCCTCGTAGTTCCCTCAGTTCTCGCAAAAGGCATTTTTTTTTCTGGTTGCAAGGACCGATTTCCCAATAAGTCCCTCGCAGCCTGCTTTGCGAGATGACTCAGAAAAATGGCAGAGAATAAGCTCCGAGAGAATTACGGAGTAACACGCAGCCTTAAATCTATGAGGTGAATCTCGCACCTCGGAAGAATCCCTACGGGCACAAAAAAGTGCCAGCAAGGGATCCTAAACCACATATGTGCTGCCTCGGAGCAGCCCGAGATCGCCGTGTGATGCTCCCTCCTGTTCCCTATACACATCCCCATGCTGCAAGGGTCCCTATCAGGACTCCTGCAGCCCACCCACATTAACCCCTTACAGCGGGTTTTAAATTCCCCACCTCGGCTCTTTAAAGGGCCCGCGGCACTCTATTAGCAATCTCGGCCCGATCGGCATAGATCAGGCCTCCGCTGCATTTAAAACTTTTAAATTCCGCGTTGTGGCTTTTTAAAGGGTTTGCGGCACACTTATAGCAACCCCGGCCGCGGCACCTCAGATTAACCCCCCTCTATGCTAGGGGTAGTGTCCCCACATTAACCCCTTGCTGCAGCGGTCCATAGGGACCCCCGCAGCCCCCCCACATTAACCCCTTGCATCGGGGCTCCCCAATCGGCACCGATCATGACCCCGCTGCATTTAAAATTTTAAATTTCCCGCCTCAGGACTCGCGCTAAAAAATATTAACCCCAGGCAACTAAAATGAACCCCATAACTCATGGGGGTAAATACAAACCCCCATAAGCCTTAATTAAACCTGTCACTCATGGGGGTCAATACAGACCCCCATAAGTCTTAATTAACCCTGTCAATTATGGGGGTCAATACAGGCTCCCATAAGCCCTTAATTAACCCTGTCACTCATGAGGGGTCAATACAGACCCCCATAAGCCTTAATTAACCCTATAACTCATGGGGGTCAATGCAGCCAGCACCGCAGAACTACAGACCCCCATAAGCCCTTTATTAACCCTATAAATCATGGGGGTCAATACAGACCCCCATAAGCCTTAATTAACCCTATAACTCATGGGGGTCAATACAGATCCCCATAAGCCTTTATTAACCCTGTCACTCATGGGGGTCAATACAGACTCCCATAAGCCCTTTATTAACCCTATAACTCATTGGGGTCAATACAGACCCCCATAAGCCTTAATTAACCCCATAACTCATGGGGGTCAATATAGCCTCCCATAAGCCCTTAATTAACCCTATAACTCATGGGGGTCAATACAGCCCCCCATAAGCCAATAAATAACCCTGTCACTCATGGGAGTCAATACAGACCCTCATAAGCCTCTATTTAACCCCATCAGTCCCATAAGGGTATATTATGACCCTTATGGGGCAGTTACAACCCTAACATTAACCACATAAGTGCCATGACGGTCCTCATGACACTAAGTACAAACACTACACTGCACTATACCCCCAATAAACCAAATACATCTAAACTAACCCCCTCTACACTAACCTTTTAACACCTACACTACCTACCTACACTACCTACCTACCCCCTAATAAATCCCTCCACCACTCTAAATACAGAAAATAAAACCTAAAGCCACAAAAAATAAAAAATCTACATTACAGAAAATAAAAAACCTAAGTCACAAAAAATAAAAAAATCTACATTACAGAAAATAAAAAAACCTAAGTCACAAAAAAAAAAAAAAAGGAATATTACAGAAAATTAAAAAAAATACACTACAACCCTACACACTACAGAAAAAAAAATACACACTTGAAAAGGAAATACATACAATACAATAAAAATAAAATAAAATACAATACCCCCTATCTATCTAACATACAATCAATCCTATCTAATATACAATAGATTCTAACTATCTAAAATACATACCCCTATCTAACATACAATAAATCACATATATAGTTGTGAGCAAGCAGTTTGTTGCTAACTCTGCGGGCTCGCGTAGCGAGGGCCTCAGTTGCTGGCATGGAGCGCAAATCGAAGGCCTCAGTTGCTGGCATGGAACGCAAAAGGCGCTCCTTGCCAGCAACTGCGGACCTCGCAAAATTTACGGACTTACAAGAAACAAATACGAGACGCAGAACATTTCGACCTTGCAAAAATACGACCTTACCGCCCGAAACCCGCGCACAGGAAAACATTAAAAACACAATAAATACAAACAACAAATACATAAAAAGCTTACCTACAGCAAGGGGGGGCACCCAGGACCTTGAAAACTGAAGTTACACCTCAATTTCACTCGAAATAGAACAGTTTAGACACTTGAAAATCCAGTAAGCGAGAGAAAAAATGGCAGCCGAAAAAACGAAAACGAGGCTACAGGACTGTAAAGACGCAAAACAGCAAAACAACACCTCCTGATTTTCCGAAAAAGATGGACGCGATCCAAGAACAAATACGCCAAATCAGCCACCAACGCGTACCACACATTAGGCGCCATTTTACAACACTATTTTACACAATGCGGCAGTACACAGCTACCCTAACGGATTTTGCTCGCGCATTCACACTATTTACACTACACATTCAGCCAATCAGAAAGCACCAATGTGTGAGCCAAGTAGAATGGGATACAACCCAAACATTCTGATTGCCTCACACATTGGCGTCTTCTGATTGGCTGAATTTGATAGACAACGTTTTCAGCCAATCAGAAGGCGCCAATGACAATTTTCTACTGGAAAACTCTGTAGGAGGCTCATTAGCGTCGGGGAGGCCAAGTGTGGACCTCCGTTAGTTTTTTTTTTTTTTTAGAGCACGGATTGTTCCATGGCCCAGCCGGGGCAGAAGAGGAGGAGGCTGGTGACATTGTGGGGAGGTAAGTACAATGTATGTTATGTTTATTTTATTTTATGTTTATATGTATGTTGTACTAATGTAATGTTTTTTTTAACAGGGGCCACGCAGTAGAAGAAAAGAAGAAGGACGGGGACATGCTGGAAAGGTGAGTAGAATATTTAGAATGTTTATAATGTTTATTTATTGTATGTAAATGTGTTGTACTATTTTTCCCCCTAGGTTGGTGATCTGAAGGGACATCTGCAAAGGTAAGTGATCTTAATTATTTAATTTTAGGTTAGAATTAGGGTTTGTGTATGTAGATAGCATTTATTGTATGTTAGATAGGGGTATGTATTTTAGATAGTTAGGATTTATTGTATATTATATAGTATTTATTGTATGCTAGATAGGGGTATGTATTTTAGATAGTTAGGATTTATTGTATATTAGATATGATTGATTAGATAGATTGATTAGATAGGATTGTATGTTAGATAGATAGGAGGTATTGTATTTTATTTGTATTGTGTTGTATTGTATGTATTCTGTATGAAATTTCCTTTTCAGGTGTGTTAAAAAAAAAAATCTGTAGTAGGGGGGGTTGTAATGTATTATTTTTTTTTTTTCTGTAATGTTCCTTTTTTTTATTTTTTGTGACAGGTTTTTTTCATTTTCTTTAATGTTGATTCTTTATTTTTTGTGACTTAGGTTTTTTTATTTTCTGTAATTAGAGTGGTGGGGGGTTTATTAGGGGGTAGGTAGGTAGTGTAGGTGTTAATAGGTTAGTGTAGAGGGGGGTTAGTTTAGATTTAATGGTTTATTGGGGGTATAGTGCAGTGTAGTGTTTGTAGTGTCATGAGGGTCCTTGAGGACCGTCATGGCACTTATGTGGTTAATGTTAGGGTCATAACTGCCCCGTAAGGGTCATAATGTACCCATATGGGACTGATAGGGTTAAATAGAGGCTTATGAGGATCTGTATTGACCCCCATGAGTTATAGGGTTAATTGAGGCTTTTATGGATCTGTATTTACCCCCATGAGTTATGGGGTTAATCAAGGGCTTATGGGGGTCTGTATGGGGGTCTGTATTGACCCCCATGAGTGACAGGGTTAATTAACGGCTTATGGGGGTCGGTATTGACCCCCATGAGTTATAGGGTTAATCAAGGGCTTATGGGGGTCTGTATTGACCCCCATAAGTGACAGGGTTAATTAAGAGCTTATGGGGGTCTGTATTGACCCCCATGTATAAAGTAAATTAAGGGCTTATGGGGGTCTGTATTGACCCCCATTAGTTATAGGGTTCATTAAGGCTTATGGGGGTCTGTATTGACCCCCATGAGTTATGGGGTTAATTTTAGTTGCCTGGGTTTAAACATTTTTAGCGCAAGTCCTTTTAGGACCTTTATGGTCCTATAAGGACCCGAGAGGCAGGAAGTTTTAAATTTTAAATTCAGCGGGGTCCAGATCAATGCCAATCGGGGACCCCCGCTGCAAGGGGTTAATGTGGGGGGGGGGGCTGCAAGAGTCCCTATGGACCCCTGCAGCAAGGGGTTAATGTGGGGACACTTCGGGGTTCCCGATGAGGACCCCCCGCATAGAGGGGGTTAATTTTAGGTGCCGGATGGTGGGGAATTGGAGTACCCCCCACGGCAGGGCTTATGTGTGGGACTGCCGCGGAGGTCCCGTTTAGGACCCCCGCAGCAATTGATGAGGTGTGGGAGCCTGCAAGATCATCTCGCAGGCTGTCACTCCTCATGTAGATTTTCTCTGTGTTGATACAGATGGCCCTGTTGCGTAGCTCACACGTTGCTCGCAGCAGGGCTGATTTAATAGCGTCGTAACTTTTATCAATTTGCAGCACGTAGGGTTTAAGTAGAAGCCTCTTATCTACAAGGCTGGAATTTAATAGGGCTTCTAGTTTTCAAATGGTATAAATAAAATATGTGCTGCTTGTGTCTATTTCTTAAGACTAATAATAATAAAAACAAGTGTGGAAACATCATGCAAATCATTATTATGCAGGGTCTTACATTTAGCTAATTTTTAACCACAATTAAAAAATGACTTTGCAAACACACAGGATGTGGTTAAGTTTTTTGTCTTTATATTGACAAGTTCTGAGTATTTCGGTGAAAAATAATTCAGCATCAACACAATATGTTGCGGTTATGCTGATGCGTAACATTTTTATCACGTAGATAAACATGTTACTAATGCATGTAATGTCTATTCCTTAAATGTGCAATGTGCTGCTTCAAAACTCATCATTATGCCTCAGTCTACAGCATGACAATACTTTCAAGATAAGTTTATTTTCAGTGTAATTTTTCCTGTAAAACTGATCAGAGGCAGAGGCGGACCTACAGCCGATGCAGACAGTGCAAGGCACTGGGGCCCTGCCTTGGAGGGGCCCAGTGCTGTCCTCCAAGCACAACCTGCCATGGCCTCCTGCAGCCCTCCCGCAGCCACCCGCCACTGATCAGAGGTGCAGTTTATCATAGGGAAAATAGTCTATAGAATAAATATTTGATGATTTTAATTTTTAGAAAAAAACACTGTTTCTTGTGGTCCTTTTTTAATTGGGGCTTACAAATGTGAATGGGTCTAGAGCAGCATGGAACCTAAATACACCCCTGATGGCAATGTAACAGTATAATTAAATACTCACCTTCACAATATGCAAAAACATAGTGAAAAATTGTACATGTTTTGCTCTTAAAGGGTCATGGAACACAATTCTGTTTTTCATACATTTAATAGAGTATGCTTTAAACATTACATAACTTGTCTATCCCATGGAAACAAATATTAAGTAAAACCTGTTTAAACTTTTTGGAAACTAATAGAGAATGCACAGAGCTTACATGTCTGTAGATGTCATTGGCAGACAAGTACAATTCATACATCTTTATCACTGCTCATTGGCTGGCAGGGACAAGTCCCCATATCAGTTTAACATTTAGATTCGTTTTCTGCTGTTTCCATTTTTAAAAAGAAAACACACCATGACACATTATCAAATACCCTCTTTCATAGGCAACAAAGACAAAAAATGCTTTCAGTGTCCCGCTAACCCTTGTTCTCTTTCAGTTATCCTATCGGCTTATCTAAGTGCTGCACCGACAACAGTATCAGTCAAGCACACTGCCAGAGAACAATGATAAGACCGCACAACCCACATACAGCGAAACTACTGCACAACAACAACGTGTTGCTGGCAAGAGCCTGTGCAGTGCATTTATTAGCAGACACAAACAAGATTATTGTCTACATAATACTGTCATTGTTTGTGCTGCAATGTTCAAATTCCAAATAAGCAAACTAACTTTTTACTATCAGCTCAGGAATGTTGTATAAACCGGCCTAGATTGGCCACTAAAAAAATGTTGTAAAGGGACATTTTATGGTCACTCATTTCAAGAACATGTTTTAAACGTGAAAAAATAATGGCCTTTTTTGTTTTTTTCTGATGTACTTTTATTGATTTTGAAAATAATATACATTAAATTGTATAAAATAAGAGCATAGCAATAATGTTAGCAAATAAAATCTTAAACAAAAACAATAAAGAAAGAACTAAAAGAGATACAACAAGGGGAATAACTAAGATATGCTAAATGTTTTATATCGGTGGTGCGTAACAGGCGGCCTAGGGGCAGGGCTGTTGACAGGGGGGGTTAAATTAATTAAGTAAACATACTAATATGTAAAGGGCCATGGTGTGAAAGAGAACAATGTATGTAAAAATTATCTATTTTTTTTTTATCACACTAATAACAATTAAAAAGTGTATTGTATGCTTACCGAACAAAGTGCAGCCTGCCTACTGGCAGTTTCATGATTAATAAGAGAGTGAGAACACTGATTTATAGCAGCTAATCCCTTAACTCAGGAATACACAAAGCAGTTAACCCACAACTGACCTATTTAGGTGATTCCAGCATGCCAAGCTCTGCATATGTATATTATATAATAATTAACTCTTTTTTTTTTTGCTCTTGACATTAAACTGTAGCTGCGGGTCTGGCAGTGGGCAGTCAGTGACTCATGTAAACATAGATTTAATTTATTTGACTTTTCTGTGAAAAGTGCACATATTTCAAAAATTCAAAAAGTATTTCAAAATGCTTTTAGGAGATCTTTACTATGGTCGTAATTGTACTGAATTAAGTGGCCCTTTAACTGCTGTGCTGTTAATTTAAAGGCAGGCAATGGGGATGGAGAACATGTGTGTGTATTGGATTGGGGGCCCTGGCTATTACATGTGTACTGAACTCCAATATTTCTGAGAGCAATCCTGCCTTGGGGGCATATGTGTAGGAGAGCAAGCCTCTCTTCAGCAAGCCCATTGTATCTCTCCAAAACTAGCAAATGACTCTCTTGTATCCTAAAACACCTCTCCTCATTATCTATACCTGTATTACCAATGAATCCACAATTACCTCGCCCCCAGCGATTTTACCATTTTTTCTACAAGAAAAGCTAAAGTTAAAATCCATTATGCAGCACTTTAATGAAATCAGGAGCCATATATGCTGCCCTTCAAAAATGCATATACAAACAGCAGCAAATCAAAGCTTTAGCCAGGGAAAATCATTTAAAAAACATTTTACCTCAATAATGGCTGCTGCTATCTATATATAATTTAACCTGCTAAACATTACTCCACTTTCTTCACATATTCTCTTTTTTTCTATAACATCATTACATGAAAGAATGATATCTCTATTCCAATATTTAGAAAAAGACTTCATGATAAACAATATATGTCCTGTTTGAGAAAGCTTCGGTGAAATGCATCAGAGGGTTGCAGTGGATCCCTACATGATGGAATCTACAACTTAGGGTATTTGTTAGGATAACCATTTAATAATTGCATGCAATTGCAACAGTTCCTGACACCAAGGTATCCTGATATCGACCAGAAAACTGTCCTGGGAAATACTAAATCTACTGCTTTTACCTAGTTACTCATTTTGTAATACTATATCACACTGAAATATACAATTACATTTAGTGTAGTCATTCACTTGCCTGCTGGTAATAAAAAAAAAACATATTCACAAGTGTTTTAATGGGGTATGACCTTTTTTTACTATTTTTCCTTACGCTGCTTTTATAGAACACTGCAGGGACATAGCATATCCCTAGCAAAACTAAAAATTATAGGCGATAACATCATGCTTCTGCACAGACAGTAGGCTTAATCCGCTTTCATAATTTTTTTTTTTTTTTTTTTATTAAACAAAATTTAAAATTCACTGGTAAAACTCCATAGGTGATGATGGAAATAAACACATCTTTAATAGTAATGTGCCAGAAACCGTCTGACACATTTTGTGTTCTTTAAACAGTTTAACAAAGATTTACAGCCTTATTAAATTGAAATTTGGTGTTTTTTTGTAATTTATATTTAAAACCCTGTCAGTGAGAGCCCACACCTGCAAAAGTATATACTCTCCTCCTAATTAACTCTAACCTACCCCACTCGGACTCATATACCCATAAGTAGACTTCCGGTGACTAATAGATATAAAAACAATAACACTTGACACTAAATGCTAAATGTGGCAAACAAACCTAAATACAGACCGATAATAAAAATGTAATATGCAATGATTTTGAGCAATCACATGTTTCCTGAAACCTTGGTTTTCTTACCTTGCAAGTCTTAATTAATTGTTTAATATCATTTGTATGGTAGAGACACCCACCTACTGCTCTCCTCTTAATATATTCCCTTCTATATCATTTTATAAAATACATCACTACATAAGGCTTAACAGGGTTTTCTGGTGCTCCAGTGGTTAGGATTCTGTGTTTTCACTGCTGCGGCCTGGGTTTGATACAGACAGGGAGCCAAGAGGTCACACCACCCTGAAGCCATGCAGGGTTGAGCCTGGTCAGTACTTGGATGGGAGACCACTTAGGAATACCAGGAGCTGTATGCTGTGGCCCACTGGTGAAGGAGCTGGCAACCCATTCCAGTAAATTTGCCATGAATACCAAGTGGATCAGCATGGTGTGTTACGGTCTATGAGGTCCCGGAGAGTGGGACATGACTGAATGACGCACACACACTTGAAGTTTAACAATGTAAAGTGCCAGTCAGAACATAGATATCCCCTCAACTAAATACTGTCTTACTATTTATAGCTTTGCAATGCTGCCTTCCAAATTTCTTTTTCTTGACTGTTTCATACAACAATAATTTAATTCCCATTGCCAAAATGTTGCTTGTGAGATTAACATAAGACTCCTTATCTACTGCATGCGTTTGGCAAATGTACATATCTCACCACCCAGAATAAAGTTTAATACTCTGACAAAGATAACCAAACCACTATTGATGATATACCACTGTGACCCAATTGTTAGACCCCCATCTCCTGAACCCCAGTTACACCCCATTAGAATGTACTTAGATGCTTAAAGGTCAATGATGACTGTACATTAGTATCACACTAGCGAATTGCCCGTCAAAAAATGACGGCAATGAAATTGTAATGTTGTTTGGTGTGTAGATATAATACATTAATAAATGAATATACTTTACCTATTTGGAAGCATTGTGTTGGAGATGTGAATGTGTTTTGACATTGCTGCAGCATTAGTGGTGTGGAGCTGCTCTCTAAGCGTGGTGAATGTGTGCAGTGTAATACTGTGCGGGCGCGAGACGAAACCGTGCGCGTAGTGTCGTACTTCCGCATTTGCGTTAAATGGCGGTTTATGTGTGTTGTGCGTCTTTGCGTATTGTCCGTTGTTGGTTTGTAGTGGTTTTCGAGTTTCGTGTGGTGTTTTGCGAGTGTGGTGTGGTGTTTTACGTCTGGAGAGTGCTGTAGCCTCGTTTTCGTTTTGTCCGTCGGCCATTTTTTCTCTCGCTTAGCGATTTTATTAGTGTCTAAAGTGTTTTATTTTTATTTAAATGAAGGTGTAACTTGTTTTATTGAGGTCCTGGATGCTCCCTCTTGCTGTAGGTAAGCTTTTTATGTGTGTGTTGTGTGTATTTATTGTGTTTTAAATGTTTGTATGTCGGCGTGTTGCGTCCGATGTTTGCGAGGTCGTAATGTGTGGTAACGTGTTTCGTAGGTTGTTTGCGTTCCTCGTAAAATTTAGCGAGTGTCGTAATTTGTGTGTCGTGTTTTTTGAGTAGCGACGTGAAGTTTGCGAGGGTTTGAGGCCCTTGCCCAGTGACCTCGCCAGCAACTGAGGCCCTCGCTTCGCGAGGGGCCTCAGTTGCTGGCATGGAGCGCCTTCGGCGCTCCATGCCAGCAACTGAGGCCCTTGCCCAGTGACCTCGCTACGCGAGGGCCGCAGCTCGCTACGCGAGGGCCGCGGCTCGTTTCGCGAGCCCGCAAGCGTGAGCAACGACCCGTACGCTCACAACTATATATGTGATACCTTCCAATATTTCAAATGACCAAAAAGGGACACTTAAGTGTAGAAGTATGTTCTATTAGGTGTTATTACAATTATGTACAATCAGTAAGCAAAGTTTTAGAGATACACACTTGTGCACAATGCTCCATACAGACATATACAGCCTTATTAAATTGCAATTGGCCAATTGAATAGGGCTCTATATAAGCACAGAGCATATTTTTTTTACAGAAGTACTTAGTTGGTGAACTTTTATCCAAAAGCAAGGTCTTCACTAACTAAAAACTTCTGTAAAAAATATATGCTATGTGCTTATATAGAGCCCTATTCAATTGGCCAAATCACAATTTTAATAAGGTTGATATTCTGTAGAATAGGCACACATCTTTCTCCCTCCTGTTCCACACCCAAAGGGCCTCATTTAATTGTGATTTGGCCAATTGAATAGGGCTCTAAATAAGCACACAGCATATTTTTTTTAAATCATTTTTTAGTTAGTGAAGACCTTGCTTTTGGATAGATGAATACTAACTAAAAACTTCTTTAAAAAAATATGTTTTGTGCTTTTTTAGAGCTATATTCAATTGGCCAAATTGCAATTGAATGAGGGCCAAAGTCATTAGAGTATAAGGTCTCTATTCAATTGCAAGCCCACAGTTTACTTCATACCGGCCATTTTAAGAGCAATTCAATTGATCAAGCACGCAGCTACCTGGCCAAAAGCCTAAACCGTTTCAGAGCATGATCACGATCAATTAAGCAAGGCCGTAACTACCGATTTAGCCAATAGTAAATGAGACCGTCATCATTACGTCAGTAAAACATGGAGGTTACACATCAATCAATGTTTAGAGGTCTCATATGCAATCAGACTTGCAATCCGGCAATGTACAAAATAATAAAAATGAATGGTGATACTGTTCTAGTCCATGTGGGTGGCCTGATATGTATTAACTCCTTGATTCCCAAGATTGATATAACACAGAAATGAAACGTAAATTATTATTTTTATTTCATTTGCGAACTTGAGACTGTTGTGCAATTAATTCTAATGTCTTTCATCTCTTTCCCCATATTTTAAATTGCACTATTGAATTTTTATTTGCATTTACAGTGCTATGATCAGGTGTTCAACCCCCATGCGGGTCTTATCTGGTACCTGTAGGATTTTCTTCTACATTTGCCATTTACGGGTGTGAAAACATTTGCGGGCTTGAGGAATTGTAGCAATTGAATAGCGATTTGCGATTGTAACATTTACGGGCTTGAAAGATCAAAGGCTTAGACGGGCTGGAGTTACAATTTTGACAACCGCAGGGATTTTCGGCCTGTAACCCGCAAATCGTTTGCGGGTAGCTAAAATACGCCAATTGAATCGCAAATTACTGTAGTTTACAGGCCTACATTACAGGCTCCAGTAACTAACAATTGATCAATTGAATAGGGGCCTGAGAGTGCAAGTTTTCAATCTTGTAAGGTACATCATACACACTAGATTCTAAACTCAAAGGCCCTCATTCAATTGCGATTTGGACAATTGAATAGGGCTCTAAATAAGCACATAACATATATTTTTTAAAGAAGTTTTTGGTTAGTGAAAACCTTGCTTTTGAATAGGTGTTAACTAACTAAAAACTTCTTTAAAAAAAATATGTTATGTGCTTATTTAGAGCCCTATTCAATTGGCCAAATCCCAATTGAATGAGGCCCAAAGACAGGGCCCTCTAATCTTTGCAATGTGTCAATTTTGTTTTGTCTCGTACTTAACCTTTGTACAGCGCTACAGAATATGTTGGAGTATTACAAATAAAGAGAATAATAATAATAACAGATGGAGCTTGTAAAAGTGGGACATGGTCAGGGTTTTTTTTATTCTTTATTTTAAAACCCGTTTTTAGTTCACCATTAATAAACATTACAAATATGCGTGAAAACAACAGCAATGCTAATTTTTATCCAGAAAATATAATTTAAAAACACAATTTACTTCATTAATGACCACTACCCTACCCCTCAATACCTATTACATTGTCCTAAAAGTAGTGGAAGCTTTCATCCTTAATACCATTGATTAGGCTGTTTTAGTAATACTGGATTAATATTATTGTAGTTAAAATCTTCCACTTACTTTCAGCAGTACTCATGAGAATAAGAGAGGTGGAGTGGGGTACAGCAGTAACCATTAAAGGGGAAACTGTTTTTAAATTATATTTTTTGGCTAAAGCTATGATTTGCTGCTGTTTGCACAAGTATTTTATTTATGGTAATGAATGCTGAGTTAAAAAATAGATTGAACATAAAAATCACTTACACTGGTCTTTTAAATTTGATATATTCTTTTTTATGAAAAGAGGAACAAATGAGACATGGGGATTTCCCCTGAAAAGTCTGACTTTCTCTCGAGGGGAGGTTTGTTAGAATGGACATTCTTCTTGAAATCTCCTCATGCATAGGAAAAATACTGATTGACTCTGATTGACCCCTATGTTATATTCAAGACTGCTTAATGCTCAGGACAAATAAACAAACAAAAAACAAGGTTATGAGCAACAGTCTTGATCAGTGGAGTAATGTTGGTGGCTACATGGCCCACACAGGAACTCAGAAGACAAGGACACACTTAAAGGACCACTACAGTGTCATTTGTATAATATGCTACTTTTAGGAGCTTGACGTCATAATGTGTAAGATGTTTTTACTTGGTTTAAAATAAATTATTACTGTTTTTACATTTTAACTATTGTATTCAATTTTGTTTAAATAATGAGAGACATTTTGTCTTTTTTTGTGAAGGGATTAGAAACCAGTGAGAAGTGGCGGGGACAGTCTCAGATCAGATCTGTATACATTTCTGTTAACAAAGGTCCTCTTCAAATAACCTTTGACAATAGAACTGATTGTATCATGTAGGAGTATTCTATCTGATTTCTTCCACATATACGATCTAGAACTAAAGTGGTGGTTGGGACAGCTTTTCAGGAGAAAGAGTTAACATTGTCAAAAGCAGGTGAGATGTCCAATAAATGTGACCCTTAAACATGACTGTGAAGTTCTTGAGCAATAAAGTCAGACTGGAATCAAGAAATGTTGCAGACCGTGTATCAAGAAATGTGGAATCTTGTGAAGTAGAGAAATATGGCGATAGAGACAGGCAGAGAGCTTCTTTAAGATAGATGTCAGTGGTGTTTGAAGTCACATATAAATGTGCTAGTGGTCTGACATGATGAAGTAAGTGAGTTGAGAAGTTGTCGGTGAGAAGTAGGCGAAAATGAAAGTTGAAATTAGAAGAAAGGTCATAGGATTCAAGGGACAGTATAGCTATAGTAGAGATTTGAGAATAACACTTGCTTGGAGAGGCTATGGTCAAAGGTGTATGAAAGGTTTTAGGGAAGGATTTTTATTTGGTATGGTGAGATCTAGTGATGGGGAAAAGGGGAAAGGATGGCATTTTATTCTGCTTGAAAAAAAATAGATTTTACAAGCATAGAAACATATAGTGGATCTAGAATGTGTTGGTTAGCAGGGCATTCTTAGCTATGGGGGAGTAGAGGGTATGGGTACCTTAAGTCAAGAGGTTTTGGTCAGGGAGGGTGGGAGTATAGGAATAACTGTTTTGACGCTGTAGATAGGTTCCAGGCATTAATAGGAGTGGTAAGCGAAACAGCTCAAAACGGTGCTGTTCAACATGGGGAAGATAGGTATAGGGGAACTCATGTAAAAAATATACAATTTCAATTGAAATTTACACTTTTTGGGTATTAAATGAACTCCAAAGAAACAGGAAACATAACACTAACACAAACTGAACATTAGCAGAAATATAAACTTGAAATTATTGATGTTGAAGCTTCTGGGTCATCCTGGATTCGGTTTTATTTGGAGAAAAAACAGCGTTATAGTGAGACTGTGCGATAGGGAATCAGAGCGTTAAAAGGGATCTGGCAGGAAAAAACAGCGTTATAGTGAGACTGTGCGATAGGGAATCAGAGCGTTAAAAGGGATCTGGCAGGAAAAAACAGCGTTATAGTGAGACTGTGCGATAGGGAATCAGAGCGTTAAAAGGGATCTGGCAGGCAAAACAGCGTTATAGTGAGACTGTGCGATAGGGAATCAGAGCGTTAAAAGGGGTCTGGCAGGAAAAACAGCGTTATAGTGAGGCAGTGCTATAGGGAATCAGAGCGTTAAAAGGGGTCTGGCAGGCAAAAACAGCGTTATAGTGAGACTGTGCGATAGGGAATCAGAGCGTTAAAAGGGGTCTGGCAGGAAAAACAGCGTTATAGTGAGGCAGTGCTATAGGGAATCAGAGAGTGAAAAGGGGTCTGGCAAGAGAGTGAGGGGGGGGGAGGAGGGGGAGAGACACAGGGGAGGGAGAGGAGGGGGTAGACACACAGGGGAGTGAGAGAAGGGAGGAAGAGACCCAAAGGAGTGATAGGAGGGGGAGAGACACAGAGGAGGGAGAGGAGGGGGAGAGACACAGGGGAAGGAGAGGAAAGGGGGAGACACAGGGGAGGGGGAGGGTAGACACACAGGGGAGGGAGAGGAGGGGGGAGAGACACAGGGGAATAAGAGGGGGGAGAGACACAGGGGAAACAGACACAGGGGGGAAAAGAGACACAGGGGAGGGAGAGGGAGGGCAAGAGACACAGGGGAGGGAGAGGTGGGGAAATAGACACGGGGGGACAGGGGGAAAGACACAGGGGGGAAGGAGACACAAGGGAGGAAGTAGACAGAGGGAGAGACTCGCAATGAGCGCCTTAGGCGCTCATTGCGAGGTCTGTGATGAGGACCTTCGGCGCTCATCACTAGGCCAGTAAAGTAGAGGGGGAGAGGCTCCCATTGTGTGGCAAACAGCATTGCCAGGATTCACATTTTATTGCCGTCATTTTTGACGGGCAAGTTGCTAGTATAATATATTTGCTGCTCAGGATAAAGCAGAGGTTCTAAATCGTGTATAAATCTTGTAATTGGGATAATTAACTAAATTATTCTGATGGATCTGCGGTTTTCTTTTTTACATGACTTTGTTTCTGAATCTATTGTCTTCAGGGTAAAGAGGTAATCTGTAAAAGAGGGCTACATTTAAAATACTGTTTTTAAGAGCTATACCTGAAAGTAGCCAGCAGTTTAACAGAGAAAAATAATTATACAGCCTAAAATATATTACCTTTTATATTCAATTATGCTGCAGTGGGATCTACCTTTTTGGTTTCTGTTGAGCAGTATCTTGATATGGGAGGAGAAAACATCTATCCACACAGTGAGTATGTCTGCCAGTGCTTTCAGTAGGACTAATGGAAAGCAAATTAGTTTGCAAGGACACATTCTCCTAAGAATGTAGCAAGTTCAGAAAAGAAAATTTAACCCACAGTAAATAAACAATAATTGCATATTATAGTTAAAAATGTATACATCATTTCTTGTCTATAATTACATCCATATTACTGAGATGAAGGTGTAGCATCAATTAGGTTAAAGGGACATGGAAGGCTCTGGATTTCACTGTGAATATAATATACCTATGTAGCCCTTTATTTTTGCATACTTTTATTGGATATATCCCGTTGTGTATGCGCAAGAAATGGCCAGCACTGACAGCTGCAATGCCAGCAAGTAGCTGCTAGATGGCGACATCCAGTTTAAGGGAAGGCCTATAATTATCCCCCCTCTGACGTGGCGCAACTCGACGGCGCTGAATCGACAGCGAGGCCATCGCTATGTTCGGTGCGGGCACTTCGAGGTCCTCTGCACGCCTCTTCTGCTCTTCTGCCACCTCTTCTGTAGGGCACGCCTTATATGCAATGTGCAGCAGTATTCCGAAAATCGCCAGTGCCATCTAGGGGTTGGCGGCGGCACTGCTGCTGCTAATCTTTTGCGTAGGGGAAGAGGGAAAGGACCCGTTTATTGTATTAAGAAGTATTTAAAAACTCGTTTTTCTGTCTAAAATATTACAAATAGCTTCTAACTAGTTTTCCTCTCTGCAGCTCATGAAGTCAGTGTATGTTTAAGTACAGGGTGTGCAGGGTCTCATAGTAATCAATCAGTGTCAACATTGTGCAACATGAGAGGTCACTGGATAATTTGACATACTGCACTTCACAGTCTGTGTATTCATGAGCTGCAGAGGACAGGCCCAAACAAGTACAAATTATATGATTTTAGGCAGAAATGAACCGGGTTTATAAGCACTTCTTAATATAATAAAGTACATACAAGTAAATTGATACATAGGTGTATTATATTCCTAACTTTTTCTATCTGCCATGTATACTTCTCTCTGCATTGAGCATCAAGTCACAACCAGTATACCAATCTGACTGCATTTAAATGCATTGGGGGGAAATCATGGACTATGGATAATGACACAATTAAGCTATTTAATTGAATACAAAATTACGCCTTTCAATAGCTTATTACCACTCTCCATCCTTTATTATGGATTTTAAACTACTGGGACATCTTTTAGTGACATGCAATGTACCAAACTGTGAGACGTGACATTATAACCTTACCACACAATAGCCAATGGCACAAAAAATATTTCAGTGCAGTTTCCTATTCCAGCAATGATAGAGTTAAATACTGCTGTAATCCCTGTCTGTGTACTATATAACCCAACCTGTATGGAGCACCTGTTTCTTCATTCATTGCACTTGTAATAATAGAAACTCTGCATTCCTCCCGTCACCAAGATGTACAAAGATACCAATGAACAAGGACGCACAAAGGAGCATTTGTAGCTTTCCCATTCAGGACCACTGTAGTTTAGGACGAACTTCACATGTTTGTGACATATGCAACAACTTTAACAGCTGTGTAGTTCATTAATATGCAACCGTTGTTTATCAAATCTTCATTTTTGCAAGTCTTGTTTGTGTATAGACATCATGCCTGACTTAAAGGTACATGGAAGGTTTTTTGGATTTCACTAGGAATATAATATATCTATTTATCTATTTACTTTTATGTAATTTATTTTATAAAGAAGTGCTTAAAAGCTCTATTTTTTCTGCCTGTTATATAATGTTTACCTCTGTAGCTCACACAGCTCATGAATACACAGACTGTGAAGTGCAGTGTTTCAAATAAACCAATCATTTACCCCTTTCAAGCAGCCTGTTGCAGAATGTTGCCACTGATTGGTTACTATCAAGACAATGCACAACCTGTAGTTAGAAGTACACTGTCTTCATGTGCTGTAGAGGGGAGAAACCAGTCAGGAACTATTTGTATGATTTTAGGCAGATAAAACAGAGTATTTAAGCATTTCTTAACAAAGTAAAGTACACAAAAGTAAACAGATACACAGGAATATTACATTCCTAGTGAAACCAAGAAATCTTCAATATCACTTTGACGAGACTCTGTCACCCCTACAAGAAGTGTATTTTAGTTTTGAAGATAATTAAATAAAGGCATTGTACTAGCAGTTTTTCTCTACAGTTATGACATATTTCGAATTGATTGATGCTAATGTGCGGCTCAGTGTGCTAATGTGCAAATAAGAGTGCTAGATAAGGGTGGGAGAGGAGTCTAACTGCCAGATTCCATTGCAGGTCTTTATTGTGGCCATTACAGAGACAGACAGCAGCTTTGATGTAATAATTAGGAGTACTAATTAATATCTGTGAGCCACTCATTTGCATATAAATACAGCAAAAACAACATGACATTTCCCAGGACTGACTCACGTTATAAAACATGGATAACACAACATAGAGCCAGCTCTTTAAGAATAACCTATAAAAAAAATTATTTGGGGTGATAGAGTCCCTTTAAAGGGACATGCAACATAAGGTTTTTTTTTCCAAGCATTTAAAAGAGCATGTTTAGAACAAATTTAGTTTTGTCTTTTTCAACAAAAAAAATATGAAGTAAAACCTGTTTACACTTTCGTTGAAACTAAGAGGAACATACTTTATTCTCTAGATCTCATTGGACGGCAAGCCGTCAAGGCAATTGAATTTCTGAATAAGATTTTGTGCTCTGAGACCTGTATTTGAAAAAAAGAAAAACATTGTAACACATTATCAAATACCCTCTTGCAACAATGAAAATAAATGCTCTGCCCTTTTAATTTCCATGCAGATCATTTTTCAGCTTATTTCGACTGAAAGTGATTGCACTTTATATGTATTCAAGGTCCCTTCCCAATGGACGTACCATAAAAGCTACATACAATTACTAAGTTCATATTTTGAATTAAATAATTGCTTGCTGTGGCTACAATACACAAATGCTACCTGCAATAAAACTGTAATTGCATCAATGAAACCTCACAGCTTTGTACACCCATAACATGAGTCTATTAGAAGACAATGCACATCTAGAAGTAATATCCATTCTAATCTGTCTGCTCCTGTTTCACAAATTACTAGGATGACTATTCAGTCACTAATGAGAGTCTAATGAGATGTTAATGATCAATACAGTGTTACCTTGAGCAAATAACAATTGCTTTAACATGTATGGAAGCATGTTTCCAGTTACTAATTAACTTTTGTACGTTTCTACTCAGGTTTATAGCAGCGCGGATCACATAAACAGTGTTAGAAAGTGCAGATCTGTATAAAGGAATCAGTAACGAATGTTTTTAACTGGCAATAATCTAGAAATGTGCAGTGCAAAGTGTAGATAAAATGTGGTTGCTTGGGCCAAATAACTATTTTCCTAATTTGCCCTCTAGCCTGTGTCATTCTTATACAGTTTGGGATATGAAAGTCTGAAATATTAATATTTAGGTAAATAAAAAAGGATTGACACTGCAAAATATTACTTCTAATTACACAGTCTTCACAGATGATTAAATTTATATCTAAATTGCTTTACCTTTTTCTAATCTAGCACCTGCTGCTTATATCAGACACACACATTACATTGAGTCATTCTATACACATATAGATTTATTTCATATTAAATAAAACTTGTTTTCCACACCCCCAGGGCTGCTTACATAGGCACAGTGTACCTCCCAATAGAAACACTGCATTTGGGTATGGATTTGAATTTTTACTAACATCAATGCCAACAGCAGCACAATGCAGATATCTACAGATCTACTACCATCCCATGATTACTTCCTGCGCAAGCTGCCATCACAAATTACTACAATGTATTAAATTGTATACGCTGCCTGTGATTGGCCAAAATGAATTATGAATGTTATGCTAATTTTAGCAGGGATACCAAGGGGTGTTAACTAACAAAAGCAACTGCTTGTAAACTCAAGAGCTTTAGAAAATATCATGGTGAGTTTGTTAATGTTTATGTTGGTATTTTTAATGCAAACTCCAGGATCTTAGATATGTCTATAATAAGGAGTTTGTCACCTAGAGCGGTCACATTTCAGTTTTATAGCATACAGTTTTACAACACAATGGTAATTGAGAATGTATGTTGACAGTTAATATACATATAAATAAAAAAGGTGTGAAGATGTCAAATAAATTTAACAGACTTTGGCCCTCATTCAATTGTGATCTGGCCAATTGAATAGGGCTCTAAATAAGCACCTAACATTTTTCTAAAGAAGTTTTTAGTTAGTAAGAATCTTACCAAAAGTGAGGTTTTCACGAACTAAAAACTTGTTTAAAAGAAAAATGCTATATGCTTATTTAGAGCCCTATTCAATTGGCCAAATTGCAATTGAATGAGGGCCCTAGTCACTTAGCATTGTTAGTCAAATTAAAACCCACTGACTACCATGGACTGTAAACAGATTACATCATTCATGAAAATGACCCCTTGATTACCACTTTAATTTCCTTCCACATAATGAGTTACATTTAGTAGATATTTATTTTATCTTTAAACTTAAATTCCTGATTTGAATTTCAGGAATCTTTACCTTTTAGTACAAAGCATCAACTGACTTTATTTTAAAACTGGCCTATTTTCCTGGCATATTCCTAAATGGTCTTTAGGGTGGTGTGACCTCTTGGTTCCCTGACTAGAATGAAATCCAAGTCACAGTGGTGAAAGCACCAGATCCTAACCACTGGACCACCAGAGAACCCTATGCACCAATAGAACCTCTTTAATTAATTATCAACTATGCCTCAATTCAGAAATGTATTTTTGTTATAGTTGAATGTACCAAAAATATGTTTGTTTTTTACTTTGTTTTTCACATATTTTTGATGAACAAATCTGTAATTGTTTTTATTTCTTTGTGGTGTCTAAATGGAGGTGTGTTTATCCACTATTGTTCATTCCTTACATACCTGTCCTTAACAGAGACACCGGGAGCAGACAAAGGTTGACTGGAAGCACATACAATATATATTAGAAGCTCTCATGCCTCTCATTACCCTGGGTAGTTGCCTGAAACAACATTTGCTTTTCTCAGCTTTTGTTTTGTAATGTTACACCCCATTGTGAAATGTGTTCATAAATAAATAAAATATACTAGTAGTGTGCACTTTTCTTTAAAGCCTTCAGGCCATTGTTGGTCTGTAGACCTTTGTACTCAGAATAGCCCTGTTGTTGGTTTACTTAAGGTATATTTAAATACCCACACTATTTTGTTGCCTGTTACTGGGGAATGATTTCCGGGAACGGTTTCCAATAAACTATTATCCTTTTAAATTTGTAATTTAATACGATGTATAGACAGATTTCTAATAATGTGAATTTCCCTTCCTTGGTCTATCTCACGCACATTGATTTTAATTGTTTAGAGAAAGCTACACTCCAGATACTGTAAAAAGTAATTTTTAATACAAATGTCCAGTGCAAAGGAAAGTTTTATGCTACATATATATGAGCAGCCCCCCCCCCCAAGTTACTACTCCTTTTTGCCCCTTGCCATGTTCCCATCCTAACACACACAAAAATATAGGCAAAGATGTATGTATTATTGATAGATAGATAGAAGGTGGAGTCACATTATTATTATCACCACCTACTTTTCAAATCAGAAGCAAGTAGCCAATGAAATATGACAAGTGCTGTTAGCTGGTATGATAGTTATAGAAGGTGACATATAGGCATTCTGCAAACATATCAACAATCGCTGTCAAGGGTAAAATGTATGACAGTACAGAAACTGCACTACTTCTGATTGGCAAAGTGTTGCCTTCTCTGAGAATTCACTGATTTCTGCTCCATGGACTGGATGGACGTTGGCGGGTTAGGCGTGAAACCTGGACTGGATGGCCGTTGGCGTGTCAGGCGTGAGACCTCTGAGAACAAACACAAGCTGGTGGCGGCAG
Organism: Discoglossus pictus; assembly: GCA_027410445.1. Classification (NCBI taxonomy): domain Eukaryota; kingdom Metazoa; phylum Chordata; class Amphibia; order Anura; family Alytidae; genus Discoglossus; species Discoglossus pictus. The sequence goes on from CM050163.1 coordinate 242,001,586, forward strand.
CGTTATGGTCTGGGGAATGTTTTCTTGGCATTGTCTGGGTCCACTAATACCTCTGGAATGCACTCTCATCTGATTGAGTTATTGATCCATCCTTGCAGATCAAATACACCCAAAACATGTTGATGGTCTTCCTGGGAGTGGATGGGATCATCCAGTACAACATGTCATATGGCCAGAATTGTCCAGGAGTGGTTGGAGGAGCACAACAAAGACTTCCCTGGCCTCCAAATTCCCCGGACTTTAACTCCATCGATCACCTGTGGGACGACCTTGATCGCCATATTCACCATATGGATCCTCCACCACGCAGTCTTCAGCAACAGTCGGATTCGCTGAAGTCTGCACGGCTTCAGATACCCTTGCCAACCTTCCAGCATCATATTGACTCACTGCCACGCTGTCTAGCTGCTGTCTGGGCTGCACACAATGGTTATTTGGAATATTAACACACACATTCTATATATATATATATATATATATATATATATATATGTCAGAAATAATCTGGCATAACTGCAGAGAGAAGTATCAATGCAAATAAATATTTATGCACATATATACACACTATTCCATTACACTACATAAGACACTTTAGTCAGGCTACTACCTACAGAAAATGTGTCTTAGGCCTGGATATTGTCTGGTGTGCTGTGGTCCATACGGTCACCGAGAGTCAGACACGACTGAACAGTAACAACGCTTTATCACCACATGCCATATTTTATATTTAACCCAGAAAATGTAACCCTCTGTGTCTGAAGTGTTTCCACTATATTATGATTGATGTTAGAATAGTATTTAGTCTGTTGTTTTTGACGCAATTTTGGGATACATTGTAATGTTTTACTGCAGAGCAGCAAAGAAAGAATTCCAGTTTTCAGTAACAATATTAGCTAATAATAGGCAAAATTATGTTTTTCACTTATTCCTTTATAGAGGGACATCTACATTTCTGCTAGCATAATTAAATGCAAAATAAAATATTTTACAAGGACTAAAAACTTAAAAGTTTTGCTGTCTAAGTGTAAATATGTACTTATCTGTATTTAATGGCATAAATGACAGCACATTGAAGTGTCTTTAGATGACAGTTTTTATTATAAGATTATAATCTGCGTGCTTGTGTTATATTGCCCTGCAGCAATGAAGAGAATTATATAAAACTTGGAAAGCCTCAGTAATGACTGAAACATCATTAATGCTCATAATTCCCACTGTGCAGCTACAGACTGCAATGGTCTTCCGTTATTCTATGTCACTGAAGATTAAAATGGAGACTCCACAGCAGAGTACATATACATGTAATAAACTAGAGACTGTATATATGTTTAGATTCTAAAAACATGCTGCGTCGTTTCAAGAGTAGTTTTTCTAAATAGCTTGTTTTATATTTAAAGAACCACTGTGGTCAAAATGTAATTATATATAATGAAAGGATTGTGTTTATAGCCTACAGAGTCTTTATTTGGTTTATATTACCACACATAACACCTGAAAAATAGTAATTTGCTTGTATTCAGGAAACACAATACATTTATAAAAGTTATACTAGTTTTCAAAATTGTGATTATTTATAATTAACATACTGAAACTCTTAATTCTGTAATAGCTATATGCTACACATTGTTTTACCTCAGACACAATATTACATGGTAATAAATAATGCATTTGCCTATGGCCCTGTGTCTCCTATTTTGTAGCAATATCAGTGTCTCGTCTCCATTCAAAATGGTACAGCTCTTTAATAATCAATAGAGATCCCACTGGCATGTAAAAGGACATTGAAAGAATGGTTTCGCTGTTGCACCCAAAGGAGGGTATTTGACCATATGCTATAGTGTGTTTTCTTTATTAAAATGATACTCTGAATAAAATGGATTCTAATCTGGAGAGCAGTAATAAAGATATACGAGTCATACGTGTCTGCCAATTAAATCTACAGCTGTACATATGCTCTGTGCATTTCCTGTTAGATTCAATGAAATTAAAAAAAGGGCTTCACATAATATTTTTTTCATGCAACATAACTCTGACCTCGTTTAAAGCTGCCCTTTTTTTATGCATGAAAAAAGAAGAAGAAGAAGAAGAAGAATTGTGTTTCATGTACCTTTAACCATTATACAGTGTTTAAATAATTTTGGGACAAAATATTGCTTTTTTTGAATAAAATAATCTTTGATATTCTTGTAAATAAAATAGAACATTTAATAAGAAATATTTGGAAATTTTGAAAAATTTACTTTATGCTAATAAAATGGTTTATATTATGCATATTATTTTTAATTAACTAAATTAAAATGCTTTTTGTGCAATAGCCCCTCTAAGACATTCATACTAATTGGCATAGTATATATGTACATACAAATCCAACCCAGAGATGTTCTCAGGAATCATGTCTGTAACCCGGGCCCCCCCACGCTTACTGCATTGCATCTTCAGGCAGCCTGCTGCCCTAGGCCTGGGCCTTGTGGGCCTAGACAAAAACACACTTCTGTTTTTTTCCTATAAAATCCACTTGTTCTTAAAACACTTTTGGGGGAGTGAGGTTGGCTGAAAGAAGGGTTGGATCTAGTCAATTTGGAAGCGTGTGGCTGTGCTGCAGGCAAAGAACTATTCCATCCTCTGGCGTGGCACAACTCGAACATCGCTATGTTCGGCACGGGCACTCAGCCCCCAAGTATCTCGGGCACGCCTCTCATAGCTCAAGGACTCTTCTGTCGACATGCCATATGAGCTAGATTGGAGGATGGAATAGTTCTTTGCACACCCCAGTGTTCTGACGGGATGCGGCTTCAAAATAGGCTAGGACCTCTAGTTTTTTTAAAGTGCATATAATATTTAATATTGCTATTTTAAATTATAGGAATTATATTATTGATCAATGCATACTTAAAAAAAACAAGCTTTCCTTGCTATGACATAAGATCACTTGAGAACCTGCACAGTATGTTAGCCTATGCAGGGTATTTACTACAATATGATGAGGTCAATGCTGTAGACCATAAAACACCAAGCCCGGGGTCGCCGTCTAAAAAAAAGCATTTACAGTGTAGTCCATAATGTACACTTCTACAATTTTAACCAATATATTAACAATAGAGATATGTTTGCAGTTATAAAAACAGTTTATTAAATCACCATATCAAAAGTAGCCCAAAAAAACATTTCCAAGTGACAATTTCTTCAAAATAAAATACTGATTAGCTCACAATGGAATCTATACATGTGATAAAAAAGAAGACATTAGCATATCAAATAAAAAAAAATAGAACCATTACAATTTATTTTCTCTGTAGAAAAGTTGCTTTAAGTTGTGCAATGTGTGCTCACATCAGTAAAACCTGCAATAGGTAAATATATGTATATAAATATAAATAATGGTGTCCCACAAAAACAATGCTATGTTATTAACCATGTGATTTATTAAAACTATCAGATTTTGTGCAAAAATCCACCATATACAGTTTACTTGTAGGGTCAAATGCCCCTTCATATTGCCATATTAGCTGAATTTGTGCCCAAAGTGGACCTGTTTCTGAGAGGTAGATACAGATCCCAATCTAAGTCAAAGCTTGGCCCCATTTAACGTGACACAGTGGAGATTTAAAATTCAATATTAATTTTGAAATTAAGGTCAATGAAGTGTTATCTTAAAAACTTACATTGATGTCTTCATTTTTGTCAGTCAGCCTTTCTGATACACCCACAAAGAATCACACCTCTTGTTAATGGGAGATCATTACCAATAAATGCTAATTAACACATGATACTAAAAGGCAGGTAAACATTGCAAACTTGAATGGAAGTTATTGTATTTTTTTTATTTAATATCATTCATTATAAACTACTTTTTATTGCTATATTTGAAAACTGCACTGTGTCTGTTTAACTCAGACTCGAATTGAAGCCAGATAGTTTGAGGGGCCAACCTAGCTTTAAACATTCCTTGGTCATTTGCACCAGTGCACAGTAAGCAAGAACAAGGAAGACATGTTATAAAGAGATACTAAAAAAAAATTATACTTTTGGAAAATTGGCATATACATTTTCCCATTGTTATTTAAGTTAGTGTGGCACAAAAAATATATCAGGAGTGTATTCAAACTGATAATAGATACCTGCTATGTATGAGTTGGCTTCTGTAGCATTTAAGATTCCTCTGACAGCTATATGTACTCATTCTCAGCTATGTAACCTTTACAGCTGGTCAGTCCTGCATTGCAAAACTCTACTATCCTGCAAGGTTTACACAGGGTGTAACTGTAGCCCAAGTCAATCAAACTAATAGGTACATACATACACACACACACATGCCTGCAGGTATCATACACTACAATTATTCTAGGCTCACATAGAAACAGGCACAGGTCAATAGATATTTTTAAGTAACAAAAGTTCATCACAGAAAAGGTATATGTGTGTTTATGGAGATTTAACCATCAGTCCTTAGTTGGGTAATGTTATATTAAAAGTTATCTTCTAAAGTGCTCCTTTTTTTTGTTTTAAAGCATACCGCTTCATCCTTCATTATAAGATCTTCCATTATATGTATAATAAAAGACCTCTCCGGAGTCTTGTACAATAATGTCCATTAAAATAATAAAATGTAAAAAAAAAAATGGACCTCACTCTTCAATGTCCAATAAAGTCAAATGTGCAAATGGGGTCAAGGGCAATGATGCCTAGAGAAGGTCAGAGTCACAGGGCAGGGAGCTGAGCTGGCTGCCTGGTCTGCCCCTGGGGTGCTCCCCCTCTGTCACATCCATGGGGTTGGTGAAGTACCTTGAGTTAGAAGCATGGCGGTAGTTGTCATTGCCAACACTGTACCTCATGTCTGGTGGGTAAGGGTCTGCATGGGAGCGGTGATCCCTGATGCTGTACACATGGCTGGGGTAGGTTGAGGTTGGGTTGTTAGGTTTCTCCATGGAAGATGCTTTCTTGTTGTAATATTTGTCAAGGGCTGATGGCTTCCTCCTGTTTTCCATGCACTTTTGGCAACAGTGAACTAAAGAGAGTGCGAGGGAAAATCCTCCTATAATCTCTAAACAGCTGCCTAGATACCCCAGTACCAAGGAGTACCCCACTGAAATGGTGCCAGTGGATGTAGACAACATTGCATACATTGTGTTGTTGTACCAGGAGACTGCTACAAGACTCAGGATTCCAGAGAAGAAGAGCACCAGCCCACCAAGTCCTGCCATAAGGAAATGGGGCACATCGTGCCAACAGCGGACACCCAAGGAGGACAACACAATGCCCAAGACAGTGACCGCCAGTGAGGTGGGCATCAATCCCCGGGCACCCTTTACTGCCTCGTTTTCGAAGTACTTGGAGTCTGTCACACCACACTGCAGGGAATTACTGACTGCTGCCTCCCGACAGATATCCCACAGACCCTGGTGAAGGACAACATCTGTAGGGTAGCCATTTAGTTGGCTCTGCTGACGCCAGTCTGGTGATACCAATGAGGTGAGGTTAAGTACCAGTCCGCAGGGTGCCAGCACCATGCCAATGATCATCACTGTAGGAGTCCTCATGACTGGGGATAGCTTCTTAGGCTGTGACCCCAACTAAATTTAGAGTGATCCAAGAAGTGAACTAGGATTCAAAGCAATACCCAGACTGGTGTTACACACAGGGTATAGAGTGACTCCAGAATCAAATGATGGTGTCTGTATCCAATAATTAATCAGGATCTAATTAGTTCCAGTGCATCTTCAGTGGTGGTATAGTCTGCAGGTGCAATGTGTCCAGAAACAGAGAGATCTGGCTGAAAAATGCAGGTGTCTTATTCCAACATTAAATCTAAAGCCCTCCAGTGCAATCAGGTATGCGCATCTCAGTGATCAGTGCATGATGAGTTGTGACGGTGTATAACACACACCACATACACCAACAGGGAAAGAATCAAATTTAAATCAGCCCCAGCAACTCAGACTGAGCTGTACCTCCTGCCAGATAACCGGCTGCAGGGATGACCAAGTCCTCTATCCAACTCAAAGCTGTAGGTTGTCTTCTGTGAAGTTCCTCCCAGAAGTCAAACTATTTTTTTTTTGTTCTTGTGCTTTGTTTTGTTTCCTAGGAATTAAAGTTTGAGCTCCTTTAGTTAGTAAGTTCCCTTTAAATAAAGCGAAACCACTCTAACTGGCTTGACAGAAACTGCATTGTGTATCAAGTAGGAGGAAGGGGGAGGAGGAGGAGGTTGCACAGTCAACAGCCCTACAAATGCCTCTGATAGGAGTGCTTACAGGTTACCTATCCCAATCAGGGTCATGTGACCTGGGGCACTGCTGTGCAAGATCATTTATTATGGGCAAGTGCTGTGACAGATCAGTGTCTGTGTGTGCACTTTATGGAGGTGTCCATTATATTCTCATTAGGTAAAAGATTGGCTGAGGGAGAGGTGATAAGGAATAAAGTAATTTAAATGAGGCAGGTGCTTAGTGCCCTAAAAAACATTGAATTAGCTTTGCACTATGAAGTTTGTTTGCAGAAATAAGTTAAATCCACTTGGTACACTAACCAAAACCTACACAAATCCTTAAAAAGGCAATTTCCTACTAAAATGTATTTATTTTTTTTAAATTGCGATTCGGACAATTCAATAGGGCTCTATATAAGCACATTTTTTTACAGAAGTTTTTAGTTAGTGAACTTCTATCCAAAAGCAAGATCTTCACTAACTAAAAACTTCTGGAAAAAAATATGCTATGTGCTTATATAGAGCCCTATTCAATTGGACGAATCAAAATTGAACGAGGCCCCCAGTTTGCTGGTTACTCCTCCATGTTTGTGGAAAATGTAAACTGTTATTTTAAAATGGACTTCTGTCACTGACACTGAGCTCTGTGAGTTGATTAGTTAAAAAGTTCAAGTGCCAGCTCAAGAATGCAGCTGAGTTCTAAACGTAATATACAGAGGTAGCAATAAAAGGCAGGTGCTAAAACTCATATATTTGAACTTCTGCAAGTGAACTGTTTCATAAAAAAGCAATTTGTGTTTAGGGGAAACATCACCCTTTGGTATAAGGTAAAAATTGACACTTGATTTACATTTTCCATCTTGTATGACAAAACTGAGTTTATGAATTTTCCCTGTTTTCTGCCCACCAACAATGGCTGCCAGTGGCCACTAGGTGGGGTGGCAGTTGCTTGCCAAGAATCTCTTCATTTTCTTGTGAGTGTTAGGTTTAAGGGTTATGATAAGCATTACATAGTAAAATAGATGAGCACACAGAGCGCTACTATTTTACTATGTAAAGCTTATCAACTGCCACTACCCTAACCCTAGCCCCTAAATCTAACCCTAACCCTAGGGTATTGAACAAATTTTGCCAGCAGGCTGCGACTTTTTTAAAAACAGGAAAAATAGCTTTCTACTTTAGTGAAAAGGCTCCATAGAATAACATAGGAGTGCTAGAGTGCACTGGTTAGTTTATTAACATATTATTAATTACAGACTAGAGGAATTTCAGAATTTATCAGCCTTATTAAATTGCGATTCCGTAAATTTAAAAGGGCTCTATTTAAGCACACAGCATATTTTTTACAGAAGTTTTTAGTTAGTGATCATCTATCCAAAAGCAAGGTCTTCACTAACTAAAAACTTCTGTACAAAAAATATGCTCTGTGCTTATATAGAGCCCTATTCAATTGGCAGAATCGCAATTTAATAAGGCTGTGTATGTTTGACAGGCTGTAGTTGTAAGTATATATCATTTATATATATAGATATTCAGAATATGTGAACCATCACAGCTGACCATAACAACTACCCTTATATCCATCATTGTTAATGTGATTTGTTATTCTTCTGAGAGTTGTTGTTTGAACTAATTTTAAAATATTCAGTGTTGGCGAGCTTATCACTTAGTACTCATGGGGACAAAAGATAAAAATGTCTGTGCATGAGGAAGTTACAGGAGTACTAACATTTTTATATAACCACCTCCAATCTGTGAGTTTATCTTTCTTATACAATAAATGGAAACCTAAGTTAACTCATTAAAGCACTGTGATTATCAACTTTAATAAAGATAGTTGACTTTGCTTATCTGCCCTTTAAGCAGAACAAAACATTGGAAGTGAAAATGTACATATAGCGGAGGACTGCCAGTACTACATATATATTTTTAGTTTTTCTAAAATATTTTTGCCATTATGAGTTGTTGTTCTTCAAAAGACCATATTGATAATACGGGGCCTCTCCCATTGACAGCACTTCAAAGTATCATGTAAAAAGAACAGAAATATTTATTTCAGAGAGTAACGTTCAGAGATGTTTATACCTTTACCTTGGTTTAATTATACCAAATTAAACTTTTAGTAATAAATAATTTGTTTAGCTACAAAAGTATCAGAGACTTTTATTTCCATGGGCATCAAAAGAAATTTAGAGTAGTGTATTAAAGATAGATAAGATAGATAAGGTACTGCCCTTTGTAATGGCGCTATAAAAAAGCCTAGCACTTTGTAATTTTACCATGTTGTAAATGGCAGTGCAAATTAAGTAATAAAAAAGATGAAATAAAAAAAAAGGTTTGACAGCACTGCCCCCCCCCCCCCCCAGAGCAGGGCCCCAGTGCATTGCAATGGCTGCACAGGTGGTAGTTCCGTCTCTGTGTATGTGTCTATGAGCCTCATTCAATTGAGCAACTGTAAGTTACAGTAGCCCGTAATGGAGGCCATAGGTTAGTTTGCTATTCAATTGGCAAACAGGCTACGTGTTACGGGCTGGAAATCCTTGCAGTTGTTACAACCGTAACTTACACCCCATCTAAGCCTTTGATCTTTCCCCGTCCACAAGAGTTACAATCACTAAAATTGCAAGTTGCTATTCAATTGCTACAATTTCTTAAGCCCGCAAATGTTTTCACACCCAAAAACACCAAATGTAGAAGAAAATCCTAGAGTACGACAGAGGACTAGCAAGGGGGTTGAAGACATGTCCGTAGCACTGTAAAAGCAAATAAAAAATCAATACTGCACTGCAAATGACGGGGGAAGCGATGAAAGACATTAGATATAATTGCACAATAGTCTCAAGCCCGCAAATCAGCAATCAAAAATAATTTATTTTTATGTTTAATTTCGTGGTTATATCAATCTCGGGAATCAATGAGGTAATACATATAAGACCACCCACATGGACTAGAAAAGTATCAGCATTCATTTTTATTATTTTGTACATTGCGGGATTGCGAGTCTGATCACATATCGGACCCCCAAACCCTAATTGATTGGAGTGTGACCTCCATGTTTTACTGACGTAATGATGACGATCTCATTTTCTATTGGCTGTTTCTAAATGCGAAGTTACGGCCTTGCTTAATTGATTATGTTCCCGCCCTGAAATGCCACATTTTTTTTCTGGCTTTCGGCCCGTAACTTGCGAGCTTGTTTATTTGAATAGCACCAGATTTGTAGCAGAGTTTAAGCCCGCAGCACGCCTGCAGACATACAGCCTGTATAACGCGAGATGCGGGTTTCAAATTGAATGAGGCTCTATGTAAGTATATAGTGTCACTTACAGACAGAATATTCTCTGCATATAGACATTTCTGTTCATATTCCATGGCATTGCAGCCTACTGCCCCCTGAAAATGTACTGCCCTAGGCATGGGCCTCATAGACCTTTGCTGAAACAGACCCATTGGCCTTAATAATTTAAACAGTTAAAGGGCTTCCTACAAGTCATTTAAATGATAAAGAATAAACTATTCATATTTATTATGCAAGTATTTATATTTATTTATAAAATGCACAAAAATATTTGAAATACATGACAGAACATATTGAACTTCAGCGAGCACAGTGTGTTTTTATTATGCTATTATATATGCAGAAATATGCTTAAGTCTAAAAAGTTCCAATTACTCTTCTATGGAGAGAAGTGAGCCAATGATTCAGCTGATGGGTGGTTGTATGATCTCGAGGATGCAGGTTTTATTGCACCGAGGCCATGCTAATTTTTTGCAAATTGCTTCTGTCAATAATGGAGCTAGTTAATGGCGGGCGCCTGTGCTAAATAGTATGCAATAAACAAGCCCAAAAAAGCCTACTGTGACCAGATAACTTTCCTATAAAAATACAAGAATAAACTAAGAGTATTTCTTGACTCCAGGCCACTGCCAGTGGTACCATGTTGTGGGCCTTGGTGCTTTGCACCTGCTGCACCAGCAGTACTCCTGCAGCTTGGGAATGCTAGCAAACACTAGAGTTGCACAAAGTGAGCCACTTGTATCTTTTTGCCAGTATTTTACTTTATCAAAATAATCCTTTGTCTTTCTGATACTGTTACATATCATACCAAATACCAAGATATTGCCTTATATTTGGCCAAACAAGTCCTTTTCTTTTACACTAAGGAGCACATTTCAGAAATCAAATTACTCAAACAAATTATTTCGTTTATTAATGTTCAGTCATTCAGTTGTGTCAGACTCTCCGTGACCGCAACATGCCAATCATTGTCTCTGGTTGTAATTATACATAAGGTTGTCTTAGCAAAGTTACTATAATGGGTTGCCAATTCCTTCTCCAGTAGACTGTGATTTCTCTGACCTCTGCTATGACCTGCCCATCTTGGGTGACCCTGCATGGTATCGCTCACAGCTTCATTGAGGTACACAAGTCCCTACATCATGACAAAGTAGCGATCCAGAAGGGGAGTTTATTATTACTTGTCATTATATTTAAAGTACATAGCAGAGGTTCTAAATATGGTATAATTTAAATCTATCTGTAATAACCAGAACTTTTGAATATTATTTAAAAAAAATAATTTTCCTACAGTAAACTAACATTGCATTTTGTCACTTTGTGGTGTCTGTTAGCCTTTTTGTTCTACCCACGATATTCATATATTTTGTAGATGAGAGATCATTGCCATTGGTTACTGATTAGTCCCTAAGGTACATTGTCTTGAATGCAGCCATCTGAACAAAAACAGACTAGACATACTGAGTGTGCAAGAAAGAGTATCCAGTGCCTCAGACACTGATCAGTATCTCATTAATAAATTAATCTCTGTGAGTGGATAAGAAAGGCCGACTGGCGGCTAAAACTGACACACGTCAATGTAAGTTCACTGTAGCAAAATGTTACTTTTAATAGCTTTCACTTGATAAAATACTCATTACTTATATTTTTTGACTATACCATATTTTGACCCTTCTCTGGGACACTTTAACACTGATGTAGTGAGTTACTTGGTATTGTTTTTTCGTTCTCAAATGCAAATATCTGTTCTGTCAACATGATGCAATATCTTTGCCAACTTTCAGTGAGCAAACTACCCATCTAGTAGTTCCGGGCATACTAATGTGTGTAATAAAATGCATGCAAAGTGTTGCCAGACCTGCTGTAGTAGTAGAGAGACAGATGGTGGAAGAAGGGAGAGAGATGAAGGAGAGAGATGGAAGAAGGGAGGGAGATGGAAGAAGGGAGGGAGATGGAAGAAGGGAGAGAGATGGAAGAAGGGAGAGAGGTGAAGGAGAGAGATGGAAGAAGGGAGAGAGATGGAAGAAGGGAGAGAGATGGAAGAAGGGAGAGAGATGGAAGGAGGGAGAGAGATGGAAGGAGGGAGAGAGATGGAAGGAGGGAGAGAGATGGAAGAAGGGAGAGAGGCGAAGGAGAAAGATGGAAGAAGTGCAAGAGATGGAAGAAGTGCAAGAGATGGAAGGAGGGCGAGAGATGGAAGGAGGGCGAGAGATGGAAGGAGGGCGAGAGATGGAAGGAGGGCGAGAGATGGAAGGAGGGCGAGAGATGGAAGGAGGGAGGGAGATGGAAGGAGGGAGGGAGATGGAAGGAGGGAGGGAGATGGAAGGAGGGAGGGAGATGGAAGGAGGGAGGGAGATGGAAGGAGGGAGGGAGATGGAAGGAGGGAGGAAGATGGAAGGAGGGAGGGAGATGGAGGGAGGGAGATGGAAGGAGGGAGAGAGGCGAAGGAGAAAGATGGAAGAAGTGCAAGAGATGGAAGAAGTGCGAGAGATGGAAGGAGGGCGAGAGATGGAAGGAGGGAGGGAGATGGAAGGAGGGAGGGAGATGGAAGGAGGGAGGGAGATGGAAGAAGGGAGAGAGATGGAAGAAGGGAGAGAGATGGAAGAAGGGAGAGAGATGGAAGAAGGGAGAGAGATGGAAGAAGGGAGAGAGATGGAAGAAGGGAGAGAGAGAGAGATGAAGGGAGAGAGATGAAGGGAGAGAGATGAAGTGAGAGAGATGAAAGAAGGGAGAGAGATGGAAGAAGGGAGAGAGATGGAAGAAGGGAGAGAGATGGAAGAAGGGAGAGAGGTGAAGGAGAGAGATGAAAGGAGGGAGAGAGATGGAAGAAGGGAGAGAGATGGAAGAAGGGAGAGAGATGGAAGAAGGGAGAGAGAGAGATGAAGGGAGAGAGATGAAGTGAGAGAGATGAAGGGAGAGAGATGGAAGAAGGGAGAGAGTTGGAAGAAGGGAGAGAGATGGAAGAAGGGAGAGAGATGGAAGAAGGGAGAGAGATGGAAGAAGGGAGAGAGATGGAAGAAGGGAGAGAGAGAGATGAAGGGAGAGAGATGAAGGGAGAGAGATGAAGTGAGAGAGATGGAAGAAGGGAGAGAGATGGAAGAAGGGAGAGAGATGGAAGAAGGGAGAGAGATGGAAGAAGGGAGAGAGATGGAAGAAGGGAGAGAGGTGAAGGAGAGAGATGGAAGGAGGGAGAGAGATGGAAGAAGGGAGAGAGATGGAAGAAGGGAGAGAGATGGAAGAAGGGAGAGAGATGGAAGAAGGGAGAGAGGTGAAGGAGAGAGATGGAAGGAGGGAGAGAGATGGAAGAAGGGAGAGAGATGGAAGAAGGGAGAGAGATGGAAGGAGGGAGAGAGGTGGAAGAAGGGCGAGAGATAAGGGCGAGAGACGAAGGCGAGAGAGACGAAGGCGAGAGAGACGAAGGGGAGAGAGATGGAAGAAGGGAGAGAGATGGAAGAAGGGAGAGAGATGGAAGAAGGGAGAGAGATGGAAGAAGGGAGAGAGGTGAAGGAGAGAGATGGAAGGAGGGAGAGAGATGGAAGAAGGGAGAGAGATGGAAGAAGGGAGAGAGATGGAAGAAGGGAGAGAGATGGAAGAAGGGAGAGAGATGGAAGAAGGGAGAGAGATGGAAGAAGGGAGAGAGGTGAAGGAGAGAGATGGAAGGAGGGAGAGAGATGGAAGGAGGGAGAGAGATGGAAGAAGGGAGAGAGATGGAAGAAGGGAGAGAGATGGAAGAAGGGAGAGAGATGGAAGAAGGGAGAGAGATGGAAGAAGGGAGAGAGGTGAAGGAGAGAGATGGAAGGAGGGAGAGAGATGGAAGAAGGGAGAGAGATGGAAGAAGGGAGAGAGATGGAAGGAGGGAGAGAGATGGAAGGAGGGAGAGAGGTGGAAGAAGGGCGAGAGATAAGGGCGAGAGACGAAGGCGAGAGAGACGAAGGCGAGAGAGACGAAGGCGAGAGAGACGAAGGCGAGAGAGACGAAGGCGAGAGAGACGAAGGCGAGAGAGACGAAGGCGAGAGAGACGAAGGGGAGAGAGACGAAGGGGAGAGAGACGAAGGGGAGAGAGACGAAGGGGAGAGAGACGAAGGGGAGAGACGGAAGAAGGGAGAGAGATGAGAGATGAAGGGAGAGAGATAAAGGGGAGAGATGGATGAAGGCAGAGAGAGAGAGAAGAAGGGAGAGAGATAGAGAGATGTGTTAAGGGAGAGATATAGGGGAGAGATGGAAGAAGGGAGTTAGATGAAGAAGGGAGAGAGATGAAGGAGAGAGATACGAGAAGGGAGAGAGATGAAGGGGAGAGATACGAGAAGGGAGAGAGATGAAGGGGAGAAATGAAGGGGAGAAATGAAAGAAGGGAGAGAGATGGAAGAAGGGAGAGAGATGGAAGAAGGGAGAGAGATGGAAGAAGGGAGAGAGATGGAAGAAGGGAGAGAGATGGAAGAAGGGAGAGAGATGGAAGAAGGGAGAGAGATGGAAGAAGGGAGAGAGATGGAAGAAGGGAGAGACATGAAAGAAGGGAGAGACATGAAGGAGAGACATGAAGGAGAGACATGAAGGAGAGACATGAAGGAGAGACATGAAGGAGAGACATGAAGGAGAGACATGAAGGAGAGACATGAAGGGAGAGACATGAAGGAGAGATATAGGGGAGAGATATAGGGGAGAGATATAGGGGAGAGATATAGGGGAGAGATATAGGGGAGAGATATAGGGGAGAGATATAGGGGAGAGATGGAAGAAGGGAGTTAGATGAAGGAGAGAGATGGAAGAAGGGAGAGAGATGAAGGGGTAGAGATGAGCACAGCTATGAATCAGGAACTGGTCTCATGTGGCTCACGTCAAAATGCTGACAAATAATTCTGAGGTGCAGATATATAAAGTACAGTTTTGGGCCAATGTTTGAACAGCTCTTCTTTGGAAATTCATTAGAATTCTACTTTTGCTGAGCACCAACATTATATACACTACTCCAGTACAATTTCCAATTCCTGAATGGACTGTTCCGCAAAATAAAATACAGATAAATTGGTCTATTTATCTAAAATAAAGAGAAGTTCTCAATAAATGCTAATGTGCTTTGGTGCTTCGACTATGGAGGCCTCTGCCACTGACATCTTGTATATTAAGAGCTGGGAAGGTTCATAATAAAGTTGATCTCAATTGGAATGGATAGTCCCCTGTTGCACTTTTATGGATCCTAAATGCACAGTGCTTTAGTTGTATCAATGGTCAGTTTAGCCAGGATATTGAAGATTTCAGGATTTCACTAGGAATATAATATATTTGTATATGCATTTACTTTTTTATGCGGTTTATTAAAAAGTGCTTATTAGCTCTGTTTTCACTGCGTACAATCATGTAAACAGTACCTGCTTGAAGACGCAGACTGTGAAGTGCAGTGTTTCAAATTAGCCAATCCGTGACCATCTCTCAGCCACATGTTGCTGAGAGATGGTCACTGATTGGCTAGTACGAGACACTGCACAGCCACTACAACATAATGTACAACATAATAATAGTCTTACAACCACTTTAAGGACCTGGACTTTATGTTGACTCTGTCTTCATAAATCATGCCAACCTGAAAAACCTGTTGTTTGAATAAATTATAATCTATGGATGGATGATCAGTGTGGAAGTATAACATTTATATTCATACTTTAATATCAACAAATTGTCCATGCCTTGTTTATGGAATTATTACCACATGACCATTCAACAAGAATTAGACAATAGCCTATGGATATGTCATTACTAATTATAACTGAATATTAAGTGAAGGGGCATTAGAGCAGATTTTTAACCATAAAGATTATATTTATTAATAGAGGATTCCATTTTGTCTTTGTTCCATCACTGCCCCCAAGTTTGATCAGGAGCGGGAGAAGGGAGAGGTCAGGAGTATTTCTAGATAGCTGGATCTGATTGAAATTGACACCAACCCTTCCTCCTCACAGGTCTAGACGTAGGCAGCTTGCATCAAAAGATACAAGCGCTGCGCTACAGAAAAATGTATGCATACAGTAAAGGCATCAAAGATTATTTTTTAAAACAAACATTATAACATTTTCCCTGCTTAATTATGCTCTTAGATTTAAAATTGTCAATTTTTTTTTGATTGTACAGTTCTTTAAATGCTATTATAAAGTTGAAATTTCATGAGAACATTTACATTGATAATAGCTGCTTGTTCCCCTTCACTTCAGGCTAGAGCCTCTCCAATGTCTTACAAATTGTTCGGTATAGGTGCAGAGTGTACTAGCACTTCCACCAGCTGCATCATGGCTGACTCAAGCAGCACAGTCAAAGCAAATTACACAGTGCCAGTAAAGCTATGCCGTTTATAAAACATAATTCTGTTTCCAGCCTAAAGACAAAACTATGCTTAGTAAAATATGGGCCATGAAATTCAGGACTGAATGTCATTGGGTGCAGAAGAGAAGCACCTCATTTTCCGATACATTCTAATAGTCAAATGATAAAATGTATATTTGTTTAAATAAACATTTTAAAAAGCATTTGAACTGTTGTCCATAATTATTTACTATTTAGGAGCCAGCATAGTCCAAATGTTTAGGTCGTATTTTTAAAGAGCATGTTTTATACATTAAAAAGATGTATCTTGCCCACAGAAAATAAATGATATTAATTGAAGAAAATTTACCATAAAACAGAAACATAAAAATCTTTTTTTTTTTTTTTTTAATATTTATTTTTCATTATTGCAAAAACAGATTTAAACATATTACAAAAACATAGTCAAATAATTTTACAACAACAATTTATAAATTATCCTCTCTGCCATTCATACTCTTTCATTCACCATTCAACCCTACTGACATTTAAATGTTGATATTTGTGTCTTGTTTTTGGTCCCAAATTTTCCATTTTAGTGTGTCACCATTAATAAAACCCTTTTTTTCATAATCTTTCTCTAGTTCTCGTATATATTTTATTTTCCACACGATATCGAAAAAGTTTGGAGCAGTTTTGTCTTTCCAGTTGGACAGAAACATAAAAATCAATGAGATTGATCCACCTTTATCATTGAATTTAGAGGAAGTTTATACAAGGACTAATGGAGACCCTCAAAACAATATAATGTTACTAGATTGTGCACTAGACCCTCGTTTTTTCTATTTTTAGTGTTCCTGCTAATGGAGACTGTTACTTATATTTTCTAACCTTTACATTAAAATCGAAGCACAATATGCTGCACTTAAGACCTATATACAGCCCACTGCCCCTCTGTTTCCTGTAACATATCAGGACAGAGGAGGAGAAAACAATCTCACACTATATATATATATATATATATATATATAATCTGTGTGTGTGTAATTTTTCTACACTATCGTCAATTATTTTTCATATAAAAAAACTTTTTGGGTTGTTGTGGTGCTTTACTTTGAAACAAAATAAGTCTTCTTACTCTTTCTGAAAGTAGAATACAAAATAAATCCTGATGATAATGAAGTGTAAGTATTGTTTGCATATGTATAAAAAGGGAAATGATTTGAACATTTAGACAGATTATATTATTGGCTTTTCTCAGTAAATAAGATTATCTCCTGTAATAAGATAAACCTAATTGTTTTCTGATATCTGTATCTAAGCTCCAACTGATACAAGCTTAGGCTTGACAAAGAATTGAACTCTAAGACTGGTTCTTGATTCTCTCACACTGCCTATCTGCAGGGCTGCAGTTTGGTAAAAACTTCACATTTGTGACGCTTGTAACAAAATAACATTATCCAGAGAGGACAATGAAATTATTTTGGGGGGGGGGGGGGGGTCAAAATCTTTCCTGGGTCAAAGCTTTTCTGGGAGAGACATATTGCTCAATATCACTGGGAATGCTTGATTAAGTTTAATTTTGGTATTATGTGTGTCCCCTATTCATTTAATCTGGGGGAGATTTATATGCCCCAGATATCTGCCATTATATTCTTTTTTTTAAGATGATTTTTTATTAAAGTTAATACAGATAGTATTTGTGTCTGTTCCTCCCACTTCTCCCAGTTTTCTCACCCATTTACATGCCCATTATTACTAAAGCAAAACTGAATACAATAGTTAAAAATTAAAGGCTGTAATTATTTATTTTAAAATGTGAAAAAAAAATGTGTACAATATCAGGTAAAGTTCTTTGAAAAAGCAAACCATAAATATGAAGCTTTAAAGGACCACTGGAGATTGGGAGCATTAGCAGCTGTATACGTCGTAAGTATAAACATTTTTAGAAAACATATTATTTTGTTTTAGCAAACAATGCTTGTACCTGAAAGAAGCAGTGTTTTTGTCTTCCAGACTTCCTGCTGACTGCTTGTGTTCTACTAATTTTAATTAATTATTGAAGGGTGGGAGGAGGGAGGGTGATTTGTTAATGCACTGGTACCTTAAAATGAAATCTTAGACCAGGACCCTTAATCCCTCCCTCCAATAAACGTAGTCAAGGCAGCTTGCAATTTATACGTACAAGCCTTGTTAAATAATTGCCACCACCTTGTGTAATGGGGGAGGTAATGGGTCAATTCACTGGGGCTGGGGAGGTGATAGGGTAAATCGCTGGGGCTTGAGGTTACATGGACAAATCACTGGGACTGGGGGAAGTATCATCTGGGATGTAGATAAAACAATCAGTGAATGAAGAGACACAGACCTTGTTCTGGGTATTACAGAAATCCAAAGGAAAACTGCAGTTCAATTCACAGAACAAGAAGATACAATGTGTTTATGTATGCCAATTTTCCCTGGGATTTTCAGGGGGTGTCAACATTGATAGAAAACAGTTTGCAAATGCAAGAAATTCAACATACTTTAGGGTAACTGTTTATTTTGGTATTTTTTCATGTAAACTATTTTTTTCATACACTACTAATTCTGCTTTATCAGATGCATTAATAATCCAGCTCACCTGCATATACCTTTAAACACTTTGTTCTACTAGGTTTGTAACAGAATCATCCTATGGAGACCATGGTTTGTATGTGGTAGAGATTAGAAGGGATTATATGAGACTGGGGAACAGGGAATAGAAGAAGAGAAAAAGAAAGAAAAGACAGGGACAGATAGGGAATATAAAGGGGGGATAAGAGGAGGTAAAGAGATAAGGAAGGGAACGGAGAGGAGTGTATGGGCAAGAGGGAAATGGAATAATGGGATAAGACACAGGAACATAAATAAATACTTGACCACATTATTGTTGCTTTGAGATTAAAGTTAATTTTATCCTATATGGTATTTTGAATAAACTTGATAATGTGCAAAATGTTTTTAGAATGTAATACATAATCATTCCTGAAATAAACAACATCAGAAACATGATCATGGCTCAATAGTCTTTTTGGTGGCAAAAGCAATACTCCTAATGTATAATAATACAGTAGCAGTATGAGCCTCACATTAGCTTACTGAGAGTTAGACTCCTCCCTCACCCTTAAGAAGCAGTATGAGCCTCACATTAGCTTACTGAGAGTTAGACTCCTGCCTCACCCTTAAGAAGCCGTATGAGCCTCACATTAGTTTACTGAGAGTTAGACTCCTCCCTCACCCTTAAGAAGCAGTATGAGCCTCTTATTAGCTTACTGAGAGTTAGACTCCTGCCTCACCCTTAATAAGCTGTTTGAGCCTCACATTAGCTTACCAAGTCACTTATTAGACTAAACGATCTACACAAACTTTGAATATCTCAGGAATTATTTACTGAAAAGAAAAACTGGTAGTACAATGTTCTTGACTATTTCACTATATTGATATTAGAACACATGTCGAATTCCTGTTTTCTGCTACAGACATCCTAGCAGACCAAGATGGCAGCCAGCATAACACAAGCAGTCTCAGCTAAATGTCTGATACATATTTCATCAGTCGTGAAGTGTTTCCCAAACTAGAGTGGTTCTTGGACTTGGGATAGTAGTGTTATCAAACTATCTTAAACATTTTGGTTTTGATCTTATTCTTCTATTTTTTAATCCTGAATAAGTGGACAAAAAGCATTATAGACTACATATAAATTGCAGAATCATGGATGTATTTAGGTTTTAAGCTGCTCTAGGTCCACTCAGGTTTATGTATATACTGTATAAAAATATGTGTACTTAGGCATATGTATATCTACAGTATATCAGAAAATATCAGCTAATATAAAGACATTTTTGTGCATTTCAACACACTCCCCTGAAAATGTGCTGGCCTAGGCAGAAACATCTCTGAGTTGAATTGTACTTTCCTGCATACATCTGATTTTTGAATGTATAATCATAACAACCTTTATAACAGAACTTCCTAAAGCTCACATGGGCCCTCATTCAATTGCAATTTGGCCAATTGAATAGGGCTCTAAATAAGCACATAACATATATTTTTTAAAGAAGTTTTTAGTTAGAAAACATCTATCCAAAAGCAAGGTTTTCACTAACTAAAAACTTCTTTAAAAAAAATATGCTATGTGCTTATTTAGACCCCTATTCAATTGGCCAAATCACAATTGAATGAGGCCCATGTTGTTTATGTGCTCACAGCTAACCACATTTGCCAGCATAGTCTACGTCTTAGCACATTTGCTGATGGACAAAATGATTCATACTGCTATGCTTGTTTTGTCTGCAAATAAATGTTTATGTTTCAAAATGTGTCATAATGTGTAATCTGGGCAATTTCCTGTATCGTTGCTGTATCTTAGTCTTGCGTTTATAGCCAATTTAATGTTTTTTAAAATCTTTGCACCCCCCCCAATACTTTTTATTCAGTGTTTTGAGTTTAAAGAAGTATGCCTCCCAAAATTTCAAATGCCCAAAGAGGGACACTTAGAAAGTTATGCACAATTAGGTTGTAAGTAGCGTAGCGTGTTTCCAGTCTTGTAGGGTGCTTTGGTAAAAAAACACTTTTTACAGGACTTGAACCTCAAAACAGGGCCCTCCATTTTCTACAGTTATCAATATTGTATCACATATATAGTTGTCAGTGTTGGGAACGCTTACAATGTTGGTCACACTTTTCGAGCCTCGCAAAGCGAGGCGAGCTGTTGACCACGCAGGACTTAGGCTGCAATGAGCACCGAAAGCACTCATTGCACTGCTCACATCGCAAAGTGAGGCGAGCAGTTGAGGCACACGGAGCTTAGGCGGCAAGCAGTTTAATGCAACCGCGGGGTGAGCATTTGAGGCACACGACTGCGATGGTCACAACTGCAAGCCAAGCGCGTAACTCTAAAAAACAGAAAAAACAAACAAAATAAGGTAACAAAAATAATAACACACTCACACACAGCACAGGGGTAGAGCCAGGAAGCCTGGAAGTGAGGTTGGAGGGGATTTGAGTCAATACAAAGTCGGCTAAGCGAGGAAAAAAATGGCGGACGAAAAACGTAAAATTTCTAAAACTGGATGAAAATGAGGCTGAGCAAAGCCAGGCACGCGGGCCGCAGAAAATACACAACGGCAAAGACAGTAACACTTACACCAACAACGCCAGGCACGTGGGACCTAGAAAATAAAACCAACGGCAGTCAGCGCATAACAGGAATGGGGGGGGGCATTGGATGGTGGAAAGAGACACATGGCTTTCCCAAGCACAAAACTTGCAGGTTAACGAAACCTTCACGATGAGCAACGCGAGTGGGAAAAGCTTACAATGAGCGCCAAAGGCGCTCATTAGGAGCCCCGTGATGAGTGCTAAAGGCGCTCAGCGTGGGGCTCGCGATGAGCGCCGAAGGTGAACAGTGCAAAGCAGGAAATTTAAAGTACATGGGGGAGAGGCTCGCGATGAGCACCAAAGGGGCTCAAAGCTGCAAAAGCTTCACATTGTGTGGGAAACAGCATTGCCAGCCTTACAATTTTAATCCCATCATTTTTGACAGGCAGTTTCCTAGTATTGTATATTTCCTTGTTCTAATCCCTGTATAGCGCTACAGAACAAGTGGGCGCATTGCAAATAAAAGTTAATAATAATAATTAGGTAGTGTTACCACCATTATGTGCAGTGTATAAACACCTAACATTGTGCACATTTCGATATACACACTTCTGTTCTATAGAACAGACACTTTTTTAAGGAAAGAAAAGGGTTGTTCACAGTAATGCACAATCAGACATTGGAACCCTGCACCAAAGGAGGTAGTGACAACAGATTCAGTAGATAACTTTAAAAATGGGTTGGATATATTTTGGGATAAAAAGTGCATATAGGGTTATGTTGTTATCTAGAGAAAAAAGAGTGTTGATCCAGGGAGTAATCAGGTTGCTGGTATTTGGGGAGAGAAATTATTTCCCCCCCTTATGAGTCAATTGGCAATGTTTCAATGGGGTTTTTGTTTGCCTTCCTCTGGATCATTTAACAATTAATTCACATATAACAAGAATCAGAGGATGTCTAAAAAAGTTGAACTTTATGGACTAATATTTTTTTATGACCTTAATTACTATGTTACCTTATTACTATTTAAGATAAAATAAACAAATAGTTATTTTATGAGAAGAAAAAATAATATATTTCTTATGGCAATGTTGGATCAGTTATAGAAGCATCATACAATAACTTTAAAAAAGCATATTTTGTGAGAGGAGGATAGAGGAGGATAGATCAGGCCCTGAGCAGAATGAAGGAGTATGTTTGAGATATACTTGAAGATAAGACCGGAGATGTTTGAGAATGTGAGCACATTGAAGGCGTTGTATGGCAGAGTCAGGATTTTTTATTTCATTCTGTAGGTTATGGAAAGCCAATGGATAGACTGATGGGTGCCAAGGAGGAGTTGTGTATAAGGTAGATGAGTCTTGTGGAGGCATTTATGATGGATTGAAGTGTTACATAGGTTTAGACGGTTAATGGGAAGGCTAGTAAGGATTGTGTTACACTCACTCATCTTATCTTGCCTACTTTATTCGAATTTTGGCAGTGTGCTCTGTAAAACATGGCAAGGTCTAGCAATGATCTTTAAAGGTATACCAAAGTTTTCTGGGTTTCAAATGTTTCCTAAAAAACAGCCACTGATTAGTAGAAAAGTATGTATTACATTGAAAAGTTGAATGTACTTATATATTTATATGCTGGATACTGCTATCTGGAATTGCACACCCCTAGGAAGCTTACATTACAGTGGGTACAGGTTGCACAGCATCTGGGTACTGGTTGTGATTTCCAGAGGATGTGCTGCCAGTAACATGGTTGATGGGGTTATGGCTTATTTTGCTCTGCCTGTCTTCTTATGGGAAATATGAACACCAGCATCAGTGATGCAAGCTGCATGTTTAATGTGGTGTTAATGTGCTGCACAGATTGGCATATTTTAGAAAGTACTATTTATTTTCATATGAGTCTGACTACATATCCCAGGCTGCTTTGCAGCACAGACAGCAACCCCAAATGTTTCAGCCTCTGCTTCCTCCTGATTGGCCACCTGTTTTATTTCAAATTAATGCCAATTTAGGCTGGGTTTGGACTTCAAGGTGTTTAAATGCTTATTTTGGTATTTTTTGTGCAAAACATGTTTGCATACACTACTGATTCTCCTCTATCAGATACACTCATAATCCAGGAAACATATGTATACCTTTTAAGTGAAATTCTAAGGCTTTAGCAAAAAGACTGAATGTGTTACTTGAAGAAAAATGCAGTATCACTCCAAGGCAGCAGGACTGATGGCTGGGAATGATGACTCCACACTAAAATAGATATTGGGGCTGTGGGAGAGTGAAGGACCAGTAAGGGCTCTGTTTTTTATATGTTTATTTAAAATAAAACGTATCCACACTCCCACACTCCCAGAGCTGCTTACATAGGCCCTCATTCAATTGCAATTTGGCCAATTGAATAGGGCTCTAAAAAAGCACATAACATATTTTTTTAAAGAAGTTTTTAGTTTGTGGAAACCTTGCTTTTGGATAGGTGTTTACTAACTAAAAACTTATTTGAAAAAAATATGCTATGTGCTTATTTAGCGCCCTATCCATTGCCCAAATCACAATTGAATGAGGGCCATAGGCAGAGTGAACCTCACAATAGAAACACTGCGCTTGGGTACAGTTTTTAACCCTTTATTAACCTTCAAGACAACAGCGGCACAATGCGGGGATCTACAGAGCAATGTCTGACTCCTCATTGCTTCTTTGTGCAAGGGGCTACCCATCCCATGATTCCTGCACAAACTGATCACTGATTGATACAATGTATTAGCTGCCTGTGATTGGTGTTAGGGCTGTTACCTCTCAAAATCTACTGCTTGCAAACTTTAAGGTAAGTTTAATAATGTTTATTTTGGTATTTTTTTATGCAAATAAATATTTTCATACACTACTGATTCTCCTCTATTATATGCATTCATAATCCAGGAGTCTTAAATATACCTTGAAATAATGTGAGGACATCCATAAAGAGTTTTTATGTAGGCAGGTTGTAATGCTGGTGAGGAGAGCCAAATTTGTTGGTCTTCTGCATAAAAGGGATATTCAAATCCAAATAATGTTATAAGGAAGGATGTGTAAAAAGAAAAGAGGAAGAGAACGGAGTCTGAGCTTTTGGTACTCCAACTGACAAAAGTATAGGATTGGACCAAGTGCCAGAGAGGGAAAGCGGTATCAAACAGTGTTCAAGGCAGCAGTCAAGAAGAATTGGGAGAGAGAAGTATCTTTGGGACTTGGCTGAGAAAAAAAGTTATTTGTTACTTTATGCTCTTTAAATTTAAATCAACCTCCTGTTAGGGTGACAGATTCCCTTTAAAAACTTACTCTTACTCCTATCTCATAACAATTTAAAATTTAACAGTAAAATATTTTATATCATTAGAAAATTGCCCATAAAAAAAGTATTATCTCACTCTTACATGCCATTATAAAAAAAAATGAAAAAATGTAAAGTCCTCATTTAACCCTCTTGGTGCTAATGTGCCTAATTTATATCCATGACGACTCTTTTTGTAATATTATTCTTTCTATGTCTCTCTTAAACATATTACTAATCCCCTTCTGGATCGCTACCTTGCCTTGGCAAAGGGGCCTGTGTATTTCAATGAAGCTGTGAGCGATACCATGTGGGGGCCAGTCCACTGGAGAAGGAACTGGCAACCCAATCCAGTATCTACAACCCTGTCTGATGATCACAAAAAGAGGTAGCAAGTTCTTAAAGAGATGGGAGTACCAGATCATCTCATCTTCCTCCTGAGCAATCCCAGACCAAGAAGCCACGGTCAGAACCGAACATGGAACAACAAAATGATTCAAGATGGGAAAGGAGTGCAAAAAGCTTGTAAATTGTCACCTTACATGCAGATACATATTGCATAAAGCTGGGCTTGATTAATCCAAAGCAAGAATCAATATTGCTGGAAGAAATGTCAACAACCTCGGAGGAGCATACTACTCTAATGGCTGGAAGTGAGGAGGAACTAAAGGACAAGGAATACATTTTAATAGTCAACTAAAATCTTGATTAAAAATAATAAATCCATATAAATCTCTATTGAGTTGTAGCTCACTAATAGAGAACAAAAATAAATCTCAAATTGCTATGAGTATAGTGTAATTCCAAGTTGAATATGAAGCTTGAGTAATACATTCTATACAATTGTAAATAATTTGCATAATCTGAACATTTTTATAAGCAAATAGTGTTATGTACAGCTTTGGATTAGTAAATAAACCTTTGAAGTAGAGATGGTAGTGTAATATAGCCAGTACAAACTTGATAGCCCTCCTATATATGATATACTTCTGATAAAAGGAGCACTGAACTTGCATATTGGATTGTCCTCTATATCCCCGCAAATTGAATAGCTCAAGGATAGAAATAACACCTAGATAAAAAAATTCTAGTGAATAACAGTTCTACCTGGCATTGGCAAAACTGCCTTCCCACCTTATAATAGGTAAATTACCCCCAGAGCAAGAACCCTATCCAGATGTATTTAATCTGAAAAGTGCCTGTATCTGGTTTGAACATTTTAATCCAAACTTAGATTAATTATACAGAAATATTGGAATAAATTAATTGCAAACCAATAGTCATTGCGTCTTGTTACAAATCTGACTGTTTATCTTCCACTTTTTTAAACTGGTTTAGCATTTCACATTTAGCTGATTAAGTTTTTTTTTATATGTTTTTTTTTTACACATTTCTTAGAATACCCTCTTTCTAAGAATCTCACAGTCATAGCTTCTGACTAACACTCAATGGAGCGTTCCTCCAAATCCTCAGAAACTCCCTCACTGGAATGCTTCTTAAGAAATTTGGAGTATGATGACTGAATGTCATTAAAAGAGTATTAGTAGCAATGTAAAGCCTGTTTTTCATACTCATAATTTGAGTTTTAGGTGACATTCTATTGTTTTTCGTAAAATGACTGGTTCATTATTACCAAATGTCCTCCCTTGTGCAGATATTTGAAAACCAATTGCTTATGATTGCTAAGGTCAGTAAAAGCCCATCTTTCTTCATTGCTTAAATTATAAAACATTACACCAGTATAACCAATTTGTTCTATATCCTCTTCTACCATCTCTACTAATAACTATACCTCTGTTGCAAAGAATAATGAGTGTAGTTATATTGATAGCAAGAGACCAGTGCATCTCTCTTTATTGATGAGTGTTTTACAAATGCAAATTGGTGGAGAGTTTTCTTAACAAGACAGATAAGTTCATTAATAAAAGGGTATTCTTATAAGACAGCAACATAGAAGACTGGGACTATAGTATATATATTAATATGTATTTATAATAACTTAACTTTTTACATTTTATTTTTCATTGTAAAACTACTTGGTCTATTTTCAGTTCTACCTATTCAAAACAGTGTACCAGCACCATTTTCTTCTGTTCTTATGGGAAAGCAATTTTGTGATGACAAGGAGGCCTGGTGCTTCAACACAAAACCCTTTAATGTAAAATCATTGCAACCAGAAAATGTAGTGATCATACAATGGGATTTGTTCATTTCATAGCTGATTTGCAGTAACATCAGTGTTTTAAAAGTTACATTGAATTCATTATCTTCAAACTCATATGTGAACAGTAGCAGAGTTCATTATCTACATTAACAATGTTGCCTCTGGTGAAATAGGAACATACATTCATAATGTATTCTAAATTAGAACTGTGAGTATTTTAAACATTTTGGCTGGGGTTTAACATCTATATTTGGAGCTGGCATGACATGGACAGATTGTCCTGTCTGAGTGGGCAGGGCACGAAATATTGTAGCAAGAGCAAATGCAACCTGGAAGGGAGGGCTGAAACCCTGTTACTATGTGGCAGTTCAAGATAACTAGAACAAATTAACAGCTTTATTAAATTCCAGCCTCCTAGATACAAGGTTTGTACTTTAACCCTACATGCTGTAAATTTTGAAAAGTTACAACACTATTAAATTAGCCCTGCTGCGAGCAACGTGTGAGCTACGCAGCACGGCCGTCCGTGTCAACACGGAGAAAATGTACATGAGGAGTTACAGCCTGCAAGATGATCTTGTAGGCTCCACCACCTCACCAATTGCCGGGAACACCATGGCAGTCCTACTTATAAGCCATGCCGTGGAGGGTACTCCAACTACCCCCCTGGCACCTAAGATTAACCCCCCTCTATGCTGGGGGTCCCCATCGGGACCCCCAAAGTGACCCCACATTAACCACTTGCTGCAGGAGTCCATAGGGACACCATGGCAGTCCTACTTATAAGCCATGCCGTGGAGGGTACTCCAACTAACCCCCCTCTATGCTGGGGGTCCCCATCGGGACCCCCAAAGTGACCCCACATTAACCACTTGCTGCAGGAGTCCATAGGGACACCCGCAGCCCCCCACATTAACCCCTTGCAGCGGGGGGCCCCAATCGGCACCAATTACGAACACTCTTCCTTTTCCATATTCAAATTTTCTGCCTCACAGGTCCTTAAAAGACCGTAAAGGTCCTGAAAGGACCCATGCTAAAAATATTAACTCCTGCCACGGGGGGTACTATAATTACCCTCCCAGGCAACTAAAATTACCCTATAACTCATGAGGCTCTATACAGAGCCCGATGAACACTTAAATTAACCCTATAACTCATGTTTCTCTAGGGGGTTAATGTTAGGTGCCGCGGGGGTACCTGCAGTACCCCCTTGGCCAGGATTGGTTAATAGTGTGCGGCGGGCCCTTAAAGGACAGGAAATGTAACATTTTTAATGCAGCGGGGGCCTGATCCATGCCGATCGTGGACTGCCCGCTGCAAGGGGTTAATGTGGGGGGGGGGGGGCTGCTGGGGTCCCTATAGACCCCTGCAGCAAGGGGTTAATATTGGGGAGACCTTGGGGGTCTAAATGGGGACCTTCAGCATAGAGGGAAGTTAATTTTAGGTGCCACGGCCGGGATTGGTTAATAGTGTGACGCAGGCCCTTTAAGGACCGCGCCGGGAAATTGAAAATGTTTAAATGCAGCCTGGGGGCCTGATCAATATTGATCGGGGACCCCCAGCTGCAAGGGGTTACTGTGGGGGGGGGGGGGGGGGGGTGCTGTGGTTCTTATGGACCCCTGCAGCAAGTGGTTAATATTGGGGAGACTTTGGGAGTCCCGATGGGGACCTCCAGGATTGAGGGCGTTAATGTTCTGTACCGCGGGGGTACTTGCAGTCCCCCCGTGGCTGGGATTGGTTAAAGGTGTGCCGCAGGCCCTCTAAGGATCCACTGTGGGGAATTTTACATTTTTAAATGCAGCGGGGGCCTTATCGATGTAGATTGGGGACCCCCGCTGCAAGGGGTTAATGTGGGGAGGCTGCAGGGGTCTCTATAGGGACCCTTGCAGCATGGGGATGTGTTTATGGAGCAGGGCGAGCATCAGACGGCTGTGTCGGGCTGCTCCGAGGCCGCATGTAGAGGCTTTAGGAGCCCTTGCTGGAACTTTTTTGTACCCGTAGGGATTCTTCCGAGGTGCAAGGTTCACCTCATAGATTCATGGCTTTGTGTTACTACGTAGCTCTCTCTGAGCCTATTCTCTGACATTTTTCAGTGTCATCTCGCAAAGCAGGCTGCGAGGGACATATTGAGGAATCAGTCCTCGCAAACAGGAGGACTGAGGGAACTACGAGGGCTAATTTAATGTACATAGTATGTAAGTATGTAATCTCTGAGTACATAAATAGATGATCAAATGGAAAATACAAACACCTTGCTTTGAATGCAAGTAAACTTATATTTGGGTGGAATTTAGCAAACATACTTTTCAGCAGTAGAGCTAGTGAATGGAAGGTCCTGGTGCAAAATAATGTAGAGCCCCCCTTGCAACTTCTTGATCCACCCCTTAGAGTACATAAATCTTAATTTATTACAAGAGAAAAAACAGGTAACTAAGAAAAACTCACAGGTAACCTCAGGAGAAATAAAGGCTGTTCTGGAAAAATACATTGTGGTTGATTCAAGGAGCACAATACGATGATACCTGAACAAAAATTAGCTGCATGGTCGAGATGCCAGAAAGAAGCCTTTACTGTGCGTGACAAGACTAACATAGAGCTTTATGGTCACAACCATAAGCACTATGTTTGTAGAGGGGTCAACAAGGCCTATAGTGAAAAGAATACCATCCCAACTGTGAAGAATGGTGGTGGCTCACTGATGTTTGGGGGGGAGGGGTTAGCTCTAAAGGCACGGGGAATCTTGTGAAAATTGATGGCAAGATGAATGCAGCATGTTATCCGAAAATACTGGCCGACAATTTGCATTCCTCCGCACCAAGGCTGCGCATTGGACACTCTGGACTTTCCAGCATGACAATGATCCTAAGCACAAGGCCAAGTTGACCCACCAGTGGTGACAGCAGAAAAAGTTGAAGGTTGTGGAGTGGCCATCACAGTCTCCTGACCTTAATATCATCGAGCTACTCTGGGGAGATCTCAAACGTGTGGTTCATGTAAGACGACCAAGGCATTTTAGAAGCATTTTGCCAAGACGAATGGGCAGCTATACCACCTGCAAGAATGAAGGACCTCATAGACAACTATTACAAAAGACTGCACGCTGTCATTCATGCTAAAGGAGGCAATACACAGTATTTAGAACTAAGGGTATGGAAACTTTTGATCAGGGCATTTCATTTTTTTCTTGTTGCCATGTTTTGTTTTATGATTGTGCCATTTTGTTATAACCTACTGTTGAATATGAATACCATGTGTTTTGCCTGCTCACTCTTTTTTTCTTTAAAAAATGGTACATATATCACCACTTCGCCAAGGGTATTCAAACTTTTAAACACAGCTGTATACAGTATATACATAAAAATATATTGAAATTTTAACTTCATTGTACAACTTTGCTCTTGAGTGTGGTCCATTGGCATATGCAGCAGTTGAACTTTTGAGCTTAAAAGGCCAGTTTAAGATGTTTTATGTTAAACCTATTTTTGTTTAATTATTAATTAACATAAAAATAACATTATTTAAACCTTACCAAGACAACCTAATCAATGTTATTTCAGTCTAAATCTTGCATTACATTTCTGTAGTGCTCAGCACAATAAAAGTGATGGAGAGGGGTATTGCAGTGGCTTTTAATGAGGTAAACTGTGTTTTTAAATGATATATCTCTGGCTAAAGATTTACTTTGCTGGTGTTTGCACATGCATTTTTAATATTGATTAATATTAAACAAAGAAAATTGGTTTAAAAGAGCTTACACTAACCCAATAAAATATGGAAAGTGGTATCTAAACTAAGTAATTTGTTGTTCAGTAGAATGGATTCACTATGTGAGAGCTTTGACACACACTTTAAACATTTGAAGAACAAAACCTATCCCTTACTGGATCTAATTTTTAGAATGTTACAATCTTTAATACACTTGGGTCATAGGAAAGATTAACTTTTTATATCATTGCTTCCACAGACCTTGCTATTTTAGCATGCAGTTAAAAAATAATAATAACATGATTAACAGAAACACTCCAGAAATGTAGAACTTGACCCTGCCCTGAGGTGTTAAAAATGGTTAAAGTTGTGTACAGGATTGTAAGCATCTCATGTGGTAGGGATTGTCAAGGTCATGGTTTCAAGGTCACTGCAGGAACACTGGTTTTGTAGATCATTGGATACAGAGATGAGCCAAAAAGGACACAACGTCCTAAAAGTAAAGTTTAATGCCTTAGCTGTCAGGCTCAGTTATTGTAATTATAATCTTAACATCTGATCATGAGTTATTTAGATTTTATGCTGTCCTAGGTCATACAGATGTGTGCCCTCCCCTCATGACCCACTTGCAGTTCCTCCTTATCTAGATCTGAAATCATCAGTTCATGTGTATATATAAGAAATTGTCACGTACACTAACAGACAGAAATATTGCTGCATATAGACATTTCTGTGGATATACAAACATATATCAATGTAGTGCACTGCATCTTCAGGCAGCATGTTGCCCCCTGAAGATGTGCTGCACCAGGCCAGGGCCTCGTTGACCTAGGCACAAACGCACCCCTGCATCGGATATATATATATTTGTATTGGCAGTGAGTGACACACTTTTTTTTAAATAAAGAGAGAGCAGATGCAGACCTTAGTGCTTTAGCAGGAAGAATAATGCATCTAGTTAAATCAGGACATGGCTTTGCACTTAGCCCTAATGCTTCTCATTGTGAGGAGGCCTGTTACTCCATATAAAACCCACCAAGCTATATCTAGCATGAGAAGAAAACATATCAGAAAGATGCTGAGGAGCCAGGATTGTATCAATTGCATACATTAGGATTCGTCAGCATGTCTTGTGACTGGGTGTCAATTTTGACATAATTAATTATATAAATATAGATATACTGTAAAGAGACTTAAGGGAGCAGTGTAAGCCTAATTCAAAGTAAAGTGTTTAGACAGAAAATATAAAGTAAAAGTACAGTTCCCGTCCTTCATAGCTGCTCCTGCACTCCACCCGCAATTCCCTCCATGTCCTGGACTATTATTTGGAAGGCAAACAATTAATCATAGATTGCATTAATTTTCCAAGCCAGATATCCTGAAGCATGCTCTGTAGGATAAGGAATTTATGGCTGCAATCCCATAAGCCGCTGCATCTCCAAAGTGAGCATGCTCCAGATTATCTGGCCTATTTAATTAATGCAATCTATGATGAAATTATGTAACTGTGCTTTTAAATTGTATTTTGTAGCTAAAGCCTTTCTTTGCTGCAGTTTGTACTTGTATTTTTGTTTATTTATGTTAATCAATGGTAACCACCTTGTTCATCAAATTCAGGATGCAGGATATTGGAAATTACATTCCTCAAATCAATGGATACTTGTAAGTGACTATGTTGCTGTAATGAACTCTGCACAAATATATTGAGCCTGAGTTCCTTTACTTCAAAGAGGGGCCTTGCATATTTAAGAAGAGAGTTTCTGTGTATTTCTGTCTAATTACTAAGAACTGAGCTGCTTTTGGGGCCTTACGGACTTACAGAAAAGTCTTGTTTGGACTAATAGATTTCCAAGCTCTACAAAGTCACAACTGTATAAATTATATTTCACCCACAATTCTGAAATGATAACTATTCCCATATTATCCTGGCTATCACCTGACTATGCCATATATCCCTGACTATTAATATTTTATCATTATCCTTTATTTATTCGCCAAGATATTCCGTAAACCTTTACATGAAGTACAAGGCAAAATTAACACATTGCAAAAGAATGAAGAGCCCTGTTTTCGAGCTTAAACTATCACCTGCTTCAAAAAGAAAAACTGCCTGTCAAGGACATGAGGAATTTTCCTCAAAGACAATGGGGCATTTTTAACCGTATCTATGTGCAGATCAGAATCCTGTTTATCCACGTCATTGCATAATGTAAAATAGTTACACTGCAACTAAGGATTCTGGGTATTTCCACTTCAAATTTGTTATGTATATCTCAGTAGTTTATACTAATGAAGGACCTCATTAGGTAAATGTTGCTTTTTTATAGCTTATTATTTAAATTGAATACGCTTTATTCAATAGTGTGTGTGTGTGTGTATATATATATATATATATATATATATATATATATATATATATATATATAGTAAATAAAAAGTACATCTGTGTTCACATTTGAATGTCTAAAGCAAGTTAAAAAACCTGCTTCCAGCTCAGAGTTCCGAGAAAATCAGTTATTACACTGCATTCTGGGAAGTTGAGCTGGGACACACAAATATGCCCACAAATGCCTCGCTCTTCATTCCATAGCCATCATCAAACATGGCTTCCTTTAAGCTTATGCCTGCTGTATTACACAGCTTTAATGCAAAGCCAAGGTTGGAATAAACACAGACTGAGTATCCAATCCATGTACAGCTGTTTCAAGCTTACTGGCTATCATCAGCATGGAGCGGGATTTCAGCTTGTGTTGTGGACCTTATGAGTAGGTAGTTCACCACAACAATCATTTATAATATGGTGGGCAAAAGAGCGATAGAAGCCCTCCACCGTACAGTAGTACAGTAAATAAAAAGTACATCTGTGTTCACATCATATATATATGCTATTTACCTGTTTAAGTACGTAAATGGCACATTTACTTAACCAAACAAGAGAATTAAATGTTAGAAAAATATAAAAGATATAACCACTAAAAAAAGTGTTCAATACTATACCTCTGACAATGAATGATTGCTTAGAAAATAAAAATGCTTAGAATTGTTATGTATTTATAGTTAGTGCATTTCCTCCCCTTGCCAGCATTACATGATAGTGGTTCTCCACCTTTAAACTGGATGCACAAGAAGCCATAAATAGCTCCCCGGTAAGGTGTGGCGAGAGTACATTCTTGTAGTTATGAAGCAACCTTTATCACAACTCATAAATCATGTATAAATTATACATTATTACCTTATAGTTAATATATTGTAGGATTAACATCTATTCAGTTTTTTTCTTCTGCTTTAATCATGAAAAGTCATGCACTCAATTAAGAAGATGAAAGGTGTAGACGTAATAAGGGAAAATCCTACTATACTAAAAAGGGCTTTGACAGGATTAGTGCCATTGTGAACATAGGACAATATTAAATAGATATCTTAAAGTCAAACAATGGAGGTTACAACTATGGTATAATTTAAAACGTTAGGTAATCATTTCTTTACCAACTGAATGCTATTTTTAAAAACTGAAGTTGCCAATTCTTAGTTGTCAGACAGCCTTTCAGATCCACTGGCAAACAAAGATTTATATCTTAAAGGATCACTGTGATCATATATTTCAAATATAGTTTTTTGAAGAAATACTTGAAAATATTCAATTTTTTTAAATGGACAATAAAATAATACAGACTTTAATATATAAATCTGCCATTTTAGTTTCCGTGATCTACTTTATAAGAGACTGTGAATACAGAGGAAGTTTGTATCTGCACAATGGGAGTGTGAAAAACACAACTGCTAGTGCATTCATTAGGTCAAATAATGCCTGCATATTAGTTTACAATGATATATCTTCTTGAGACAGTAATAGACAGGATCTGCTGATCTCTGCAGTAATGAATAATTCGGTACAAAACAAAAATGTAAAGTCTGTGTTTTTTTGTAAAGTCTATATTTATTTATTTTTGCTTTCTTAAAATATTTTAATTATTATCAAGACTGGTTATTTAAATGACCAAACAGAAAAAAAAAAAATAACATGATTCTTTAATTAGAGATTGTTACCAGTAATTACTGGTTATAATTCTGGATCCATTAACTTTAGTATAATTAAACTGAAATACCAAAGCCATGGGCATGCTCAAACCTCATGCCCAGTCTTTCAGTTGAGTTACACTTAAGATCAGAAAGGCTGTTTAGCCTCGGCACTGAAATTGTATAGCATTGTATAGGGTGACCATTTGTGAGGCTATATAGTGTTTTATTAGCATGCTTCCTTCAAAACTTATGCAGGGTATTTCTGAATTTCCTGACATAAGTGTTTTTATGGCTATTTACTTAAATACATTTTCTTTTAGGTGCTCCAAGTATCCTGACATGTTTCATCTAGACTTCCTCAGGTATAACCTTTCCCCAAAATCTCTCATCTTTATACAGCTGTGCAACCGGTCATCAAGTCTTAATATGTTAGTGCCTTTATCTTATTATCTATCAGTAACCCGAGCTATGTGCATAATGTAATCCTTAGTGTTCTTATTCTCTGTCACATATGATTACATTAATCTTATTAAAATAAGTAAGATTTGTACTGCAACTGAAAGTGACTTGTATGTGTGATGTGGCCACATCAAGCAGTAATACGTGACGTCATTAAGGATATGGGCCTGACATCATATAGTTCCACCGACAACCATAGAGGAAGGAAAAGACCAACAAAAACAGCCAATCGCCTCTGTTTCTTGGGGTAAGTACTGGTTATTTCACCCTCGCCACTAGCTCACCAGCAATCACCTCACAGTGTGCAAACATAACCCCAGATATTATACTAAAAATACCCAAAAATGTAAACTGTTTTTGATGGACTGCCAATTGGAGGCATCCATTTTCTTTTGTTATCCGATTCTCTGCCCTATGCTAATCCCGGCCAAAGCATTTATGAATGCCGTAGTAGCACAGAAAATCCTACCTAGCTTTGCTATTCTCCCATAATGAAAACATTGCGAGAGAACTGCTACAAGTGAACTGCACAAAAAAGCCTAAAAGCAAGGCACAAATCCCCACTGATTTTATCACTGCCTAAAACCTTAGACTTGTATCCCCACACTCTATGCTAATAACATTTTAGGGATCACTCTCAAACTAGGGCAGTGCCATAACTACAAAAAACTGAAGGAAATATTATGTGTACCAAAGACCATTCGCAATGGCTTTCAAAAGCTTTGCCGCAGCAACATTTAAAGAGACAGTAGTCTTTCTCTAAACAAACACCCAAGCCCCAAAATGTTAACCCCTGCAAGGGATTCACTGAACCCAGGGTCTCTACCCGATGACTGGAGAAAGGCAGATGTGATACCTATATTTAAGAAGGGAGCAAGAGCAAATGCGGGGAATTATAGACCAGTGAGCCTCACTTCTAAAAGCTTTCCCGCTACAGAAGGGTTAATAAGAGATAATATACAGGAATATGTCTATTTGAACAGGATTATAAGTAGGAGCCAACATGGATTTATGAAGGATAGGTCATGTCAAACAAACCTAATTGATTTCTATGAGGAGGTTAGTAGGAACTTGGATCAAAGCAACTCAGTGGATGTAGTCTATTTGGATTTTGCAAACGCTTTTGATACAGTGCCACATGGGAGACTATTGAGCAAACTAAGGGATATTTGCTTATGGATTGGAAGCTGGCTAAAAGACAGGAAGCAAAGGGTTGTTGTAAATGGAACATACTCCGATTGGAGTAATGTGGTAAGTGACGTTCCTCAGTGCTCAGTATTAGATCCCGTCCTTTTTAACATATTTATTAATGACTTGGATGTGGGATTGGAGTGTGATGTCTCCATTTTTGTTGATGACACAAAGTTGTGCAAGGTAATTAAATCAGAAATGTATGTACTTATGGACAACCACATAGGTAACAGTGCTCAATGCCACGCAGCATCTGCAAAGGCAAGTACAATTTTAGCATGTATTAATAATGGTATAGAAGCAAGGGAAGCAAATATAATTATCCCACTATACAAATCCCTAGTACGCCCTAATTTGGAATATGGAGTGCAATTTTGGACACATAAAAAGGACATTTTAGAGCTGGAAAATGTACAGATAAGGGCAACAAAGCTAATAAAGGGAATGGAGGGGCTAAGTTATAAAGAAAGACTAACCAAATTAAACTTATTTACTCTAGAAAAAAGTCTAAGAGGGGATATGATTACCTTATATAAATATATCCAGGGTCAATACAAGGCTTTGTCAAGGGAACTTTTTGTGCCAAGAGGTTTTCAACTGACAAGGGGACATCCTTTGAAATTAGAAGAAAAAATATT
Organism: Discoglossus pictus; assembly: GCA_027410445.1. Classification (NCBI taxonomy): domain Eukaryota; kingdom Metazoa; phylum Chordata; class Amphibia; order Anura; family Alytidae; genus Discoglossus; species Discoglossus pictus. The sequence goes on from CM050163.1 coordinate 242,037,978, forward strand.
TCATCTTAAAGAAAGAAAAGGGTTCTTCACAGTAAGGGTGGTTAATCTGTGGAATTCTCTACCAAAGTAGGTGGTGACAGCAGATTCGATAGATAACTTTAAAAAGGGATTGGAAATATTTTAAATGAAAAGGGCATTTTTTTCTGTAAAAAGAAAGCACCCATTTCAGAAAGTATTTCTATAATTGTTTTCAGGAGTACATTACAGTGGTGTGCTCCAAGTTGTGCTGAATTAACTGGCCCTTTAAGTAGCATTTTACCATGCTATCAGCTGCTAACACACATGAGAAGGAGTTGACCACAAATGGACAGGAGAATTACCTGGAGTTGTGGGAGTAGCCATCTCAGACTTTAATACCTCAGATAAGTACACCCTATGCGAACTTGACCATCACCCCTAATTACATCCTCTCCTTCACTCTCCCTGGACCTCTAAATCAGGCTAAGGGTTATGTAGCATTTTTGCATACCATCAGCTACTAACACCACAAGAGGAGACACCACAAGAGGAGACAACTACACATTACTTTTACAGTTATCTTACTGTGTTATGGCTCCCTCCTCTGGCAATTCCTTAGTTTCACCTCACTCAATAGGCCCTCATTCAATTGCGATTTGGCCAATTGAATAGGGCTCTAAATAAGCACATAGCATATATTTTTTAAAGAAGTTTTTAGTTAGTGAAGACCTTGCTTTTGGATAGATGCCTACTAACTAAAATCTTCTGTAAAAAATATGTTATGTGCTTATTTAGAGCCCTATTCAATTGGCCAAATCGCAATTGAATGAGGGCCATAGTCTGTTAGACAATCAATCTTTGTAAGAGCCCTTTGTATAAAATCTTTAGTAGCAGCAGAGCCTTCAGAGAACATGTAGGATTCACTCTTATTGGAGCTGTGGAATTGACCTTTAGAACAAATCTGCCCTAGCAGCAAACACTATACATTACGTAGCAATAAGGATTTGATTTGGAATTTAATAGCACCAATGCTTCCGAGGTGGAAAATTGACATGTATGTGCTCCTACAAGAGACATGTAATCAAGCCCTTAGTTTCCACTGACCTATTTCCTCAGATGGACCTCAGTGATCCTTTAAGCTTGTGGTCATCTGAACTGCTGGACATTTAAATCCACGTTTCTCTAAAATGTGTATTCGCTCTTTGGACTACCAGAAGAACACTACATTGGCAATCTGATGCTCCAAGATCACAAAGTGATCCTACAATGCATTTTTATGCTCCCCCAACCAATAATTTTACAGTAGCAGCATGTTAGACAAAGCTACCAGTGCAAATCTTTGCACCCTCTTTTCCCTGTGTGAAAATGTTGGAGAACCCGGATGTAACATAATCTTGCTATCAGGAGTACCTCTTATGGTAGGCCTTGGGGTAGACCAATGAAGGCTCCACTGGTTATTCAGGTAAATCCACAGCCTGTAGTAACTCACAGACTGAGTAGGGCACAAGGCAGACCTAAGAAAGATGGGGCTGCTCTTGTGGGTCATCGCTTAATCCCCTAGTCACCAACAGCCAATCTGTACCAAGTGAGATCTTTTAAGAACGCAGTTTGTTGAGAGCAGAGACACGATGGATTGTTATGCTCAATACCATTACTCCTCATGGAATGAATGAAAATGCAAATTGTATGGTATATAAGTAATAACAAGTCTTGCATTAAAAGAGTAATAGTGATCTCTGCTTCTTGAAATTGATTTACAACAGATTAAGAAAAAGATCTAAAATTTAAGCTATTTGTCATAATCCACCTTAAGAATATTCATATTCCAAGCTAGGAGCTGCTTTAGAGTAAACTAGCACAAAAGGAAATCTTTAAACTTAACCTTTAACCTTAAAAATATCTATAATCAGACCTGAAGTTGTAACTATTAAATGTATTATACCCAAGATGAAACTGATAAATACTAAAATAAAATAAATTATATTTGTCACTTAGATTAATTAATACAAAGGGTAATAACACCATATTAAAAATATCGAAATGATAGTAGATTTTTGTAATAGCAATACTTATTCCAACAACGTTTAAAAAATAGTAAGGAACTAATATGTCAATAATAAAATATTAATCTCAATGTATTGTGAATGTACATAGAAATATTATAGCATTTATCCATATATTGTTTATTATTAAGCACTTTGTTTCCCTCTTTTTCTTTTATTATTCTTAGGATGAGGATAAATCCCATATCTAACAAAGTATTTGACAAATTGTATGTAAGAAAGATATTAAAGGGTTAATAAGAAAAATGAATCATCTAAACTATAAAAACACTCATTTCCAACTTAATTTGATCCTGGTCCTTGACAAAGCAGCAGCGAAACGTGCGCGTCAGCCACCGTAGAGAGGGTGTTACTTCCTGGTTTGTGATGTTACCGATGACAGCAGAGGAATCCTGGACTGCCGGGCCCGGCCTGTTCTAATCCTTTGCCATCCGGAGGCTATTCACAACATACAAAAGATAAGAATTGTATAATCTGCTTATAAAAAGACTCTAATATTTAAATATAACTATATTAATGAGAATTTATATTTGTATTATATGTTATGAATACCTCTTTTAATAATGTGCTATATATTACAATCATATTCTTTTGCAAATTTCAATACAAAATCTGATATTATGACCGCCTTGGGCATGTTACAGGATTTATAGAAGTGTAGTTAGGTAGAGTCCACAATTTTTATTTTTAGTCTTTAAGGGGTAAATGGTGGGCCCCCAGGACTATCACATACACAGTATTATTTCACTATAATAGAGTAGATAGTTGCACTAATTAGCAGGGGGTAAGTGATAGATCCCCAGCTCCACCATAATAGATAGCTAGGGACCATCCCCTCAAATCTACATTTCTCTATTTTCACATTTGAACACACTTTTGTTTTTTTACACTTTATTAGCTATTATTAATTTTTGCACTAGCACTTTAACCATTCACAGTTAAAAGGTACTACGAGAATAAACAGTATTACCAAAAGTATTTACTGAAGTATATGATTATGGGATACCTAGGTATCATTTATTTTTTGTAAAAGAAACTGATAATATAACAGAATACAAGCAAATTGTTAACAGTGACAAAAACACAGCAAGGAATTTTGACAATTTTATTATAAATTGAATAATCAGGAAATATCAGTCTGCACTGTCAGTGTTTTTAAATATGTTTTAACTTTTCTATTTTAAATATGTGAATAAAAATTTGACTTTTTAATCTAAAATCTTTTTTCTTGATATAAAGAATTTATTTGAAGAATGTATTCAATAAGGGAGTTTATCTGGTTTAAAAAGGGTGTCTTTCTTTCCTTTTTGTAAAAAAATATTTTAAGATCCAGCAGAGATCACACTAAAGAGCTCTGTATTGCCTCTTTCACTGCTGCAGTGTTCTGTACCGCCGCTTCTGTTCCAGTCTGGCAAGAGTTCTGTCTGTGTCCTGCATTGTGGATTCAATTTAATATAAGCAAATCATGGAAACAGTGTCCCAAAGACAGTAAAGAAATTGAGGATAAGAAGAGGCTCCATATGGTAAAGCAAATACTAAAGACTCTTAGCTGGCTACAGGAAATGCTTGAAAACTGTGATTCCTGGTAAAGATGTGCTACTTTGTCACATGCAATATTTAGAAATTGATCAGGGATACCCAAACATGTATGCACATGAGTATATAATTATGCCTTTTTATTAATTCCTTATCTATGACAAATAATAACCAACAAGTTTACCAGATTTTATCAGTTTACTACAATTTATTGAACAGACTATTACAGGTTTGGACACACTTTTTTTTATTTACATTTTTATACAATTACGTTTTCAGATTTATATTTACATTAAAATGATATTAAAGGAGCTGTGTAAGCCCTAACAAATATTCTTTTATTTTTAGCATATAAAAGTCACACACACAAAAAAATCTGCAGAGACAACAAAAAAAAAGTGTGCAGCTACTGCAACAGTCCAGGATTTCTGGATCTCTCTGCTTATGTACTGATAATCTCTCTGGGCCTCATTCTATTATCGGCCGTAAATCGGCCGTAAGGCTGCGATTCCTTGCGAGGGTTCAGTTAACTCGCGATTCTATTATACGGCCCCGCAAGGATCTCCTTTTACGGCCGGCCGCATATCTTGGAACCGGCCGTAATCTGTGAAATATAAAAACTGAAAAATAAATTCAAGCCTGCACTGTACAGCTCTGTAAATGCTAGGGATCATATTGGGGGACATGAGGATTAAAAGGAACCCACTCTCAAGCTTGCACATCTGCCCAAACCCGAGTTCAAATTAACTGTTTATTTTCCGGCTGCGGCGGGGGTGTGTCTGAGGTGCTCCAAGCACTCTGGACTTTTTACATGTATATTTTACGGATATTAAAAATAAAATATTTTACGGATTTGAGTACAGGATAATTATGTGCTATTTTTTCTAACACCTAAAATCCCTTTATAGTCTTCTCAAAGTGCAGGATGGCTTTATTTGAGCTATTTTATGTGCTTAATTGGTGCTAGCGAGACCTTTTTCCTGCAAGTAACTGCGGCTCGTTTTTAGCCTTGCAGAGAGGTTTCCCGGAGCAATTGAATTGCAAATCTCTTGCGGCCGTTTTAGATCAAAGGCTTTCCTCCGGCGCGATCGGCCGCAAGAGATAGCAAGGCACCGGCCACAAGCCTGCCGGAATCCCCGGCCGTAAGGGAATAGAATAGCAGAATAGCTTGCGGCCGGTCCTTGCGGCCCCGCAACGGCTGCGGCCGATAATAGAATGAGGCCCTCTGAGTCCAGGTCAGTTACTCAATTGCATTCTTTCTGATTGATCCACCTAGCCTTTAGCAAAGAGGTATTTAAATCCTGGACTGTTGGTGGCCCTCGTAGGAACGAGTTATCAAATACTGACCCTTCCCACAGTACTCAAGTACCACACTTTGCAAGTTAACACATTAGAGACATACATTAGCTGCAGAGACAATGCTTTATATGGCAAGTATGATTTACTGTAGATAGAAATGGCTAATACATATATAGGCAATTTGTAAGGGACCACTGAACAATGATAAAAAGTATGTTTGGAAATTTGAGTCTGATTATGAACATAATTAAGCTGGAAAAAAATGTAACTTTTTATTAGCAGTGATGGCATCTATTGATTTTTTTTCTGGTCTAGTGAGCTGGATGGTTTGGTGTCAATGGTATCCAATTATATAACAAAAGATATGCATTCCCTTCTTTCCCACCCCTCGCTTCACTGAAAAAAAAAAAAAAACACCCTCATGATCCAGCTGTGAGGAAGTGATGTAACAAACATAACTGATTCCTATACACAGATTATTCTAAAATTCATATGTTCACCCTAAATGTTTTCTTGTTCATAGCCTACCCAGCTACTAATGTTGTTAGTTTGGTATTTACTTTTTTCTATAATTATCATTTAAAGCCAGTTACAAATAACAACAATAATAATAATAATAGAACACATAGATTTTAGTTACATCCAGCACTTACAATAGTCAGTAATGATAACATTTAAAAAAATAATGTTATAGTGATTGATTTTAGATGTCATATGTATTATATATTTTCCCCCAAAAAATCCCAATGCTAGTTAATTTGTAAATGACTACTAGGAAATAAATAGAGTTTTTAGATGCAGAATTATTATTAACAAAGGTTCTTACTGCATGCAGTGATTGTACACAATATAAATTTCAACTAAAAATAAGAAAGTTATACATAATGTAGATTGTTACAATATATTTTTTTTTTTAGAAAAAGGATTGCAGTATTAGATTTTATTCCTAAACTGGGAGGAATTCTAAAGAAGTATTTTCTTAACAAAAAAAGATGTTCCTTAACATTATTAAAAATGAGGGAATAAGTGACCCTGCTATTCCTGAAGAACATTGTAAAATTAGATGTTCCTGTTAGAGATGGCTAACCTGAAGTCCATGGCTGCCCATGATTTAAAAAGTGTGCTTGTTTATTTAAGCGTGTCTGCCATATAAATTCAGTCCATTAATCATTTATTTCAGGTCAAAGCTTCGATTGAAATGTGACTTGGTCCAGTACTTGCTCGACGCGCTATACAAAGTCATGGCCTGAAGTTATATACAGTATAATCAGAAGGTACAAATGATATTATTTTCCATATATATACTCTGAGGGAAGTAAAGTTATTTGTTCACAGCTATATGTCCCAAGTTGTCAGTACAGCTGTTTCCTCACAGAATTACAGTACTACATATAATAACACCACAGAAAAGTGCACTATAATGCTTTTGCGATCTTAGTGGTCCTGGTTGAGAAACATTATTTTAATAGATTCTTATGCCATAATAAATAGTTGACAAACAACTGATATTTTCACGTCTCTTCTTCATCTTCACTAACGCCCATGTCAAGGTCTTTGCTTCCAAGTTCTTCTTTGTTCTTGACATATTCCTTTTTAATTTGTTCCAGTTCACTCAACTCGGCCTTGAATTTTTCCATATGAGCTGCACGCCGATTTCTTAGAAGCTTCATTGGAAATGGGTTCATTTCGTTGAAGGCGATGTTCATCAGTTTTCTAAGGAGAGAAGGCATTGCATGGGGTTAAACAATCAAAGTACAAAATTAACATTCCAAAATAAGAAATTTTACCACTAGGATAAATCCATTTTTGAAAAATCATTTATAATTTTTTTTATAAACTTTAAAAATGGGAAGATTTTAGTTGAGCAAACATTCTATTTGGATAACCAAAATATATTTGCTGCTTAGAATAAAAGTAATTTTTTTTTTTAATTAAGATTGATTATAAAATATGATTATAATATTATAATTATTTGTATATTCATGTGACATACCCAATTTTCTTTAAAGATGACATGGCACCACCAAAGTTTTGTTCTTAAAAGTAATTATAAGTATTAAAAGTAATAATACATGGTGCTACCTTTTTTCTAAAATAAACTAAAATGTACACTTTGATATATATACACCCTAGTCACTGCATGGTGCCATAGGGAATAACTTGCTGCAGGACCAAACATTTATCTTGATCTGCAGTGGTCCTGTAAGCTATGTTACTACTTTGTCTTTCTCCTTGCTATGTCCTCAACCTACAAGTACAACAAACATATATACGGGAAGTATATGTGTGTTTACATCAAAAATGCCAGGTAACACAAAGAGAAATGTCACTGCATATAGACCTTTTTTGTACATACAGTAGTTATGGACCACTTGAAAGAACTGCACAAGCCTGGGCATTGTTAAACTAGGCAGAAATGAAAAAACTGCAACTCCTCAATATAATAGTTTTTCTAAGTTATTCATAAAGAGCATGAGAAACTGGCTATACATTTTGTTAGAATCATTCCTGAGGAATTCCATGTTGTTGGTGCTGCGTTTGTATGCAAATGAGTGGCTCACAAATACTAATTAGCTGCTTTGATGATCAAACCTCCTCTCACGTCTTACTTTGAGTCAGAAATTTTGCATACTGAGCCACTCATTAGCATACAGGAGCCCCAAAATCAATGCTGAATATCTCAAGCATGATTTACTTTGGAGACAATAGCTAGTATATAGACAGTTTTTAATGCTCTTTAACATGAAACCAACTTCTTGTTGGGGTGACAATGTCCCATTAATATTCCTTAGCACTGACTTACCTTCCATCACAGATTGTTTTGGTAAAAAATGAGAGATATTGGTAGATATCAGTTTCATCAGTAATCTTCAAGATCTCCTCCTCATTGTACTTGAAGATTGCAAGAGCATAGCGAAATATAACCTGTTGTGGTTTAGGAAGAGGTTTTGTAAACAATTTTAAAATTTTCAGTCCATTGCAAATTAAAGGATTATTGTGCTCATAAATTAAAAATATTCTGTTTTGAAGAACTACGGTTGAAAATAGGCAACATGTTTTTACAATGTAAAAAAACAAAATGCTTTTACTTTTTTCTTTACTTTTATAAGATATAACAATGTTGTGGAATCTACTATTGTAGTACCCATTTATGTACTTCCTGAGTTGGGAGGAGACTATGGATGCAGAGAGGAAGTTCTATCTATCTAAGAAAGAAAATGGAAGCCTACAGTAAATAATAATTGCATATAAAATGTAATGATTATGTACATAAACCAGTTTGCCCACTATTATCATCAAGTTTGGTTATTCAAAACATTATATAGAAGAAAACTGACCATGGTATTATTTTAATAATTTTTTACAATATTATATGAAATAAACAAGGAGAACTTTATTTCCTAATAGGATCTGAAAGAGTATTTAAGAATGTTTCCCAGTGTGTTTTCTTTTTTAACTTGAAAGCCACATTACAGAATGAATACATTCAAATATATAAAGGGTACAAAGTAGGGGAGGTAGATACTACTGTAAATATATAAACATAAAGACTTCTAATCATATAATCAAAAGGGGGATTTGCCCCCCCCCCCCAGATCTATCTTTTCTGTCTATTAATCTATACCTATTTCATAAGCGCTACCCACAAAGCTTCGCTGTGTAGAGCCGATTTTCTATCGTGAAAGTACACCTGAAGTTTGGCATTATCAAGCCAAATTCTTTATCTCAACCTTTCATGTACTTACCTTGTTAATTGCTTAATTATAAATGAGGTAACCAAAAAAAAACTGATTGCAACTAAAAGACCAAACTATAAAAATGATACTTCAGTAGCCTTTAAGAGGTTTCCTACCTTTGTCCCTTCATACAGGAAGGCATCCCAGACTCTTAGAAGAATGTCACTGACCAGGCTGTCTATAAAGACAACAAGGAACCAATTGAAGGTGATCATAGAGAGGTCAATCTTGTGCTGCAGAAAGTGAGACATTAACCGAGGCAACTTTTCGGAAAGGAAATCCTTGAATACTCTTTGGTCCACCTAAAGAAATAGCACAAACATCTTGTAACATATCAAGAAATAATTCTCATGAGATTCAGATCAGCGAAAACATTTTTCCCCACAAAGTGTAATTCTGAGAGGTGTCGCTATTTGTATTATAAATATATCAGATGCCCCCAATCATTTGGTGCCTGGAATCATTATGACAACCTATGCACCCATTCTATAATCCCTTCATTAAAAGTGCATAGAAAAGGACTGCTGATCAATCAGCATATAAACTTTGAGTCTAAGAACATAATTACACTGCAAAAAGTCATTAAGCTAGTTTTTAATTAATAATAATCAAAAAAATGATTAAATAGGAAATAAATGTTGATGCCCCTACTGGACCATAGAGGCCTCCCTTATAAATTGGTAAACATTTGTTTGTGAATGGGGTATTGCTTGCAGCCTGCTTATTTATCTATGATGGAGAAGGGGTGTTGTGTTAATTTCAGGTAAATCCAATTACCTAATAAAGTTTTCTGACCTCTCCCTGTCCTTGCTCCCGAGATAGAGAGATAGATACCATACCATGAATACCAACAAGTTTAGCCAAAATAGGCAACATGTAAGGCCTAAACATATTGGGGGGGGGGGGGGGGGGGGGGGGGGGTTCCAGCTACTCATTTTTAACAATGTTCAAGAAATGTAGCACAATCTTTTTCCTTTTGAGTACATGGAGGTATCACTAGAAAGGTTGTTGTGGCCATCACACACCTCTGAAACAATTATACTTATTATACATGGAAAGGTCCACCATTTTTTTTATTCAAAATAAGCTCTGGACTATCAATATAAGAACCAATAAATGTTGCTTAGGAACCGTACAATTTGACATATTTGACTATAAAACAAACAAATAGGAATTATACAATATATCCGGATCAGTACAATATAAGTCTGCTGATCTTTTTGGTTTGATACATAACTCTCATTTCCAAGGATACCAGATAATGAAGAATGATACATAAAAAAGATCATGGCAATTGGAAGATAAACATACAATAAACAGTTAATCTTACCTGAGATCCTGCTAAGTTATTATTGTAATATTCTGCTGGCATTATATTTTCAACAATATCAACCAGACAACAAAATGCGCTCTCCTCTTCTTCCAGAACTAAAAGTGCAAGTGCAGCTAACCTAAAGTCGAATAATAGAGTCATGTTATTAACATTTCTGGTATAATACAATACAGGTGTCATTTAATATTTCAAATTATGTGGCCCTCATTCAATTGCGATTTGGCCAATTCAATAGTGCTCTAAATAAGCACATATATCATTAATTGGCTCCAGAAGGCATGACTAGTGGGAAAAATGACGAGTACCAACAATCCCATCAGGAGTAATGTTAATGGACTCATATGGCTCTTCGCAAGCACAATGAGTACCAGGCAAACGACAAGCGCCGAGGCATTTATTCCTTGTCAAAATGCATCAAATACCAAATTACATGAGTTTTGAGGTAGATGAGTCCTGAGGTACCAATGTATTCATAAGATCTTATGCATAACAAACAGCTTTTAAGCACATTTTAATTAAAAAAAAAGAATATAAAAGCAATTGTATACATAGTTATTCCAAGTGAAATCCAGAAACATTCCACGTCCCTTAAGAAGACAATGTGGTTTGTCTGCTTAAGGGACATGGAAGGTGGTAATTTCACATATTCAGACACAATGAAAACACCAGTGCTTTAGTTTATTCTCACTCTTTCAGTGCATCATCATATGGTTGTATATGTGCTCAAAGTATTTGAAATGTATTGTCATGAAATTAAGTAGTTTATTTTACACAATTGTAAGGCATTTTGTAGCAGTTTCAAGCTATGGATTGAAGCAAAAGTAAAAAAAAAAAAATTATGATTTTTTGTACAATGACACCCAGCCACTCTGTGCCTTTCTTCTCCCTTGTGCAAATGCTAAGGGTACACCTGCACTATGCTCACCTATCTGTTAAGCACTGGTGTATGCACCCACAATTGCAGTTACTTTTAATATGCTTTGCATTATAGTACTGGATGCATGGTCTGAATAGATTGAAGTCCAGAAATTTGTATTCTAGCCTAGGCTGCACAGATCCAGCCCCATGATTCAGTTTTACCAGATCCAGGAACTGCAACACTGAGCAGTTTTTCCGCTTTAAATGTTGTGGCATTTAGCCATTGACTTGCCCTTAACTCTTCTTAATCTCTGGATTCTGACCCTTGACTTGTTTATAGGATTTGCTTTGTCTGCTGCCTGCCCCACTACCTTGGACTGATCCTGACCTTGATTACTGCCTATGGTCCTATCCTGTACTATGCTTTTGGTCATTTCTGTCGCAAAAGAAAGTCCATTACTATGGGTCATAAAAGGCTGGAAAAGTTCAAAAACATGTACTGCTATATTAGCAAATTTGATTTTGGACATGTGCATGTTTACATTAGAATCAAATATATATGTTTAATTCATAGTACAGACAATGCTTAAAAGGTAAAAGTCGTGTAAATTAAGTACTAAAGGTCAATGTTATTCTTTACTCCATACTAATCCTTGATTCCCACGCCCTCACGCTCATAGGACTTTTCATGCATGGGTATGGGGCAGGTGGTATCAGTACTTGTACAGTGAACCAGCCCCTGCAAGATTCAGGAGGTAGGAGGAAATATTTTTAGGAGATACATTTTCCTGTGACTCATGAATAGGTGGTGAATCTCAGAGACCCTTGCATGAATTTTTTATATGGTAATGTGGCCTGCATTTATTTGATAGTTATAGAAGCTGCTCTATAGGAGGGTGTGGGCTTCAATGAAAATTAAAGTAGACGCCTTTAGAAGGGTGTGGAAGATGATGTGGCCTTGGGGCCACATGTTTGGCATGCCACCTATAGGGCATAATTGATTATTGTACAATGATATTTTGTTTTCTTACCAAGCAACAATGAAACATCCCTTGCACGCCATACTATAACATCAATGGCATCCAACATGTAAATATACAGTACGTGTCCCTTTCTAAATGCAGACTAATTGGCCACGAGTAGACAATTATATTTTAAAAATACACCAAGGTCCAAATATACTTGTGGAAATTAAGTCACGGTCTAAAATCCATATTAGGTTTATTAAAAAGTGAGGTGGGGAGTGAGTGGATAAGGTTAAAGTGATGAAATATTTAAGGATTTGAAAGCTCTAGCACTTATTATTAATACATTTAAGAATGGAGTGGATGTCCAGAAGAAAGCTGCCGAAAGTCCTGACATTGCCTCCAATCCATCTATTGACTAAGTAGACCAGGAGTTTCTTAGCGGCTTTCAATTTTCTTTATTTGCAAGGATTAAAAAAACAATGATCACAATATTGCTCAATAGTACACTTATATATATCAGAGACAACATTATTACTCATGGTCATAATTACGTATACAAAAATAAATTCTGAGAATCATACAACATTTCTTCCTTGCAATAAGAAAGATCATAAGATCTTGAACAGTAAAAAAAAAAAAAAAGCATGCAATCTCCTGAATAGACAGAGTGAATGCTCTTATAATGAATATCTTACCATGCGTTGTATTACTATCAAATATGAACTATTCTATTGACACACCCAGACCTAATGTTATTCAAACTTTTGTTATTTTTTATGGTGTGGCAAAAGCCACGAATTGCTAAGCTACATATGTACAGAGCATTGCTCTTCGTGATATCCAGTGTTATTACTGAGCAACCTAGCTTAATAATCTTATATGGTCTCATTTCACAGAACAGGGAATATGATTTGTCCGACGTGGAGGCTCTCAGGCCCCCTGAGTCAGACGCAGCATTGCATGACCCAGCTGAGCCTGGGCACACACTATTGGCTCGCACGGGGAGGCAGGACTTCCACCCCATCAGATTTGGATATGCTTTTGGCCTCAGTTAGGGCCCGGGCCCTAAGCTACGGGGTCAGATGGGTGCAGGACAGGCTGGAGTGCCCCCAGTCAGAGGGGAGGTATCTTTTCTTGCTATATCCCATGTCCAGTCTGTGGTGGCTGATGACCTGGGCTTGACTAGTTTTGCCCTTGGTCCAGTTAGGCCCCCTCCACCTATTGAGCTCAGCTGCAGCGCCCCCTTAGGTGACAGGCCCAGGAGGAGCACGGGGGCCAAGGGTGAGGTACTTGAGGGTCAGGAACCATTACCCACCCCTCGCCCCCCCCTAGCAGGGGGGGCTGTGCAGACAGGCAATTCTGACAAGGGCCTAGTCCCCCGGCTACCACCTGTTACCTTGCCTCAAGGCCTCCGCCTACCCCCAGTAGCCGAGCACACCCCACTACAGGCCCCCTCCAGGGGAATAGAAAAGGGTAATAAAAAAGTAAGGAGCTCTAACACAGCTCTACACTCTGCTGGCACTGCGGCCACTCCAACTGCAACCAATAACGGCAATGCTGGTGTTTCAAAGGGACGATGCAAGAACACTGCCGAGTTCGGCAGGACCATGGAGACTGTGAGAGCGAAGAGGAGCCAGGTCGTGAGGGAAATGAGCATAAAAGACAGCCAGGTGCTAATCAAGAACGTGCCTGTAATGGCCAATGCGTCACAGCAACGTGCCCCGCAAGGGTCAGAAAGTCTTCTAACAAGTACAGTCCCTTAGTTTTTTTAATGTACACCAAACAAAAAACAGGCATCAACGGGGACTGACAAACTGGTTGGGCCACAGTGCAGTTTGACGAATACTGACATTCAACCTGATGACTGGGTGATGGTGGGCCCAAAGGTGCTTGACAGGGTTTCTGACGTTACTGACCTGGACTCTAGGGCTTTAGGTCTGTTGGATGTTTTACAACCGGGTCCTGAAGTAATTCTGGACTCTGAATTTTCCTTGGGGGGGGGGGAAGCGGATCGACAGGTCATCTGTGCACAGGCGGACTAGTGATGGATGCCTCCCCAGGTCAAGGGGCAGTTCGAGGTCCCGCAGTGGAAGATCCTGTCGTTGCAGCTGCGCCTGCTCTGGGAGCGATAGAGAGCAAAGTCCGTGGAGGCCAAGGACCGCAGAGAATCCGGTACGGACGAAGCAGACAAGGGTCGATCTGATGGTAACATCAACCCCGGCGAGGCCGGAAACAAGCGAGTCAAAGGGTTTACAGGGGGAGGTTCGGTCAAAGGAGTCTCCTAGCCCTTCACAGTTTATGGTTGCTCTAAACTCCTTGTTAAAATCCCATAACATCCCCATTACTGAGGACAAAGTCGGGGCGTGGGTGGGCAGTCTGGCCAAAAAGCTTTGTGGGATCATTGGACCACTCCAGGGGCAGGCACCTTTTATAGGCATTTCTGATCAAAAGGTGGTCAGAGAACATTATGATATGATATATTGGGATGTATGTCATGGATCCCAATCGATCTTTTGCATATTTTCAGTAACATAGCTTTGTTTCACAAAGAGAGATTACGAAAACAGTCACAACACCCCTTGCTAGACTTGTGGCATCCTCTCTGTAAAAGGGGATATCTACCAAGTTACAGTAAAAATACTTTTGCTAATCTGGTTTCTACTATTTTACAAGATCACATGGGTCTGGATTGTTTTTTTTTTTTCATATTAACTTTTACCTTACCCAAGTCAGTCATGCAACTTATGCAATTCTTTTTTGTTTTAATCAGTGAGCTACTAAATATCTGGCTTATCTTTTTTTTTTTACTTGATAATGTCAAGGATAATTACTGTGGTTCCAGTGCTTAACACCAAATTGTTATTAAACTAGATAAAAATGAGAAACTTTATTTACAATTTACTAGAAATAAATAAAAAAAACAATACGCTGTATTAACAATAATAGCTGCTTCTGTGCAATGCCATATAACTCTCCCCTATTTGACTCAAATATGTAAGGGAAAAAGTATTGGACAGTCATTAGATGATCCAAACCACACCAGCTAAACCTTATTATAAGGGTTCAGTTATAATACAATGTGCATACCTATTCAACTTCTTGCAATAATCTGCCCAATTATCTCAGTGTTTTTGTTAAACAAAACTATCTCACTGAAGAGCCAAGGTGGTATCCACAAACTCACTGGTAACCCTAATAGTGCCCTCTATAATGAAATATGGGGATACCGGATCATGTGTCTCAAAACAGAGACCTCCTAACTCAGAGGCTATGGTGAACTATCTGTAGCCCTATAAACACACAATCATCAAATATGACACTCCATTGTCCAGAAACAACTAAGAACAATCTTTAAAAAAAAACATATGTACATTCATACTTCTAAAAACAAAAAGGAACAGTTTTAGCATCAAATATTCACCTCTTAAAAAAGGTGAGGATATATAGTGCCCAACCAACACACACCACTAGAAAGCTCCATTAAACATGAGAAAAAACACCTGATCTAACAAACAAATTAGCCTATAATAAAGCTGGTCAACAGCCAATAGGGGAATAATAACATATATCTGTCATGTTTTTTATGGCAGATTAGTGACCAAACTACCATACCACCAATAGATCAGGTGTTTTTTCACATGTTTAATGGAGCTTTCTAGTGGTGTGGTTGGACACTATATATCCTCACCTTTTGGAGGTGAAAATATGAGGCAAAAACTGCTCCTTTGTTTTTGGCAGTATGAATGTACATATGTTTATTAAAAAGATTTTTATTTGTTGTTTATGGACAATGGAGTGTCATATTTGATTAGTACCTAGTTGGCCTGATGATTGTGTATTTATAGAGCTACAGATAGTTGGAGGGGCACACCATAGCCTCTGAGTTAGGAGGTCTCTGTTTTGAGACATAGGATCCTGTATCCCCCCTATTTGTGGATACTACCTTGGCTCTTCAGTGAGAAAGTTTTGTTTAACAAACACATTGAGACAATTGGGCAGATTATTGCAAGAAGTTGAATGGGTATCCACATTGTATTATAATTGAACCCTTATAATCAGGCTTACCTGGTGTGGTGTGGATCATCTAAGGACTGTATGAGAACAATAGGTCCACTTACATATCTGATTCAAATAGGGGAGAGTTATATGGCATTGAACAGACGCATTGAAAAATCTAGTAAATGGTTGCTCAAAGTGTAAATTATGGAGTACAAGTGGTATTAGGTACTTCCCAAGGGTCAAATATTGAATACTACAGAATAAGGACAGAAAAGGACCCCTGTCTATGAAGCATCCTAAAGTCAGAGAAATAGAATTAAAACATAACCTTTCTTATTGCCATTTTACAATTTATTATTAAAAATATAATGGTTAGCAGACGCTACGTACAGAATATATGGTCTCTATATATGGATAAACAGATAATTAATAGCTAAATTTGATGACGTCACTGCTAGACGTTCAGACACGCAATCTCAATGTTCCTGCGTTCTCAGCCCCATTTCAATACTTCCCCTTTGCTTTTTTAGAAATTAGGTGGTGTGCAATACCCATGTCAGAGTGTATTATATAGCAAAGAGGTTGGAGGACAGCGCTGGCCATTGAGTGTGTTATGGTACTACTAATAACTCATCTAGACTAGTTCACTGTTACCTAGTCAATAGGATATGCCAACCTAGCTCAATTCAGCTCCTAGTCAGAGTTTATGCCCTAAAAATAGCACCTTAGACACCTCATCTTTAACTAACCACTTTAGAGTCCATTCTTTGGTCATTTTATTTACTTAGCACTATATTAGATATATTTATTAATTATTAGGTATCCTTTTGTCATTTGCTGCAGTAAGCACTTTCATCACTAGCACAGGCATTCCCTTTGTCCTACTGGGATTTATGAATTTAGCTATTAATTATCTGTTTAGCAATATATAAGAGACCATATATTCTGTACGTAGCGTATTGTAACCATTATATTTTTAATAATAATTTTTAAAATGGCCATAATAAAAGGGTCTCTTAAGGGAGATCTGTCTTTAGTGTGCTCCATAGACAGGGGTCCTTTTCTGACCTTATGCCATAATATTGGACAGAAGCAGCTATTATTATTAACCCAACATTTTTTTGATTTTTAATAAACTGAAAATAAAGTTCCTAACTTTTATCTAGTTTATTTGTTTACCCTTGAGGTCTGGCGTTGCCATCTCCTGCTCAAGAACCTTATGTAGCTTCCCAATCTGTATATACAGATTCTATACAGAAAAGAGTGTTGGTTCCCAAATAACAATAGCTTGCTCTAATCAATATTAAAAATGGACTTGTTCCCCCCAACATCACATTTTTTTAAGTTATTCTTAAGTATCATGACGAACTAGCTATAAATCATACAAGCCATTTGGTTCTAAAGTTAATAATTCTCTTGATTATACCTTTTTTCTGATGAAAGTTTATGCATACGTCGATTTAACATTTAGCAATTGTGAAAGAGAAATACATGCAATATTTTAAGAATAAATAGAAGTGACTATGTCCTAAAAGCATGACATTCAACACAAGTCTAACCAAATAAGCATCCAGGTGTTTTACCTGTTCAAGCCCTGGCAGTAACCAATGGTGGGATTATGCCAGGAAAATGCAAGAAGAACCCTTCTTAGCTTCTGAATGAACTCTGAGGTGGGACAACTGAAATGCTTGTTGTTTGTTAACGTGCGATGTAGATCTAGCTCGATCTGTTGTGTTAATGGGTGTTGAGAGGTTTCACACTTCTTTAATAGTTTCTCATAGTGGTTGGTGCCAACACGCACTCGACTGGTAGTGAGCAATTTCCATACACGTTTTCGGTGCTCTGCAGGAATACCCCATCTTACCAGGTTCTTCAGTTCTACGGAGTGGGTCAGGTCTTCAATGCTGTCCCACTTCACTCTCAAAGGCTTGTCCACAACATCATGGGTCAGAAGCTTATTGGACCTAATTTCCAATGCTTGGATTTTGGCTAAAAGTTTCAAGTGTTCAACCTCATACTCTGGGATTATCATGAACCCATAATCATCAAATTCACTGCAATGAAACAAAAACAGATAACAAATATTTACATTGTATTCCCAATTCATGTAAATTAGAAGGCAGTAAATGTAAAATATGTTTCATTTCTACCATGATTGTGGATATTTTTATATATATAAAGAGCGAGGCATTTGTGGGCACATTTTCATGTCCCAGCTCACCTTCCCAGAATGCAGTGTAAAAACTGTTTTTCTCGGAATTCTGAGCTGGAAGCAGGTTTTTTATCTTGTTTTAGACATTCAAATGTGAACAGAGAGGTACTATTTATTTACTGTACTACTGTACGGTGGAGGGCTTCTATCGCTCTTTTGCCCACCATATTATAAATGATTGCTGTGGTGAACTACCTACTCATAAGGTCCACAACACAGGCTAAGATCCCGCTCCATGCTGATGATAGCCAGTAAGCTTGAAACAGCTGTACATGGATAGGATACTCAGCTTTTGTTTAATCCAACCTTGGCTTTGCATTAAAACTGTTTAAGGGAGCAATGTATAAAGTTGCTATTTTTGGATTAAAAGAGTGAGGTACATTGTATTCTCATTTGCATGTCCCCGCCTTTTAGACATGCAAATGGGCTTATTAATGTATTATTCGTTTTCATTAAAACTGTGTAATACAGCATGCATAAGCTTAAAGGAAGCCATATTTGATAATGGCTATGGATTACAGAGCAAGGCATTTGTGGGCACAATTGCAAAATGTAGCCTTTACATTTATTTAATGTTGTATGCAATTATAATGTGCACAGAGCAATCATTACAGCATTCATTTGCTTTGCCAGTGGGGAGGAGGGCTTGGATACCGATTTAACTTGCGGCCCATGAGAGGGATTGTACTCAGGATTTATATGGTTTCTTATGGAAGATTATATTCCAATCAGTAGCCAAGGTCTCCAATGCCAAAGAAGGTAAACAAACCAATATTCCTGGCTCTGTGCACTACATGTTTGCATAAAATGTTTAATACATTAAAGAAAGTATGTATGTTTTTACTATTTAAATGTAGGGCTTCAAAATAGTATTTTGTAAATATAGCCTACAGTGGTCCTTTAATGTTGCATGTTTTATAAGCTTACCTAATAGGATTATATGTCATGGCTGACTGTCCAGCTCCTCCTTTGACATCAGACTGTAGGGCATCCTCTATTAAACTTCTTATTATCTCACGGTACTCCGCATCCAGATAAGGCAGCACCTCTTGCAGTTTCCTCAGAACAATCAGGTACTTACTTTCTATTTGACAGTTCCTTGCTTCCAAGTAAGAACACTAAAGAGAAGGAACACATGAAGTCTGCTTTATCATTATTATAGTTTGTTTTTACATTTTTATTTGTGACATGATTTAAAATGATATCTGTACAATAATGTTTAATTTGCTTATTTAGTTATTGATTAGCAATAAAACCGTACTTGAAAAAAATCAATGCAATGTCATTTTTAAAACTTGTAAGATTAGTGTTTTAGAACATATTTTGTATTGTTTTTGTGAAGCATTATACAATCACAGAAATAATATTACTTAAAGACAATCATGTGAATAGTCTTATATAAAATCTACATTCCATTTAAATAATGTAAAAAATATTTAGAACATATAATTAGTTTAAAATAAATTTCACCGTGGCATAAGGGTCCCTTTTGGAAGATTTCTGCTATTTTAGGAGGCTTTTTTATATTTTTTATGCATTTTAGATCTTATACTAATATGTTTTTATATAGAATTCATACATCTCAAGTTTTTTTCTATGTCATCTGTTAATCTAATTATCATATATTTCATCCTCAATATAAGGTTTTTCAGTTTACCTCTTGGCACACTTTTTGTGCACCACAAGCATGACAAAGTCCTCCTAGACACATTTAGCATTTGAGAGATTTTTTTTTTTGCAATTTTTCTCTAGGATTTATCTCTGGATAATATAACAATGTCTAAAGAGGATCTGGCTTCAGTTGTATATCAATTACTTTAAATATTATATTGTTAATCTCTGTCAAGTAATTCCTTATTAATAGGCAAGCTCCACATTTCCCTAAAAAACATTTCCCCCCCCCAAAAAAATCAACAACCATGCCAGTATTATGTGCTTGAGTTTTTAACATTTACAAACTGTGTTGGCATTCAGCACCACTTATACAATACTTTATATGAATTGTCTCTCATTTTAACACATACTGTCGATTGTTTTGCTATTAGCCCATTTTTCCTATTGATCTTGTCAGAATTATGTCTAAATCCTCTTATTGAATCATGTAATTATGTTTTATTTGCTCATGCATGACATTAGTCCTTTTCTGAAACATTAGACTTCAGCCGATACCCTGTTCTCCATCCTCCTCAAAGGGTGACCGTAATGACAGGGATCTTTATTTGTTATCCAGATAAGATTAGTTATCTGCCTCCTTCACTACAAGGTTTACCAGAGTCATCAATATATATTCTAATTAAAAACTAGCTTTAAGGCGTTTGTTTGCCTAATTATGATCTAATATTAAACATTTTCAAGTATATATATTTTCATCATGCAGTGCTCCTTCAATAATTCAGTAGTTTTTTTTTAAATAATAAGCAGAAATGTTGTTACCTTCATAAGAAGAGTTTTCTCCTTTTCAGCTTTATTTCTCCACAGATCTGTTACTTGATGGATTTCAGAGTTTAAAAACTGGTTCTGTATTTTGTAGGCCTCTATGTCATCCTGTTGAAAGGAAATCACAATTTATAATGTTAACCATTATGTGATAATGCATTGTACTTAATAATTATGTGTGTTTTTGAAAATCAAATAAATATATTTAGTTATTATGCCTCTACCAAGCTTCTCTCACTAACCTCTACTGGTTTACTGCCTCTAAATAAACAGAGTGGCCCTCACAGTATGTTGCAGTTTTCTTACTTCACCGAAATGTATCTCTGCTCTCTGACATACCCTTCCCTCTCTCTGACCACTATCTCTTAATCTGCAGTCTTACCATAACCCAACCACTTCTCATTCCTCCATCTACTTCATGAACATCCAGAAATCTCTACAACATTGACAGAAATCTGTCCTCCCTCTACAACCCTAGACAAGTCAGCCTCAACCACCATTGAGCACACTCATTGCACTTACCCTCAGTCATGGCATTCATAAAGCAAACAAGATATCTTCAAAAATGCTCCCCTACTGCTGAGCGTGCCTGGAGGAAGTGTCCTACTCAATTGGACTTCTTGCACTATAAATTTATGCTGCATTCTTACACCTCTGCCTTTAATATATGTCTAAGCAAACCTACTTTTAATCCCTCATCCCAACACTCTCATCTAGTCCTAAACACATATTTTACAAACGTCAAATCCCTTATCGGCGCCTCGCTTCCCCCTCTTTTGCCCTGCTTCATAGCACAAAACCTTGCCAACCACTTAAAAAAAAATAATCACACAATCAGACATGACGTCTCTACACCATCTGCTTCTTAACACAGGTTATAGAGGATGAGGTATCCAAACTTTTGGCTTCCTCTCATCTCACAACCTGCTTCCTTGATTCCATTCACCGTTGATTATTGCTGCCCTAATTGTCATTTAATTAAACCACCTATCTCCACTCCAGTCCATGCTTAATGCTTTTGCCAAATCCTCAGTCTCCTAACCTCATGTTTCCTATCACCTCTTAAATTGTAAGCTGCCTCAAAAATGGGGCCCTCATCTCCTCATGTACCAATGTGAACGTATAAATGTACTGCCTTGTTTTATCTGCCTTCTATAATGTATGTAAATGTCTGTTCGCTGTTCATTGTACGTCTAGTGCAACTGAATCTACAGGCACTCTAAAAATAAAAAAAACTATAATTAAGTAATATCTATTTACAAGACCAGGAAGTTAAAAAATATATAATATGTATGTGTATGTTATTTATTTATTTATTGTTGCTTTTTATTCCATTCAGGTTTTTTTATTACATATTTATATTACTTGTATTACAATTACATTAACTTAATAGTAAAGCAAATTAAATGAAATACAATTGATAAGAATTCTATAGTCCTCATTAAATTGTGTTCACTAAGGTAGGTGTTTTTCTATAAAGCCTATATACTTTAAAGGATACTGAAGTCACACATGTAAGGGTTAAGAAATGTTCTTTTAATCCCTGAAAAACTGCTTTTAGATCATCCTCAATTTTCTAATTTTTTTTGTATCTACTGTATCCACTAGAGGAAGTTTAAACATTACTACAAGAGCCATCTCCTATTTGAAATTATGTCCATTTATCAACTATGCTTTGTTTGTGTTGTTACCAGTTTCGGACAATGTGCATATAAACGAACATGTGCAGACTGTCTATTCATTGCCTCTTCCCTGCTTGTTGCCATCTATCTTATTCCTCCATTGTCCTGCTTCTCTTTATCTTGTCCTATCTTTCTCCTGGTTTCCAACCTTCCTCTCCATGTGTATTTCTCTCTCACTACCCCTTTTTCTAGGTCAGTGGTTCACAACGATTTAAGTAACATTGCACACTTCTGTAAAATAAACAATTCCAAGCAGCTCCCAGACTTTTTACCTTCTACTTGGCATATTTACTGTTTTTTTATGATACTGCTTTTAAATGGATGCACACTCAAACACATAAATTATACATCACTCTTCTCAATTCACATTGGTCTTGGCCGCGCTCTACTTGTCCATACATTTAGCATACCCTACCAATTTCTTTCACTACCATAAATCCTCGCCCCTTAACAAGTTTTGCCTTCTCCCTAGCCCAACGTCTGAATTATATTTCTCCCTCCAACACGGCTGTTCTCCCACTCCATTTTCCTGAATCTTTGCACCCCTCCTTTGCCCTGTATGTCTTCTCCTTTCATTCTATCAATTCCACTACAGTGCCCTTTTTGTATTTCTCTAAATACCTACTCTCTCCAATCCGTCCCTATATTTCTCTTTCCCCTGACCCTAGCTCGCTCTCTCCTGCTGTAACCATCTCTAAACAGACACACACTTTTAAACATTCAGACTTGTGAATTCCACCCACAAATTTCGAAACAGTATCCATACCGCACACTGGTCAGATCCATAAAAGAAATGTTGTCTTTCATTTTGATAACCATTAGTCCAAGCCCAAGCTCCAATAACTCACCATCAAGCTCTCAATCCTCTTGCACTGCTGCTGCATGGTTTCTGAAGTGAGAGGATTTACATTTTCTCCCTCACTATAGCGAAGAATCTGTTCTTTCTGCTTCAAGAGAACTTGTTGCTTTGCATTATTTTTCTCCATTAACATCTGTACATGCTCCTCCAGTTCAGCAATGTGATGATCCTTCAAGCCCAGAGTCTGGTCTGTATCCTTCTTTTCTTTCTCAAGGACCTCAACCTGTTGTCTCAGATCTTCTATTTGCCGGACCTTGTGCCTCACTAGTTCCAGTCTGTCCTTTTCTTGTGTAGCATTCATGTAATCATCACACGCTCTCTTTTCCTGATGTGCAGACTCAAGGACTCTGTGTAAAAGCTTCACAAGATCCTGGTAAAAAAAATAATGACTAATATTATATGACCAACACAGAAGTAGAGAAGGCTATGAAAGAACAAGTGCGAGTACTTTCAGTTCTCATATGCGGATAATGGCATATAAGGATATCATTAGCTGAACAATTAACTAATTGGTGCTGAGGTACAGCCTAAATACCTGGCCTGTTTTCAGCCCTTGTAACTGGAGATAATTAACCTTGCTCACAAATCCTACATAGATTCCAGAATGTACTGCAGTATAATAGATCTTATACAGAAGAACGGTTTCTCTGGGCATGAGTAGTCACATGTTTTTCCACTAAATAGCATTCGTATTTAACAATTATGAGAAACCTTTCAGAGAGAGAAACACATGCAATAACTGATAAATATACCACCAGCTATTTTCAGTGTAGGTTTTATCACCAAAATATATATTTTTATATCACATTAAACTGACAATTGATTATACTGATCTTCTTGAAAAAAACTTCTAGTTTTAAAGTGCTCTCCGTATTGACAACATTTTTCATAAATTCGAAGACTGGAAGTCTGAAATAATGGTTGGATAAAAGCCGTAATTTAAGGGGGTATAAAACGGTTAAGTATGCTGTGTACTCAGGCAACACACTTTTCCTTGAAGTGACTGACAGTAACCTTTATTCCCACATTAAGTTCCTGGGGCTCTCACTTTTTTATTTTGTACCCCTTCTTTGTGGATTGAATGGTAAAAAAGGTCACACATAAATGCAACTTATAGTCCACCTTGCTATTATTAGGCACACTATAATCATTTTTGTGTGTCTTATTCAGCTATTAAGATCATATTAAAGAACCTCATACAAAAGAATTTTAAATTATAGGAGCAAAAGTTGGGATCGTAGAACAAAACTGGATCGTAGAAAATGTAAAATGTCACACCTGCGTAACCCTACCTAATTACAGACATAATTGTCTGTATATAATTTCTCTTTCTGTTAGCTACAACTACTGAATTCATTTTGCAGCAGAATTAAAAGGGACATGCAAGGTTTCTGTATTTCATTAGGAATTGAATATACCTATGTATATCTTGAATTTTGTGTACCTTATTTTATTAATAAGTGTTTAAAATCTCTGTGTTTCTGCCTAAAGTCATACAATTATTTCCTAATTAGGTTCTCCCCTCTGCAGCACATGAAGGCAGTACAGGGGTTGTATGGTGTCATAGTAACCAATCAGTGGTAACATTCTGAAACATGCTACTTGAGAGAGTCACTGATTGGCTAATTATAAACAAGGCACTTCACATGAGCTAAAGATGGCAGAACTAAATAGATAAAATTGGATGATTTTAGGCAAAAAACAAAGCTTTAAAAAAAATCTTAATAAAATAAAAAGTAAAATAGATACATAGGTAGATTATATTCCTAGTGAAATGCAGAAACCATCTAAGCAGGTGTAGGAGGCAGCACTAGGATTGTGCACCGTATGAATTGTATATATTTTAATAACAGTCTAACCTATATTGTACATTGACCTTCAATGCTGCCTTTTGATTTCAGCAGGAATCTCAAGCAGAACACAGTCCAGGAGTAACAGATTGTAAACTTGGTCATTCTTCAAAATGAAAAACAACACTAGTTATAAGATGACATTACACAAAGATGAAAAGAGACTTGTTATAGTCTTTGGGGCTGTGCTTTTAAAACCTGCGTTTACAACAAAAACAAAAAAAAGTGTTTACAAGATATACAAGTAAGTTTGCTCCAAGGTTTGTGTAAGTAAGTTTTGGTAGACTTGCTAGGTATGTGACACAGATATGTATGTGTTTAAAACGTGCTTTTTATAGATTTTATGATTCATAAAACTCATAACTTTTGTTTTATGTGACAGTTTGCAGGACTGCCTTCTATACTGTACAGCACTTACATTTAACATGTTCAAATATATACAAAAGGCTTAAGCAGAAACCCTGTGGACATTACAGGCAACTCTAATTAATGGTTTCTAGCCAAAGATTTGAGGATATCCCTGCTTGAGTATAGGCAGTCAGTGCCTCCATAATTTTGAGTGAAGCTCTTGGGCTCAGATAGGAAACTCTTCTGTATGAGTTGGTGGACAAGCCATTTAGACTGATCCATTTAGGTCTAAGGAGAAGTAATCTTGAAACCTTATTTAACATCTCTTAAGAGATAGATATGACCTTGTCTGTTCCAAAGCATTTAAAATTCCCCTCTTATTCACCACTGCATACCAACCACGCCATTGCCTATTTAGATCAGGAGGTAGTATTTTCTCTGCATGTCAACCCAGACCCATGTCTGACTCAAGAGTCTATGTCAATGCTCTGCAGTGATTGGCCTCCCCACTATTACGGATACATGCACCAGTTGTTTATCAGTTGAATAAATAGACATATTTAGGCACGGATTGCTCAAAATCTAATCATATTTGACACACTATGCCCATATTTTCTACCGGCTAATAAAAAGAGCGACCTGGTGTGATCCTGTTTCAACTATTCAAAAGGCACATGGTCACCACTTATATTTTATATACAATAGATTTACCTTTTGAGATTTCAATTCTTCACTCAGAGTCTGGACTTGTTGCTGGAGGTTATTCATCTTTTCAGAGGAGGTTGTTTTTGTGTTTATCCCAGCTTGGTTCGAAACTAGAGTTCCATTTTGTTTCCTGGCTTTTCTGGCAAAGTTTAGTGATGGAGACAGCTTCTGGACTAAAGGTTTTGGAAAAACTTCCAATGCATGCATATCCCCAGCTGCAAAAATAAATAAATAATAGATATTTATCCTATGAACTAATGATATGTGTTAGAACAAGACATATCACAAATTTTATAACAAAAAACAGCAGATTTTATAGACTATACAGATTTTCTTCGTGAGAAATTGCTGCATAGGTTATTAAAATGCATCCACCCCACTATCAAACAAATGGCACGGATCATGTCTTCTTGTTGGGACACATGCTTGGCACACCTTCCACAAGCTTGGAAGGAATTGTAGTGGTAAATCAAGGCATGGACCCTTAGGTCTTATGGGGAAACAAACTGTAAATATCCATATTACATCTTCTAATGAACACAGCACAGCAGCTTGCTCCACGTGGTCATGTGTCTCTACTTTACAGAAATTGCACCACATCATGGGGGAGGCACATAAGAAGCTGCTTGTTGTGTTAATCAGGAAATGCAATATGTACATAAATATCTTGCTGCCCACTTACCTGACACAGTGACACACCCGAGATATTCTGTTTTCCCACTGAACCTCTCAGTGAACAGTATCATTACCCCCCACTGAGTATCATCATCACTGAGGATTCAGGGTGGCGATATGAGGTTCAAAATGTACCACCTTAGACCTCTAACCTACTTAATACTGTATATGTGTGTTGTTCTCAATCACCCTTAAAATACATCCTTGGACTATGATACCGTATCAATACAGTGTCATTTAAAGTGGGTCTTTCTCTCGCTCTCTCTCATTATATTTATATATATATATATATATATATATATATATATATATATATATATACACTAGTGACTTGCCTGTCAAAAATGACTGGGCAATAAAATTGTAAGGCAGGTAATGCTGTTTGCCACAGACAGTAAGTGTTTTGGTCGTCTGAGATCCTTCAGCGCTCATTGCGAGCCTAGCGGTGAGCGCCTTTGGCGAGCCTCTCGGTTGGTGTATTTTTTGTTATCAGAAGCACTTTTGGTCTCATTGTAAGGTCGGCACTGATCTACTTTTTGCGCTTATTGCAAGTCTCTCCCCTGGTGTAGTTTGTGTCCTATAAGCACCGTTGGCGCTGCTTGTGAGGAGCACGTGAAGGGCTTTGTCGTTTATTGCGATACTGTGGTGTTTTTTTTTTCTTCTGTATATGTATTTTTTCATGATAATTAATTAATGAAATCATAAATTAATATACTTTCCTGTGCTGAAGAGCTAACAATCTTTTTTGATGTTCCTGCAGCATACAATGTAGACTTGCAGTGTTGTTGAGCTGAGGTGTAAGTGTCAGCAATGTGTGCAATGTGTACTGTAAATAGGCTGCGTGCGCGAGGAGAAACCGTTTGTGGAGCTGTGTACTTCCGCATTCTGTAAGTTAGTGTTGTAAAATGGCGGCGAATGTGTTTGTGGTACGCGAGTGTGAATGATTTAGCGTCCTTGCTAATAGTGTATGTTGTACCTCATACAGGTTTTTGTAAACAAGTCATGTGTGCTTGGCGGTGTTTTGCGGGTTTAGGGGTGGTGTAGCCTTGTTTTTTGTTTTTTTTCTCTCGCTTAGGGGATTTTTGAGTGTCTAAACTCTGTAAATTGGACTTAAATTTGCATGCAAACTGACTCCCAGACGTCCTGGCTGTCCCCCCTTGTTGTGTGTAATGTTTTTTTTTTGTGTGTGTGTGTATTTTGTGTTTTTTTTATGTTTTTCAGTGTGCGCGGGTCAGCCGTTAAGGTCGTATTTTTGCGAGTTTGTATTTTTTTTTTTTTAAATCCTGTGGCTCGTATTTTTTTGTATAAGTCCGTATTTAGTCATTGCGTGTTCTAGTTTTTTTTTCAAAGTCCCGCTTCTGTGGCTGTTTGTAACCGCTTGAAAGGCGCCGTAGAGACTCCAACTCCGTAAATGCGGCCCCTCGCTTCACGAGGGTCCGCATTTGCGGCATGCAATGAACCTTTGGCTCATTGCAGCCGACGTTGGAGCCTCCACCTTCCACAAATGTGTCTCCTTACTTCGTGAGGTTCCGCATTTGCGGCTTTAACTGCGTCCATCGCTTTGTGAGGGATGCAGTTCTTGCGAGCTCGGTTTGCGAGTTTGCAAAGCGTGACTACGTTTCGTAGTTTGACAACTATTATATGGAATTTTATATATATATATATATATATATATACACACAGCAATTGTTTCACATAAGGTGGGCTAAGAGTGATAGAAGCCCTCCACCGTAAAAAGTACAGTAGTACAAATAAGGAATAGTACATTAGTGATTCCACTTGAATGTTTAAAAATAAGTTGATAAAAACTTATTTCCTGCTCAAATTTCTCAGAAATACAGTATATGCACTGCAGTCTGGGAAAACTGGGCGGGGCATGCAAATGAGGCCACATAATGCACCATCACTCTGTCAATCCAAACCATTTTAAACATGGCTCCTTTTACGCATATGCTTACTGTATTTCACAGTTTTAGACATAGCAACGGATGGATTTTTCACAAACCAGGTCACTTAACCACATACAGTACTGTTTCACGGTTACTGCCGATCCTCAGTATGGTGTGAGTGCCTGGTTTGTGTGGTAGTCGTTGTAGAGAGTAGTTCTATACAGCAATTGTTTAACATATGGTGGGCTAAGAGTGATAGAAGCCCTCCACCGTAAAAAGTACAGTAGTACAAATAAGGAATAGCACATTAGTGATTCCACTTGAATGCTTAAAAATAAGTTGATGAAAACTTATTTCCTGCTCAAATTTCTCAGAAATAAAGTATATGCACTGCAGTCTGGGAAAACTGGCCGGGGCATGCAAATGAGGCCACATAATGCACCATCACTCTGTCAATCCAAACCATTTTAAACATGGCTCCTTTTACGCATATGCTTACTGTATTTCAGAGTTTTAGACATAGCAACGGATGGATTTTTCACATATATATATATATTTATTTATTTTTATTTTTATTCACACATATAAAGCTAGTCATGAAAACTATGAATATGTTTGTCCAATAAAAAAGGTATCACTATATACTGCATTACTCTAATTATTCATCTATTTTCGCACACATATACAGTGGACACTCAGTATTCGACTACTTCAGAACTCGTCTATTTCGGTACTCAATGCCGATTAAGAACAAATGCCTCAGAACTCACCGCTTGTTTTACTCTCTTCATTCGAGCCACCCCGCCTCCTGTCTCGCCAGGAAATAAGAAAGTGCTGTGGTGCAGTGTAGTTAGTGCCTACAAGAGCAGCTAGTGCCTACAAGAATCGAAGTGCAAGTTGTGCTTACATCATGAATTTGAAGAAGGCTAATGATACCACTCAGCAGAAAAGAAAAATAGTGAGAACCACGATAGAACAGAAATAAAAGATAATAGCCAAGTATGAGCTTGGTAGCCACTTGGCTGATCTCACTGCTGAGTACAACATGCCTAGAACAACGATTTATACGATATTGAAAAATAAGGAAGCTATTAAAAGGAGCTAATGTGAAGTCTGTGACTGAGGAAAGGTCACAGACATTGGAGGAAATGGAGAAATTGTTGGATTAACGAAAAACAATTAGCGGGTTGTAGTATTTCCCAGGCAATAATTTGTGAGAAACCAAAACAATTGCATGATGATATGGTAAAAGAAGTGCCTATAACAAGCAATGGTAGAAATTAAAATGAGAACTGGCATTGACAGTGTGATGATGCATGGAGAGGCAGCCAGTGGCGACAGAGAAGCTGCCGAAACCTTTGTCAGGGAGTTAGAGACTATGTTGAGGCTGAGGCTTTTATTCCCCAACAAGTCTTCAACTGTGACAAGACAGGTATTTTCTCCCAAAATAAACCAAACAGGACCTACATCTCTCAAGAAGAGATTGAAGAAGAGAAGACATTGCCAGGGCACAAGCCGATGAAGGACAGGCTAACTCCGTTTATGTGTAGGAATGCTCTACTAGTCTATTATAGTTAAGTGTAATGTGGAGGGCCAACAGGAAAGCCTGGATAATCAGGCAGTTCTTCATTGAATGGATGAACAAAGTGTTTGGCCCCAATTCAAAAAAAATATTGCAAGAAAGAGAACTGCCTCTGAGGGCTCTGTTAATAATGGACAATGTTCCTGCTAACCCTCTAGACTTGGAGGACAACTTGCTGGACGAATTTAATTTTATAACTGTGAAGTACTTGCCCCCTAACACAACTCTGTTGATCCAGCCCATGGACCAGCAGGTCATCTCAAACTTCAAGAAACTGTATACCAAGGCCCTCTTCCAGAGATGCTTTGAAGTGACCTTGGATACCGAGTTGATCAAAGAAAAGTGTGCTAAATAGGTTGAATTACAAAAGCTCTGAAAAGTTCAAGCAAGTCGAAAAGTGGACTTGTTTAATGATAAAAACAATGTATCACGTCAGAAACATTTAGAATCGTAGGCAGAAGCAAGTTTGTCTTGATAGGTTTCTAGTGAAACTCCCTGCATCAGAGTCTCCTGCAGGGTTCAGTGGTGTTAAGAGACAGAAAAGAAAACAAGAGGACTCTCCTTCCAAGCAATAACCTCTCTCATCCTTCTCTACATCACCACCATCCTCTTGCCCCCTCAAGTCCTCTCAGTACAGTTTATATATATATATATATATACATATACACATACATACATACATACACACACACAATGCTTATGCTATACATTCTTAGAATTTTAATAGAGACAAAATGGTTTGTACCTATATATATATATATATATATATATATATATATATATATATATATATATTGTAACAGAGTCAAGCAAGGAGTGTATATAAATAAGCCTGAGATTGAGCAGAGCTATATATATGATATATATTTGGTTTCATAGGTTCTTATGGGTAAAAAAAAACAAAAACAACTTTTCTGTGCTTTCAGTCTGCGATTGTGATTAATTGTGGTTGAAAAAGACTATTGGTCCATCGAGTTCAATGTTTTTAGGTAATCTCTGATTCTTGTTTTTTGCAAATTTTTAAGTCATCCAGTGGAAGGTAAGCACAATAAAGCATTGAATCAATGCATATTGCCTTATATGACAAACAAAACTCTTTCCTGGTCCCAAATAATGGTAATAGGATTTTTCCCTGGATAAATACCGCTCCTATTCTAGTTATCCAACACAAGTTGTTATGCCTTTTTATTCAAACATATACTCAGCCCTTTTTTTAAAGTTAGCTTCTGAATCTGCTGTGATAACCTGCTTTGATAAACCACCATCTGAAAAACTTCACCCACTTCAAGTAACAACTGGGTTGGACGGCATCTCCCAAAATTCACAGTTGATTAGAATTAGAAAAGCCTTTATCTTTTCAAAGAACACACCGTGGAAAGAGAACATTTTTCACCTAAATGCTTTAGTTATGGTAAGTGCTGGACAAAAATGTGCAATGCCTAGGACCAGACGGAATGTTTATAGAAGCCAGAGAGGGAGTCATTTCATAAAGAGACATTATCCTTCGGGACACTATATACAGGATCTAGATTTAAATACATTTATGTTTAAAAACTTTAAGTCTGACTAAGCGCATAATTAAGCAGGACAAATTTAGATTTTCCCCAAAAAATGTTTTATGGCCATGTCTTATACCGCTGCTGATGTTGTCCGTTTGGACCATACGTGACAAACAAGTGTCTTTTCTTCTGAATTACAGTAGTTCTTAAAGATAAGGTGAGGCCACTGCAATGTATCATGGCTTCACACTATTTATCATAAAGTTATTCTTCAGAGATCTAGAAAATATAAGTTACTGAGTACAATTATTTTTTGTACACTGAAACTGGCGAGCTTGTTGTGTGGTTGATAAAAAACAAGTTCCAACTCATTTTGATTATTTAAGTCAAGTCAGGTGTGTCCAAGTTCGGTCCTTGTGGGCCGCACACAGGCCTGGATATGAGGATTTCCTTTCTGCGCACAGGTGTCAAACAGGATGACTGAAGAAGGGATAGTCTCACCTGGGTGCAGCAGGGATATCCTCAAATCCAGGACTGCATCCGGCCCAACCAGGACCGAACCTGGACACCCCTGATTAAATTAACTAAGCCACCTGCAGGCCTGCCTGGGTTCAGTAAAATGATCTACATGTATTTGTTTATTAGGAATGTCAGGTAGCTTCTCTCTGTCTGGAGTTTCCAGTGTAAGAAGAATTTGGCAGACATCTAATAG
This sequence comes from Discoglossus pictus, assembly GCA_027410445.1. Lineage (NCBI taxonomy): Eukaryota > Metazoa > Chordata > Amphibia > Anura > Alytidae > Discoglossus > Discoglossus pictus. The sequence goes on from CM050163.1 coordinate 242,070,178, forward strand.
CTGTGTTAGACTGCATGACAACATTCTGAAATAATTTGGAAACATCCAAATGGCTCTCATATGGACTGAATAGTTGCTGATGAAATATAATGTATCTAACTAATTTCTAACTTGTTCCATCAGCTATTGTACACAATTTCAGCTTGCAAAAGCATTGTAAACCTTATAATACTTATACTTACTGGGTGGAAGAAATCCTTTCAAATAAAGAAGAAGTTACTTACCATAGTACTCTGAATAAACAGTGTGAGAATTTATATTGCACAAGCTGTGCGCTTAGAAACAGTATTTCATTTTTATTCTTTTAGCTATTAAAATAAATTTCCCCACTTTAACAAACAATTTAAACAATAAATTAGTCTCAGGATGGGGTTTTCTGCTTCTTTATAGTTCCCTTTATAGCCATAAAGAGTCCCCAAAATTGAATTTCTTGCTTCACTAAAGAATGCAACAATGTCATTTCATTGTTATCTGGGTTTTGTCATCTGTCATTGTTTGGGGAAGTAAAAGTTGCCCTGTCATAATGCTTTAAAAATAATGATAAGAAGGCATACGTTTTGCAACAATATTCCGTGGAAAATAAGGAAAGAAAAACTTGTGATTTCATACAAATAAACCAATGTAAAATTTTGGAACATTGATAAAAAAAACAAAAAAACTATGAACCATTTTATCAGTCTTAGCGTCTACAATGTAGATCTCCGTTTGGAGACAGGACGTTTACTGGGTCCACATTGTTTATCAATGACAAATTAAATGAGTTTGGAACTACACACTCAATTCATCTGTATATATATGTATATATATATATATATATATATATATATATTTTTTTTTTTTTAGATGGTAGAAGAATAATTTATTGACATAAATTGATAATTGAATTAATTTAGACCATATCATGTTAGCTGACTTCACATTTATTACTCTCTTTGATCATACATGGAAAGTTTGCAAAATATGCCAGATGTCTTTCTGGTTAATGTATTAACCCATCTCTTCACCCAGTGGCCCCTCTGACAGAATCAAAATTCCAATAGGTCATAAGCTATCCTTTGTCCCATAATTGACTGAATTAACCTTATATAATATTAGCATATCCTAGGGCCTGCTTTTGCACAAATACATTATTTAAAAACTTTATACAATGACCCAAATCATCCTATTAGATCAAATCACTATTCTAAACATTATACTTATTTTGGTACTTTGAAAAGGGACTTAGCATTACAGTGTCATCTCCAAACCACAACCTGAACACTAAGCATTATATAAACAATTCTAATTAGGCCTGAATACAAAATACAGACATTTGCTGGTAGGGTTCAGGAGTCTCCCATCCTGGCCCCCCATAAGTCACCAGGTGCACCGGCGGTAGATCCACCCCTGCTGCCTGTCATGACAGTAGAGTTGAATTGCGCCACAGGTTTTTAACTTTAAACTTTATCCCCCCAGATTTTTGGGGGCATCTACACCCATGCCTGGAAGTGAACTGCAGGAGATGTTCAGAGAACAAGGTAAGAGAGGAAGGTGAGCTGGATGGAAGATAATTTTAAGTATATTAATCCACCAAACATACTTCAGTTTCAATGTGAATTTATAAAAAAGTGCAAAAGTTAAAATTTCCCCCTTTAAACTGCCTTAGAGGTAATCCCAAGCGTGGCTCGTGATTATTCGTCAGTGTCTAAAGCAACAACCCTAGTAGAATGAACTGATAGGGTGCTATTTGCCTAACCTTGAGCTACCTTGTGTTCTATTTTTTGCCCATCAATAATAAACTGTATTTATGACATCAATATAAAAATACATGTGGTTATTAATGCAGATTGTGGTAATGTCAGTTTATATCTCAAAATAAAGATTTTAGCCCAAGGATGGGATTTAACCCCTTTTTAAGATGGCAAAAAAAGATATTTCATGCTTATTTCATATCCTACTAAATGCGGAAATAATGACATTATGATTTATATGACTTTGACTGATGGCATTGCCTTCAAGTAAAACATTAATTATGTTCTTAGGTTCAAAGTTTTCAAATTCATTCCTTTTTTCATTGTGCAATGATCATTTAATTATGCACATAAACTAATAAACTGGAAAGGCTTTTTATCTACATTTGTATTGTCTATATTGGATATATAAAGTAATTTAGGTTATATTTCAGTTTTACTTTTGGTTTCATGGGAGAAGACCGTAAATTGTTATATGAATTTCAAAATAATTCAGTGGTATCTGGTAAAAAATATAACAAATCCTGGAGCTAGAAAGGTCTCTCCTCTACTTAGATATTGATGTTCAATGATATAAGCACTGAAGGTAATACTAGTATGTCATGGACCCCTTTCCAGGGCTCCTGGATCCTGGTGCATTGAGCCACCATAGAGGACAGACTGCCCCACTGGAAAATGGGTAGAAGAACTATATTGGCACATGGGAAATGTGGGCAGGTGGGTGGTGAGGTGAATACCACCAAGACATAGTGCCATAGTGTACCACCATGCTTCATGTGGTCTTATAACATATGTCTCTGCCTTATCCTGTATACTGTATGTGATTCCCCATTTAATATTACTGTATTCTGTGTTATGTTTAAACTGTGACTGAATGATCAAGATCGGATTAAAACAGGGTGTGCTGAGTCTGCAGTGATAGGACACCTCTATTGTACGGTTATCTGTTCTGGTCCATTGTTAACAAATAAAGTTAATCCCACCTGATATGTGCTAGAGTTGGGAGGATGTGTATTGGAGATTAAGCCTATTTAACTCAGGAAGCTACTGTTAGACCCCATGTGGAGTTTATCTATGTCTGCCACAGCCTCTCATTGTTGTATTGTGTACACCCCCTCTGTATCTAATCCCCAATAAATACTGCAGTAATTTCAAAAATAAATCAGTTCACTCAGAGACATATAGAAATTGTATGTTCTCTTACTGTGTTCCTGGTGGTTGCGATACCGAACCTATCTGCACCCTACAAGTAACCTGTCCTGATCACTACCACAGGAAGCACTGATTCCTGATGGAGAGATTCTGACTGATAAAGAAGCCACATATCAGGGTGCTGGTGCCGAGATTTCAAAGAACCCAATGGTCCTTGTGGGTAGATTACCTGTAGTCTATAGCAGGTGGCTCTGGGCTTGTATAGTCCCTACTCTCGGGTCGTCTCATACACACCTTTAGATACTGCTGTGTAAAGGAAGGTGGATATGTCAAAACTATGTTGCTTCATTTGTAAACTTACCAGGTTTGGGAATTGAACCTACACCTCCACTTTACAAGTAAATTCTGGTTATGCTAAACTTTGAACATTTACAGCCTACTTACAGAGAAATCTCATGAGGATCAAACACTCATCAAGCAAGTTTCAGTTCAGGGTAAAACTTTCTACTCAAACCACAGCTTCTTTATGGTGGGGAGCTTGGGGTTTTATGCTGCTCTAGGCCATTCAGATTTATATATATATATATATATATATATATATATATATATATATTTTTTTTTTGTGGTGAAGTGCCACCAGGGGTCAGAAGAGAGCTCTTCAAGACTTCTCCCCAGAAGTGAGAGAGTTAACAACCTGCTCAAAAGCCAGGGGTGTGGCTGAAATCAAGGCCTGCTGCTACCTCCAGTTGGAGAATTGTTTGGAAGTGTGGACCCTGTCAGAAGCCTGTCTGCAGCTCCACACTCTGTCGAGGGAAAGAAGAGAGAAGAGAGAGAGAGAGACTGCAAGGAAACTATATTTCTTTTCTGTTCATGTTATATACATGTGCTGACTGGATCTTAATGAAATGTGGACTGGAATGAAAAGCCTCCTGTGCCTTCCTCCATAAAGCTAAAGAGTTGGTTAAAACAGGGCACTGACCCCGCAAGTGGTAGTGACCCTGTCACAAATGTATATATATATATATATATATATATATATATATATATATATATATATATATATATATATATATATATATATACACACACATATATACACATACATACATACATATACATATATATATATATATATATATATATATATACACACACACACAATGCTGTGCAAAAGTATTCACCCCCCTTGACATTTTTCGTGTTTTGTTGCCTCACAACCTGGAATTAACATTTTTGAGAATTTGTATCATTTAATTTACAGAACATGCCCACAACTTTGAAGATGTTTTTTTTTTTTATTGCGAAGCAAACAAAAAATAGGACAAAATAACAGAAAATGTCAATGTGCAAAACTATTCACGATCCTACAGTCAATACTTTGTAGAGCCACCTTTTGTGGCAATCACAGCTCCAAGTCGCTTTGGATAAGTCTCTATAAGCTTGCCACATCTTACCACTGGGATTTTTGCCTATTCCTCCTTGCAAAACTTGCTCCAGCTCCTTCAAGTTGGATGGTTTGCGCTTCTGAACAGCAATCTTTAAGTCTGACCACATATTTTCTATTGGATTAAGGTCTGGGCGTTTAACTAGGCCATTCCAACTAATTTACATGTTTTCCCTTAAACCACGCAAGTGCTGCTTTAGCAGTGTGTTTGGGGTCATAGTCCTGCTGGAATGGGAACCTCCATCCTAGCCTCAAATCAGGCACAGAGTGGTACAGGTTTTGCTCAAGAATATCCCTGTATTTATCCCAGTCCCGACTGCTGAAAAACATGTGTTCTTTGGGTAATGTGATGTGTTGGGTTTGCGCCAGACATAGCATTTTCTTCGATGGCTGAAAAGTATAATTTTAGTCTCATCAGACCAGAGCACGTTCCTCCATACATTTTGGGAGTCTCCCACATGCCTTTTCACAAACTCAAAACGTGCCATTTTGTTTTTTGCTTTCTTCTGGCCACTCTGCCATAAAGCCCAACTCTATGGAGCGTACAGCTTATTGTTGTCCTATGTACAGATACTCCAGTCTCTGCTGTGGAACTCTGCAGCTTCTCCAGGGTTATCTTAGGTCTCTGTGCTGCATCTCTGATTAATGCCCTCCTTGCCCGGTCCGTGAGTTTTGGTGAGCGTCCGTCTCTTGGCAGGTTTGCTGTTGTGTCATGTTCTTTCCATTTGGTTATGATAGATTTGATGGTGCTCCTGGGGATCATCAAAGATTTGGATATTTTTTTATAACCTAACCCTGACTTGTACTTCTCTACAACATTGTCCCTTACTTGTTTGGAGAGTTCCTTGGTCTTCATGGCAGTGTTTGGTTAGTGGTGCCTCTTGCTTAGGTGTTGCAGCCTCTGGGGCCTTTTAAAAAAAGGTGTGTATATGTAATAAAGGTGCACACAGGTGGACATCATTTCACTAATTATGTGACTTCTGAAGGTAATTGGTTGCACCAGAGCTTTTTATGAGCTTCATAACAAAGGAGGTGAATACATACGCACATGCCAATTTTCTGTTTTCTATTTCTAAAAAATAGTTTTATGTATATATTTTTCTCATTTCAATTCACAAACTTAGACTATTGTGTTCTGATCCATCACATAAAATTCAGATTAACAAAACATTGAACTTAAGGCTGTAATGTAACAAAATAGGTATAGTATATCAGAGAGTGCCAGGTACACATACAGACTGAAATACATTTGTACATGCACAGAAATATCTATATACAGTGATATTTCTATGTACAACACTGGCATTCACAAGCAGACCCCTGCCCACTGAAAATGCACTGCCATAGTTCAGGCCTAGGGAGAAACACGCCCTGGTGGGAAGATTACCAAAAGAAATTAGCTTCACAGAAGTCAAGCAGTTGGGAGGTGTCAGCCTCCCTCCATGTAACAATACCTGTTCTCTCTCCTGCGTCTTGTCTTTCCTCTTCAAAATGAAACACACTCCGGCTATTTCCCCCATTCGGCTTTGATCCACACATATTACGAACAGTATTTCTGTAGAAGAAAGCAGAAGCAACTCAGTCTTCCAAACAAAACAAGATACAATACAAGGTATTGTACTATGCTGTACGGATAGGAAATATGCATCAATCATTAGCTAGTAAAATAAACAAAATAGAAATATTACTCATAAAAGGACCTCTGGAGTCTTATTTTTTTTAAAATAACTATTTTGAAGAACTACTCTACAAAATATCCAAAATATTGGTTGAATAATGATTGATGGAGTGGTAAACACTCATGGGAAATTAACTCCCTAGATTGTACTATAGTGTGTAAAAAAACAACAACAAAAAACAGCTTCCAATATATTATCTTTTATATGCAATTATGCTGCTTCAGCAGATGAACTTCCTTAGGTGGAAGGAGACTTTGTATATACAGGAATGTGGTGGTTGCATCTGCCAGTCCTCAACATGAATTAATTAATTTTCCAAGGACAATCCCACTTGAACAAGTAACAGGCAGCAACAACAGCCAAGAAAGTAAAATGGAGCCATATAGTAATGAACAATTGCATATAAAAGTTCCAAAATACAAAGCTCGCTTTTTTTATTTTATTTTTTTCTAAAAGCATTTTGCCAATTGTCATGTTTCAAAACCGTACAGACACTTAATCAAGGGGGTCTCTTTTAGTTAAATGAATTATTTAGTAAATAAAAAGATCTATCCTAATTATATGAACATTTTTAGGAATCTTATAATGGCTAAAAAAAATTTCATGATATAGGATGTAAAATTGTTTCAGACATTAAACTTTTCCTTGTATTATATTGCACTATTGCAGCGTTTTCCCACAAGGAAAACAGGATGTGAATCTCCATATTTCATTTTGAAATGGATACCGCATGGACAGCAGCTCCCTTTTGGTCCACTGGCTTCTGCACTAGACATTACACCACGTGATGTGTGGGCCAAGAGGAAGCAGCTGACCATGTCATGTGCATTAGAAGATGCAAAATGAATATTCCCAGCTTGCTGCCCAGCCACCTCAAACACAGACTCTCTGAGAGATGGGTAAAGGAAGAGATGCCAACATTGTAACAAGGAGACAATTTAAAATGTATTAATAATGCATAACTTTACAAAATGTGGCTAATAGGGCTTTCATTATGTTAGATGCACTTTGTAGTGGTAAAATAAGGCATGACCCTTTTAGTGTCACCCATTAAAAGAAAACTGTTTTCCTAAATTTGACGGATCCTCCTTTGAACGACTACACTTGAAAATAGGAAACATGTATGTAGAATGTAAAAAAACAATATGCAATTATACTGCTGCGAGATCTACTATTTTAGTTACCAGTGATCTACTTCCAGATGTGGAAGACTTTAAAAGTTAACATCTACAAAATGCTAATAAGGCATCTACAAATGCCAAAAAATTGCTTAGGTCTAATGCAAGCTCATTAGTTTACGAGGACAGACTATGTTGGGACAGAAACAGCAAGAAGAAGGAATAGTAATGAAAATGGCAGCCTAATTGCCATTTGTCACAAACTTTTTTCTTTTTACACTTTTACATGCAGACGGAGCCTTTCAGCAAATCAAACCGCCACAAACAAGGCACTGAATCCAAGCATCCAGGAAAAGAATATGACTCTACCAACTTTACCAATAATATCTCTTTATTAACCAGGGAATATTTATAGGAAAGGACAATGGTGATATTAGACATTAATACAAAGTAGATTAACAATTGTGCCATGGAACTCTATAACAAGGCAATGGAATCAGTATGAAACCAAGATTAAGATCACTAGATCAGAAGGCAAACTTAAAACAACTGGGGCTGTTGCACTCTCTACACAGGAGGCCTAAACCATTGTGTCAGCTCTATGTGGGGCCTGTCTGATCTGCCTTGATGAACCATAACTTGATTACACCTCTATAGACCATGTCATACAGTATACCTTGAATTACAACAAACTATATATAAACTATATATCGCTCCTTTGCACACTATATATTAAATGATTGTTGTGGTGAACTACCTACTCATAAGGTCCACAATACAAGCTGAGATCCCGCTTCATGCTGATAATAGCCAGTAAGCTTGAAACAGCTGTACATGGATAGGATTCTCAGCTTGTGTATAATACAACCTTGGCTTTGCATAAAGGCTGTGTAATGCAGCAAGCATAAGCTTAAAAGGAAGCCATGTTTAAAATGGGTTATAGATTGAAGAACAAAGCATTTGTGGGCACATTTCCATGTCCCTGCTCAGCTTCCCAGACTGCAGTGTAATAACTGTTTTTCTCGGAATTCTGAGCTGGAAGCTGGTTTTTTAACTTGTTTTAGACATTCAAATGTGAACACAGATGTACTATTTATTAAAGATATATACAAATACCAAGCATTTTTAACATGAACATAATCATTATGAGAAGTAATTACCCACAATTATTTACCCACCTATTTAGTACACTGAATAGACCCAGAACTAAACATGTAATACTAGTAGAGTTAATCTCTTAGCCTAGAGGCCCATTCCAAGGAGAATAATCCACACATCACTGACTGGCACAGGATGGTTCATGACATTGACATTTCAGTCAATGACCAGGATTAATAGATAAATCATCTGTGTATATTTGTGAAAGTAAACAAAAACTGGTAGAAGGTGGATAAAATGTCTGAACCAGGTTTCATTGTGGAGCAGCTTTAGAGAGCGTTTACAACATCTTAACATTTTTTTCTCAACACATTCTACTATTTTAGGTACTTGCGATTAGTCCAAACTTTTACATCCATCAAAAAGTTGCGTAATTTATTATTATTTAATCTTTTTTTTTTTTCATCCATAAAAATACAATGCAAACATAAAATACAAGTCGCATTTATAAACATAGTCTAGATAATGGAGTACATTTCATCTAAGACTCCTAGGATAATACAGTGCCTTGCAAAAGTATTCACCCCCTTGACTTTTTACCTATTTTGTTACATTACAGCCTTAAGTTCAATGTTTTGTTAATCTGAATTTTATGTGATGGATCAGAACAAAATAGTCTAAAATGGTGAAGTGAAATGAGAAAAATATATACAAAAAACTATTTTTTAGAAACAGAAAACAGAAAATTGGCATGTGCGTATGTATTCACCTCTTTTGTTATGAAGCCCATAAAAAGCTCTGGTGCAACCACTTACCTTCAGAAGTCACATAATTAGTGAAATGATGTCCACCTGTGTGCACCTTTATTACATATACACACCTTTTTTTTAAAGGCCCCAGAGGCTGCAACACCTAAGCAAGAGGCACCACTAACCAAACACTGACATGAAGACCAAGGAACTCTCCAAACAAGTAAGGGACAATGTTGTAGAGAAGTACAAGTCAGGGTTAGGTTATAAAATATCCAAATCTTTGATGATCCCCAGGAGCACCATCAAATCTATCGTAACCAAAGAGACTTAAGGTAACCCTGGAGGAGCTGCAAAATAGCACATTTTGAGTTTGCGAAAAGGCATGTGGGAGACTCCCAAAATGTATGGAGGAAGGTGCTCTGGTCTGATGACACTAAAAATTTTACTTTTCAGCCATCAAAGAAAATGCTATGTCTGGCGCAAACCCAACACATCATATCACCCAGCCGCCGGGACTGAGAAATTGGTCAGACTTGAGGGAAAGATGGATGGTGCTAAATACAGGGATATTCTTCAGCAAAACCTGTACCACTCTGTGCATGATTTGAGGCTGGGATGGAGGTTCACCTTCCAGCAGGACAATGACCCCAAACACACTGCTAAAAGCAACACTTGAATGGTTTAAGGGGAAAAATGTAAATGTGTTGAAATGGCCTAGTCATAGCCTAGACCTTAATCCAATATAAAATCTGTGGTCAGACTTAAAGATTGCTGTTCACAAGCGCAAACCATCCAACTTGAAGGAGCTGGAGCAGTTTTGCAAGGAGGAATATGCAAAAATCCCAGTGGTAAGCTCATAGAGACTTATCCAAAGTGACTTGGAGCTGTGATTACCACAAAAGGTGGCTCTACAAAGTATTGACATTAGGCGGGTGAATAGTTATGCACATTCTGTTATTTTGTCCTATTTGTTGTTTGCTTCACAATAAAATAAAATAAAAAAAAACATTTTAAAAGTTGTGGGAATGTTCTGTAAATTAAATGATGCAGATCCTCAAACCATCCATGTTAATTCCAGGTTGTGAGGCAACAAAACAAGAAAAATGCCAAGGTGGGTGAATACCTTTGCAAGGCACTTTAGCTGTAAAAACCTTTATAGATCAGCATATAATTATTTTCCCTTTGCCCTTCTTTTATAACACACATAGATACATAGTCGCAAAGTAATTAAGGTTGAAAAAAGACTTTCAGTCCATCAAGTTCAACCTTTTAAGAACTCCTCTGATCTGCAATATGTGGATTAGTTATTAATTAATTAGTTGTTACTTATTAATCAATTATTTAATTTTTTATTTTTTATTTTATTTTTAAAATTATTAATTAATCCAGAGGAAGGCAAACAGAAAAAAAAAAGGGAAAGGGAAAAAAAAAAAATCCTTCCTGACCCCAGATACTGGCGATCAGATTTCTCCCTGGATCAATACTCTCTCTCTAATTATCCAAGATAACCCTGAATTCCCTTTTTAATTAGAAATAAATCCAGTCCCCTTTTAAAGTTATCTATTGAATCCGCTGTCACCACCTCCTCTGGTAGAGAATTCCACAGATTAACCATCCTTACTGTGAAGAACCCTTTTCTTTCTTTAAGGTGGAATCTTTTTACTTCTAATCTCAAGGGATGTCCTCTTGTCAGTTGAAAACCTCTTGGCACAAAAAGCTCCCTTGACAAATCTTTATACTGACCCTGGATGTATTTATATAAGGTAATCATATCTCCTCTTAGATGCCTTTTTTTTTTAGAGAAAATACGTTTAATTTGGTTAGTCTTTCGTGATAACTTTGCCCCTCTATTCCCCTGATTACTTTTGTTGCCCTCCTCTGTACCTTTTCCAGCTCTAAAATGTATTTTTTATGAAGTGGTGCCCAAAATTGTACTCAAATTAGTCATTGGAACCAGACAGACAATAATACCATTCAGATCGTCCTTAACAACATAAATAACATAAAATACCGAACTGGGTACAACTACCCAGCTGGTTAGCAGAGCAATCATATCGGTGTGTAGGGAAATGTCGGGAGTGGAAAAACCACATTGATAGAATAAGATGGGATCTAGTAATTTAGTTTAAATTCTGTACAACCTCACTTTAACAATGACTCATAGGGGATAAACATGGCTTGATTTAGTTAACTAGGCCCACAGATGTTACCATACCATTTCAGAATAGTTACATTAGACTATCACAGTTACCAGTTAGTATTACATTCTCGGTGAGGAACAAAAAACTTTTTTTTTTTTTACCATATCAATTACTACCTCTAATATACTTTTAACAATATTATACCAATTAAATTCAATTATTGTCAATTGCATCATTATATAAAAAACAAACATGTTTAATTCCAAAAGTATAATATATAAACATCAAAACTCTCGACAATATTATTATATATTTCCCCCACCTTCTCATATCTATATAACCAGTGTGAATTATTTTACTCTTTATTATTATCGATATAGAGTAAATATATTATTTTTAACTAGTGACCTTCTTCCCTTCAGTATATACCTTCTAAGACCTAAGGTTTCTATGCCAATCGCAGTTTTATTCTCCACCCAATTATTTGGTTACTTTCTGCCAACCAATACATCTCATTTACAATTCTGGTTTGTTAATGCCCTTTTCAATTATTGGTATGTTCCATTTCTGTAACAAGGCAATTCCATCTTGGACAGAGCCCACCTTAAACCAAGTATGATCCCTAAATATGGTAATAACACATGGAGAACACCTCTTGTATTTAATTTCCTCACCCTGTAGGGCCTGCGTTATCATTTGGTATTCCCTCCTTTTTGCAAGAGTATACAATGATAAATCTTGAAATATCAAAACCTTATCATATGGGGGATTTATATTTCTTTCCCATATGAGGCTTTAACCATTTCCTCCTTGAAACTAAGATATTGAGTTCTCAAAATTACATCCCTAGATGTTGCTTGATTCAAATTTTTTGGTAACGGGATCCTATGTATAACATAAATTTTTGAGTCCTCTTTAGGGAATTCCGGTCTCAGCTTCTGAAACAGGTCATCAACATAGGTTCTTAATTCCTGCCCTTGTACTGACTCTGGGATACCTCTTAGACGTAGATTTTTTCCCCTAGATCGATCTTCCATATAATATACTTTCTTAATAAGATCTTCTATTTTATCCTCTAATTTTGAGGTATATATTAATAAGGCACTATTATCTGTAGTCATCTTTTCACAAATCTTTTCAGTAGACTATAATTTCAGATTTACTTCCTTGAGAATTATCTTCTATCTTCCTAGTCAGATCATCTATAAGATTTTATTGAAAGCGATCTAAGAGAGCTTTCATTTTAGAGCAGGTGAGTATTTCTTCTTCCTGTAGGGAAATATTACTATCATCTGAACTTTGAGGAGTATTTTCCGGGGAAATAATAACTGATTGATCTGGGGTGGTATCTCCCTGGGGCAGACCATGTTGCATCAGTCTATTCCTTGGGGGTGGCAAAGACATACATTTTGATATTTCACTTTTTTATCTTTTGGTTTAATTTTTGGGGCCATTATGGTTGTTGCTACTAATTGACTAATCTGTATACCTTAATTTTATCTCTACAGTAAGCAAAGGCCCCCTTGATAGCTTCCCAGCTTCCAGAGGAGAACCGATACAATATGGGGGTTTGAAATCAGACCCTAGGTGACCATTACACACCTAGTCCGTCTCTTATTTGACCCTTGTGAATCAGCCTACAGACAAGCTATCCCTCCATCAGCACCTCAAAAGTATTACTATTATATATAAGTACACTATATTTCCATTTGAGTTACCAGTTAAGTTATATATTATTGCAAAAAAAAAACTTTAGATATCAGGCTCTTTCAGCCTTTTAACTTCAATCGACTTCCTCTGTATGCTATTTAGGTTAGTTTTAGATTGACTGGATAACAACCCTAACCAGACCCAATTAATATATCAATCTATTATATACGGTAACTACTAGCTCACAAACGCTAGTTTGGGCAAATGTTTTTTTTGTTGTTTTTTTTTTTAAATATGAACTATCTAGCCGCCCCAAAATAAATTATAGTCTTTCAAAGAAAGGAAAATACCCATCATCATATCTTTACATCATTAACCCTTCCAGCGTTTTCCCTGATTTTGTTGGCATTTGTGGTTATTAAATTGTGTCAGCTAGTCAGCTTCTTTTTGGCAAATAGTCACCTATGTACATACATAACCCAACAGCTTGAAAAGTACACAGAGCCAACATTTCAGTATAGTATATATCAACATATATCCACCTGCCACAGGTTGATTCAATTTGATAGGCAGGTCTTTAAATGTCTTATAAATTGCAGACAATTCGTAGTCATAAGCACCAAATTTAAATGTGATATTCGTCTGTATGACGGTTACAGTTTATAGTCTTTGATGGGATCAATGATCTATTTACCATCACAGCAGTAGTAGCCCACCTGGATCTTTCCATACAATTTATGAATTCAGGAGGTTTATATGCTAGACTAGCCAAAGAACCGTCAATAGGCAGAAGATATCAAGCTTGTTTTATATGCAGCAGATATCAACAAATACCATGGAGGACAAAAAGAGCCATGCTCCAAATTCGAAAAAACATGAATCATGTATAGATAAGCCATTTAGTACATCTGCTTTGCTTGACCCTCTTGTTTTACAGGGATGTTGGCAGGCTTTACAGAGGTAACATAGACTCATGACCCTTTTACTGAAATTCACACTTGAAAGATAGGGAGTATACCTTTTTTTTTTGTTAGGCAGCTGACCAGCCATACTGTCAGACTAGATGTCACAGAACCTCTATTTGTCTGAAAAAAAGGTTTTCTATTTAATTTTAAGCTTCCCAATGAGCTTTTGATCTTTAAGTAAAGATCTACCCAATTTCCATGTTGGTTTAGTTTGAAAATGTTTACTCTTATTCATGATAATTGATACTAATGCATGATTGGGTACATTTCAGCACCTAAGATGATTTTTAGTGCTGCCTCATTAACAAAAATGTAATCCAATCTCGCATAGGAGTTATGTCTATATGAAATTTTGGATCCACACAGAGATTAAAGTCACCGCAGACTATCAAAAGCCCGCTGAATTTTTTTTAAGTGGTTTCAAAGTATAATTAATAAATCTAATTTGGCCCATGTTTGGAACATACATGTTGAGAATTGTGTATTTTACCCCGTCTATAGTACCTATCCACAGAGAGTACCGACCCTCTACGTCTATCTTCGTGAATTCTTCTTTAGCGACCAAAGCTTTATTGAAGAAAATAGCTGTCCCTCTTGTCTCATTCTTAAATGGAGGGTTACAAACCAAAATAAATTGTTAAAAACAAAAACGCATTCATTCAACAATATTAAAAACAAAATATTTGCCTATTTTGAAAAGTACCTCAAAAGGTTTCATAAGAGCTGACTCAGTTTAGCTGGGTAATGGGAATATATGCTTCCTTTCTTTTACCCTCTTAGCTTAAATTAAACTCCTGATTTACTGTAGGTGTCAGCAACATTCCTTTTTTAAGTTCCTGCCTAATGGATGTCTGTCCCCCCGTTTCACCTAATAATGGGTTTTCTCAAAGGCTCACTTGAAGTGAAAAGTTACAAACCAACATATAATGTCTATCAAAATATTTAGGGACCTTTTCAATTTTCCAATGGGTTTCTTGTAGACAAATTAAATCAGCTTTTGGAGCATTGAAGCCCTGGGTATTTTGACTTACTATTTTAATTTGCATCACAAAATTTTAAGTTAACCAACTGCAAGCCTAACTTTGGGTCCTCCCCCCCGGCAGCACCACCCAAGGCAGACAGTCATCTTATTTCTGCATCATCATAAACTGGTTTTAGTTGCCAAGAAAAGTTTCAAGAGTACAGGAAAGCATGAGAGGATGGAGATAGTACAGGAAACAATTTGACAGCAGAGATATGGCTCTTATAGTCCCACCATTTGTACTGCTTTTCTTATAAAAGGACTATAACTAGCAGTTATAATGCTAGAGATGGGGTGTATAATATATCGATAGATTTACAGACACACAAAAGAGTCCAAACTGTATTGTCCAATCTGAGAGAAAACCCTTTAATTACCAACCTACCCGCAAACATCTAGTTCATCCACCCTGTTCCTTTCTTTGTTTCCTATAGATCAAAGTTATTTGGTTCATTTAGGAAATTATTCAATGTATATATGTGAACTGTATACAACTAACTAAATCCATATTGTAAAAAAAAAACTAAAAGGCATTTTAATCTTTAATAACTGTACTGACATTGTACTATTTTTATTTCTAAGTGATTTTGTGAATATATGCATTTGTTTAGCACAGTGTGTTAATTTTGGTATTTTATCTTAATTAGTGGTTTAGTGTGCTTGATTAGTGTAGGGAAGAACGTAGCTTTATAAACTGCATAATAACATAGGAGTAGTTCATTTTAACATTACATAACTAAATTGGTAGCATGTACCACAAATTTGCAATCCTTCCTGTAAACAATACAAGAATTTATATCACAAGAATGCCTACGTTTAGAATAAAATAAACATAAACTGGTTGTGCATTTTTATTATTATTATTATTATTATTATTAACAATAATAATAATAATAATATACCTGTTTTTGTTTACAACTGTCCCATTTAAGCTGCAAATCTGATGTCACAATACTTCTGCCCTAAAATTTTGCATTGCCACCTGCTCCTACAGCAGCCTTATACATGCTAGCTTCCTTCCCTATTATGGCAAAAAAATTCAAGACACTACAGAAAAAGGAAGGAAGACGTGTTTCAGAGAAATGGTAAAACAAGACTGGAGGAAGATGGTGTAATATTAAAAAAAGGATGGTGGAGTTATGGGAAAGTGTGCCAACAGCAGGGGATAGTCTAATACATGTAGGCAAACTACTAAGTATGAAGGATCAAGTTGGGTCTAAAACAGACAAGAAATGGGAAGGTTATGGAAATCAAGTAGTTCTTGTCGAAATCTATCTTTCTTAGACAGGTAGACACATTGTGGGAAAGATCTTGGGCAAGAGGGATACTGCTCATGTTTTCTCTAATGCTCCTCATGATACCAACAAACAGACTTATATCAGGGGCAAGAAAATATTTTGACCTGAGCCAATTCTACCACCAAATGCTGTATACCTATTCTCTTCATGTTCTTCTCTCCCATTCTCTTACTATAGAAATTTCTCTCACACACGCATTGCTATTAGCATGGTTGATATCATTGTTTTTTAAGATTCTTTTAGGTACTCCAATTATGGCTTTCCTATAATGGGCGCTGTTTGTTCCTATAAAGCATTAAGAGGCCTGCTCAATTTTCATTAATCTGATAGCAGGGGTGGATAAATCCATATTGGTTAAAATAAAATATAAATAATAAAAAAAAAGACAGGGGAGAAATACCACTTGCCCCAATGTAGTCTGCACTCTTCATATCTGGATTAAAGAAGCATGGTGGTCAATTGTTTCTATATGTTTTTAAAGAACTATACTTGAAAAAAGTCAACATGATTTTAGGACATTTATGCCCTTTTTACACCCATAAAATGGCATATATAGAAAAAAATCCTACGAGTACCAGATAGGACTCGCAAGGGGGTTAAACACCTGAACATAGCACTGTATATGCAAATAAAAAAAATCAATACTGCACTTTAAGACTGGGAAAGCGATGAAAGACATTAGAAATAATTGCCCAACAGTCTCAAGTTCGTAAATCTGCAATCCAAAATTATTTTAACGTTTCATTTCTGTGTTATATCAATCTCGGGAATCAAGAAGAAGTTAATACATATCAGGCCACCAACATGGACTAGAACATTTCCACAATTCATTGACGTTTAACCTCTGTTTACTGACGACTGTCTCATTTACTATTGTCCGTTTCTAAAATCGGTAGTTACGGTCTTGCTTAATTGATCATGATCATGCCCTGAAATGTTACTAACGGGTGCATTTACGGTTTTGCTTTCGGCCAGGTAGGGTCGGGCTTGATCAAGTGAACCGCTCTGTAACTGCTGCAAATTTGATGAAATTTGCAGCAGTTCAATTGAACAAGCCCACAACTGCATGGCCGAAAGCCTAAACCGTAAAGCATGCATACGTAAGTAGCATTTCAGGGCATGATCATGATGAATTAAGCAAGACCGTAACTACCGATTAAGAAACAGACAATAGTAAATGAGACCGTCATCATGACATCAGTAAAACGTGGAGGTTAAACCACAATCAATTCGGGTTTAGAAGTCAGATTTGCGATCGGACTCGCAATTCAGAAATGTTGCAATCTAAAAAATAAATAAATAAATCTATTGGTCTAGTCCATGCAAGTTCAAGAATATTTATTAACCCATTGATTGCTGGGATCGATATAACATGGAAATTCCACCTAAAAAAATAGATTTGCGAGCTTGAGACTATTGTGCAATTATTTATAATGTCTTTCATCGCTTTCTCCGTCTTTTAAAGTGCAGTTCTAATTTTTGGATTGGCTTTTATAGTGCTACAATCAGGTGATTAACCCCCTTGCGACAATTTAATAGGAGCCGTAGTTTTTTGCACAGTGGTCTTTTAATGCTCTGAATCAAACTTATTATGTCTGCTTATATAGCAATTTCAAGATTTATGGCTGACTCGCATGATGTTCAATATCTAGTCAGTTTTTATATATTTCTTTAGAACTAGCACATGATTTGGATGCACTATCTTCCTGTTTGCTCTACTTGAGGATGTCATGCTATTCAGGAATATGGACACTATGGAGAGACTCACTCAATACGCTATCTATGATGCAATGAATCATAAGACCAATTTACAGTTACTCATATAGTGATTCAACTCTACCTGATACTGTGATTCATGTTGTCATAAATCTGTTACTAACAAAGATAACACTCACACCCGTACAAAGATAATATCAAAGCTTTGGAGATATTTGGATAAAGACCAAAACTAGCACAAATACATTTTTACACATAAAGCCTTTATGCACCTAAAGATCATCAAACCATGCTTTTCCCCTAAAATAAGCTGATATAGCATAATACTTTATATAAAGTCAGCACCCTGTAACTGCCTAGTTACAGGAGCATTTTGACCGGGCTGGGTGCTGGGTAGCCATTGGTTAGGTTAAATTTGGGGGAGGGGTTTGTCAGTTTATATAGGGGGGTAATTTCCCGCCTGGGAGCACTTAACTGATAATCAGAGCAGAGCTTGCATCTGATTAAGCAATGTCTACAGCAAGCGTGGAGTCCTTCATAGCCCAACTCAGGAGCCAAGCAGAGGAATATGGCCATGAATGGCTACAGGAGCTGATGGCTAGGCTAACAGAGAGTGGCCCCGCCAGTGGCCCAGAAAGTAATGCAGCAATGGACACCAGGACTCATGCTGGAAGAGAAGGGCGTCCAGCAAGGTCAGCAAAGCCTCCCAATAGGCTTAGCCCTGAAATAATTACCCCCAAGAAGAAAGGAAGAACGGGACCCGCAAAAAGGACGGTTGCAGTGACAAGAGGGGCGCAGCTTTCTGTGAAGAGCCCAGGGAAGAAGAGAAAAGGAAGAGCTACTCACCGGAGTCCTGCCGGCGCGTCAACGGGACCTGGTGAGCAGCTGCAGCAGCAGGAGGCGTCCGAAGGACCTGCGTCGGCGGAGGAGGCGGAAGAACACGCCACAGGAGGTGAAGAGGCAGCGGATATCAACGCGCCGACGAGGAGCCGGCGTGACGTCATCGGGAGGAGGCGGCCAGCCGGTAGGGAGCTGGCGCAGCTGTCTGACGGGAGGTCTGAGCAAGGAGCAGGCACAGGCACAAGGTCGGCGTCGCTGAGGTCTGCAGGGCGATTAATAAGCCCAAGGGGGTACCAAACAGGTGAGGAGGAGAGGCAAGCTAGTAGTAGCAGACAGGGGACAGTGAATGGGAGGAGGACAGCAGGGTGCAGGGTTCTAGGAAAGGGAAGCACAGACAGTAGACAGACAGTTCAGCAAGGGAGGGTGCAGAAAAATGTGCAGGGCAGCTTGTGCAGAGATGGGCTGTCAGCCTCAAAAGATCTTGCAGTGGTGGATTTTATGGAGGAAGTAGGAGGAGTAGAATTGTGGGATTCCAGCAAGGAAGGGGTGGAAGTCAGCAGTTTTCCAGGTAGCTTAGATTTAGGATATAACATGGAGGAAGTGTCAAGTGTGAGTGAAGAGGAAGAGGAGTTTCAGCGTGAAGTTAGGTTTGTGTCTACGGCTGCTGTTCCTGCTTTGTTGTGTCCTGTTTCCACATATGCTGATCCGGATGAAGGGACATCTGCCAGGAGCAAGTCACAACCGGGTGTGCAGAACAGACGGCTGCAGGATTTTGTAAGGTCTTCACCGGCGCATGAACAGTCCCGATCGTCCGGCTCAAGGAGGCGAGTTGAAGCAACAGGAGACAGAGTGGAAAAAGAAAGGAGTGCAAGTAGACCATCCGAATGCAGAGAGAGGAGGTCGCCGGCGGGTGCATATCGGCAGAGCAGAGGGTATAATTCACCGAGCCGCAGGAGCAGAAGAACGCCCTCCCCCAGGTGGAGGTCAAGGTCCAGGCAGCGGTCGCCACTGCATGTTCGAAGTGGAGGTGAGCATGAAAGGGATGAAAGAGGGAGGCGATCTGTTTATCCTCGTTCCAGGTGCAATAAGGACACAAGAGAACGAAAGGACCAGAGACTGCCTTCCGGGGAAGACCGGAGGGTAAAACAGAGCACAAGAAAGGAGGCGACGCCAGACAGGAGCAAGCAACTTCCCTTCTCCGGACAAGCAGGAGAACGGAATGAGGCGACCATCCCAGCGGCCCCGACAGCTTTCGCGCCAGCAAATGCCTGGAGTCATACCACAGGTGAATTTCTAGACACACTACATACACATCCTGACAACACACAAGTTAGTTTAGTCAAGGCGGTAGCTCAATTAAAAAATTTATTGTCACAGATGGAAAAGGGAAAAAGCTTGGGACCCGCTTTAGCATGGGTGGGGCATGAGAGGGCTATCAATCCAGGGTTAGGGGCGGTTCCTTTAATAGATATTACTGAAAGGGGTACAGGCATGGAGGCAGAGGTTACTGGAGGTGGGGAAGTGCAGGAAAAAGAGGTTTCTCCAGCAGTTATTAGGGTAGCCGACACAGTCATGAATAAATCAGCACTGTGCTCAATTGGTCCTATCGGAGAACACGTAGCGAAAGAATTGAAGGAAAGGATTTGGAAGCGGGAGTTCATAGAGATATTCTCGCTTCTCCCGCTGGATAATTTCATAGAAGTCAAGGCAGATGATAAGAAGGATGAAGGAAAGAAAGAGGAGGATGAGCGTAAGCGCAGATACAGGAAGATTCCCAAGACTTTTAGTAACTGGTTGCAGGCCTATGTTATATTTGCCAGTATAGTGGGGGAGCGTAATCCGGAATGTTGTTCAGCATTGTTTTGTTACCTGGATGAAATTGAAGGCATCCATAGGACTTACGGCGGCTTAGCTTGGTGGGCGTACGATGAAAAATTCCGTCAGAAGTTGGCTGTTAGGCCATCCATGCAGTGGGATGATAGGGATATGGGTAGTTGGTTAAAAATAGTAACACCTTTGCGGCCGGCGGTTGGGGCGGCCCCAAAACCGGCGGTAGCTGCTAGTGGTAAAAAAGGGTATTGTTTCGCTTATAATGAAGGATCTTGCAGTTGGGGTGGTTCTTGTAAGTTTAGACATGAGTGTTCTGAATGTGGCACGGGTCATCCTCTTTTTCGCTGCTTTAAGAGATCAAAAGGTCAAAAGGCGGGTGAGTTTGGACAAAAAGGGGGAGAGCCCGGTCCGGTTAGAAAGGATGGAGTGGTGGTTAAGGCGCTACGCCAGTAGGGTTGCTTCATCAGAGGACGCTAGGTTGTTGCTTAGGGGTTTTTCGGTAGGTTTTTCTATCCCATCGTTGTTTTCAGCCCCGTTGGGGTGGCCTAGGAATTTAAGATCTGCTAGGGAGAATCCTTCGTTGGTTTGGAGCAAGTTAATCAGTGAAGTTGAAAAAGGTAGAATGGCAGGTCCTTTTGATGAGGTTCCGATAAAAGATTTGAGGATATCACCGTTGGGCCTGGTTCCTAAAAAGGAGCCGGGTTCATTCCGGCTTATTCATCATTTATCATACCCCAGGGGCCTATCAGTTAACGATGGGATTGACAGGGAGTTAGCCTCGGTTTCGTACGCTTCAGTTAAACAGGCGGTTCAGTTAATTAGGAGGGCTGGTAGAGGGGCTTGGTTAGCAAAGGTTGACATAAAGTCGGCTTTTCGGTTACTCCCGGTCAACCCGGATTCCTTTCATTTGTTGGGATGCCAGATTGGGGGTAAGATTTTTGTGGACCAGTGCCTTCCGATGGGCTGTTGTATATCCTGCTCATATTTTGAGAAATTTAGTTCGTTCTTACATTGGGTCCTCTGCGTTAAGACGGGTTTGTCTTCTGTCGTGCATTATTTGGACGATTTTCTTTTTATCGGTTCTGCTGAGTCCCGGGATTGCATCCGGTTAATGCAAGGTTTTCAAGAGTTGGCGGGGGACTTTGGCATTCCATTGGCAGAGGATAAGTCTGTAGGTCCGTCTCACATTTTGTGTTTCCTTGGTATCCAGCTGGACACTGTCAAACTAGAGTGTAGTCTTCCGGGAGATAAAATCGCAGACTTAAAGTTAAGTGTGTCAGTGGCGTTGGGAGCTAAGAAAGTTACGTTGAAGTCTTTGCAGTCCCTGCTCGGGAAACTTAATTTTGCCTGTAGGATTATTCCAATAGGGAGGATATTTTCCAGGAGATTATCATTGGCTACGGCGGGTGTAAATAAGTCACATCATCACATTAGGATTTCAGCAGATCATAAAGCAGACCTACGCATTTGGCTCGAGTTTTTGGAGCATTTTAATGGGCGTAATATGATTATGAAGGAACCAGTTGCCAATGAAGTGTTGAAGTTGTTTACCGACGCGTCAGGATCTCTGGGTTTTGGGGCTTACTTTAGGGGTTGTTGGTGTGCGCAGGCGTGGCCCGCTAGTTGGAGGGAGAGTGGTTTGACAAGGAATTTGACGTTACTGGAGTTGTTTCCTATTCTGGTATCAATATTGTTGTGGGGTGATGAGTTAAAAAATCATCATGTTATCTTTAATTGTGATAACATGAGCGTGGTACAGGCAATTAATTCTATTACTGCCTCTTCGCCTCCAGTAGTGAGGCTACTGAGGCAATTGGTATTGAAGTGTCTTAAGTTAAATATATTAGTTAGAGCATCGCACATACCAGGGGTTAAAAATGTGATTGCAGATTCCTTATCAAGGTTTGAATGGCAGCGGTTTAGGAAAGAAGCACCGTTAGCTAAGGTGGAGCAAACACCATTTCAAATGGAGTGGTGGAATTTGATCCTATGAGCAGGACCTGGCACAGAAAGGGGTACGGGTCAGCTGCCCGAGCAGGAAAGTTACAGTGCTGGGGGCACTGGGTAATAGGACTGCCCAGATGTCAACGAAAAGCTGTAGTGGGTATAGAGGACTGCCCCTATGGCGGTGAGTGGTATGAGTATTGTGGATAAGTTGAAGAGATCTGCCGGCAAACAAAGTTAGAATTATATTTAAAGTAGGGGCACGGAGTAGGAACTGCTTCAGTGTCCCTAACATGTTGGTTATTGTGAAAATCAAAGTTTGTGATATGTATATTATGTGTTTTTATTGCAGGAAACCCCATACAGTTATGGATCGTAGGCCATTCATTCATTTATTGGGCCAGAAGGGCAGCAGGAATAACTGATCAGGGCCGTCAGCTGGGTTTCCCAGAGGAAGCAGTAGTAATTAAGTGGTTTGGGGTTAGGGGGTTGAGATGGGAACAGGTGTTATTAACGGTATCTAGTCTAGCTAGGTCATCTCCTCCGCCGGAGATACTGCTGATCCACGCAGGGGGTAATGATTTAGGTTCCATGCCCATGCGGGAGCTTATTCGGATAATGAAGAGGGATGTCCTCAGGCTTCGGGAATTGTTCCCAGATTTATTGGTTATTTGGTCCCATATAACTCCAAGGTTACGCTGGCGGGGGGCATTTGATTATGCCAGGTTGGACAAGGCCAGGAAAAGAATAAATAAGATCATGGCATCTTTTGTCAGGCGTTTGGGGGGTTTTTCCATTAGACACAAGGACCTAGAGACCCCGGAGGCTCACACGTTTTTTGGGAAAGATGGGGTTCACCTAAATGAAATTGGCCTTCAGTTATTTAATTACACTTTGAAGGAGGGTATTATACAGGCCATGGTTTCGTTTGGCGGTGCTTAGCCCGTAGGGCTTGCGGGTGGCGGGGGTGCTGCGTCACCTTAGGGCGGAGCTCATTAGCTGGGAAGGTATCCGGTATGGGCCAATGCCAGAGGTCTCTTGGGCATGGGGTTCCATAGAGCCTCTGGCTGGGTATGAGCTCTGTCCTGGGGAAGGTATGCAGCCCCAGGTTTTGGGCAGGTTATGGTACCTGCAGGTTATGTTAATAAAAGCTGTGGCCTGTATTTTACCCATACATCTGGTGTTGTGTGTTTATTGGGTTCTGGGATTTTAGTTTAGGCGGATCAAGTCACACATGCAGAGGTCAAGTCAGCACCCTGTAACTGCCTAGTTACAGGAGCATTTTGACCGGGCTGGGTGCTGGGTAGCCATTGGTTAGGTTAAATTTGGGGGAGGGGTTTGTCAGTTTATATAGGGGGGTAATTTCCCGCCTGGGAGCACTTAACTGATAATCAGAGCAGAGCTTCCCTCCCTCCCTCCCTATATATTTATATGGTTTATGTACATGTTTACATATGTGTAATGTTATATTGTCACAGCTTGGCGGGGGTGCTGCGTCACCTTAGGGCGGAGCTCATTAGCTGGGAAGGTATCCGGTATGGGCCAATGCCAGAGGTCTCTTGGGCATGGGGTTCCATAGAGCCTCTGGCTGGGTATGAGCTCTGTCCTGGGGAAGGTATGCAGCCCCAGGTTTTGGGCAGGTTATGGTACCTGCAGGTTATGTTAATAAAAGCTGTGGCCTGTATTTTACCCATACATCTGGTGTTGTGTGTTTATTGGGTTCTGGGATTTTAGTTTAGGCGGATCAAGTCACACATGCAGAGGTCAAGGAACATAATACTGCAACCATCTACAGCTGGCTATAATCAACATTAAATGGCCCAAAATTGAGCACTAGCATACTAGTGTCCATTATTATTTTCTATTTTTTTATTCATTTTTTTTTATCCTTCAATAACAGCATGATATTATAGACATTAAAATAATATGTTGTGCCATGTGTATCAATTATTTTATGTTCTCATTTTGTAGATTTTACTCTTATTTAGCACCCAACTTTTAATATAGAAATCTTGTATATGTAAGAGTAAGATTATCAACAACAGAATCTGGCACTGGAAGGGGAAGGCCATTCCATGGACCATATATTCTGTCAGTGAACTATATCTTAGCCAACCACGTAGCCGTTAACATTTCAGCTTTTATTTTTGTCTTACACCATTTCTTCAGACATCACTTACTGTATTTCTGTCCAAGGATGCTTCAAAGAGATGTTTTGAAGTGAAGTGGTCTCTTGAGGAGCAGGCAGTGTTACTAGTGATGAGCCCACCACTTCAGTTGGAGTTTTCACAGCGGGCAGAAAGCCAAAGTCTTCACCTGCTGAAACCAAGATATAATTTTACTCCAGAAATTAATAATATAAAACTTGTGCAAGCATCCAGAATAAAATATTATACTGTGTATACACAAGTAAAAATATATATTACAAAATTACGTTACAAACATGTTTCTTAAACACTTGTGGAATGATGTAGGAGAATATCTAACAAAACCGGCTTTTAAGCTCTGGTCATAGCTATGTCTTTGTTTTGTAAACTAAGGCCCCTATTCAATTGCAAGCCTGTAGTTTACCTTCTATAGGCCGTACGTCTGCGAGCTTGCAATTTGCTACATCTACAGAGTGATTCAATTGAACAAGCCAGCAATTTACAGGCCAAAAGCTGAAACAATAAACCATGCAATTTTAAGTAGCGTTTCGGGGCGTGATCATGATCAAGTACGCAAGGCCAATAGTAAATAAAAACTTCATCATGACATCAGTAAAACACAGAGGTTAAAAGTCCATCAATTAGCTTTTAAAAGTCTGATATGCGATCCTACTCGCAATCTGGCAATGTACAAAATAATAAAAATCAATGAAGGAAATGTTCTAGTCCATGTTGGTGGTCTGATATGTATTAACTCCTTGATTACTGGGATTGATATAATACAGAAGGTAAATTGTAAACAAAACAAAAAAGTTATTGCAGATTTGCGAGCTTGAGACTGTTGTCTTTCATCATTTTCTCCCCCTTGCGAGTTCTATCTGGTATCCGTAGGTTTTTCTTCTATATTTGCCATTTCCGAGTGTGAAAACATTTGCAGGCTTGAGGAATTGTAGCAATTTAATAGCCATTTGCGATTGATCTTACAAGCCCGTAAATGTTACAAAGGCAGATGGGTCGGAGTTACGATTTTAACAATAACAGGGATTTCCAGCCTGTAACCCATAGATCGTTTGCGGGTAGCTAAAAGACGCCAATTGAATAGCAAATTAGTTTACGGGCTCCAGTAACCAACAATTGATCAGTTGAATAGGGGCCTAAGTATTTAAAATCGTATTATATTAAAATGTAATTTCCTTGCAGGGCAACATACTGTATTTAGTTAAATATTTTGAAAGCAAAGGATTTGGGAGGTGTTCCTTTTATGTTCATGGAAGCTTTAAAAGCCTATTTGCAACCTACAACCATACATTTAAGAGATATGAAAGCCTATATTATAAAACATTATTCCATTAATCATTAATATCTTGCACTCCCAAAGCAGAAGCATTAATTGTTCCAAGTTATAATCAACATAAAATGTTCTTTGATATTTGCCTACCTAAAAGACGAAAACACCAAGACTTGAGAGCTCTTTATATTTGTTTTTACGTCTACTCACCATAATGCACATTTGTAACGAAAAACAACTGGTGCATAATTGCGTGTAATAGTTCATAAATGCTTTAATTACTTTTTTAACTTTCTAAACATGTTATAAAATAAGGGTAATGTTAGTTATTTCATTGTTTTCCTACAGGGAAAAGGATCTCAAGACCCAGAAATTTATTTAGGATACTATTGTCTGATATTTTGGGGTATATCTAAAATATATCCCCCCCCTCATTGTTTTGTCCAATCAGCCCAGTATTTTGGTCCTAATCATCCATGTTTCTCTAACATCATCTTTGAGTCACCTCTGAGTAGTGTATCCATGAAATGACTGTTTATATTTGTGGTTGTTCCTTGGAGATCTATATTCTTCTGTGGACTGCTCATATACCATTGAGTATTTTATGTATTGTTCCGTGTAGCCAGAAGCCTTTTTTAGATACCTAGATCTGACTGAAATTTACTTCACACCCCTTCCCCAAAATAAAGCTGCTTTCATCAGGCAATGCAAACATATCTCCTGAAATGTAAATGCCCCTCTCAGACCCACACACACACATAACGTTAACAACATATCATGAATACCTGCAAGGTCAAGTAGAGGCATCAAAATATATATATTTTTCTAATTAAAAAGTAGAGGAATTACTTTTTCCTGCTTAATTATGCTCTTAGACAGACACCGAGTCTTCAAATATATGTATTTTTTTTATTGTACAGCGGTCATTTAACTTTGCACTACCATTGTTAGGTTACGGACATAAAGAATGCCAACTTACACATTATGCACTTTTTAATACTATTTCTGGGGTCTGTTTACGTATAAATCAGCATAGGCTTCTTAAAATGGCAAATTGTTTAGTAATGCAAAAAAAAAATGTAAACAACTATTCTATGTATCTAGCAAAATTAAAAATACTCAGGGGTCTATATATGAAAATCACATAAATAATAGTTCTCAAACTACGAGACGTCGTCACGCTTTGCATGAGTTAGGCGTTTAGCGCCAACCCTCTCAAAGCGAGGCGAGATGTTAACGCGGAGCACTTAGGCGATGAGTGCCAAAGGTGCTCATCGCCTGCGAGCCTCGCGTAGTGAGGCACTAAAACTCGCAGCACAAAGGCGATGAGCGCCAAAGGTGCTCATTGCCTGCTCGCCTCACAAAGCGAGGCGAGCAGTGAAGGCAATTAAACACGCGGGACTTAGCCAACAAACACTTAGTAAACGCGGGATCGCCAGCCTGCAAGCAGTTGACAAACGCGGAACTTAGAAAAAAAAAAATTACCAGACTTGGGACTTTGGAAAACAAAATATTAAGTTAACGGCCAAACCGCGCAAAGCAAAAACAAAAAAAAAAAACACACAACATACAAAACAAAATACAACAAAAACATCACACACAGCATGGGGGAACAGCCAGGACGTCCAAGAGTGAGGTGGAACGCAAATTACGAGTTTACGAACTCAAAAAAAAAAAAAAAAGCCTAAGCAAGAAAAAACATAGCCGCCCAAAAAAATTAAAACAAAGCTACATGACCCCAGACCGAGCAAAACACTGCCAACCGCGTAGCCCTCTCACACTATTACAAATGACGGAAATTGCTTGCAAGCCGCGTAACACATTAATAACATTACAAATCTACAATGGCGCGTTACACAACTAAACCAACGGTTTGCCCTCGCTCACAAAGCCTATTTCTAATGCACAGTTGGGACATTCATTACACTATCAGGGCACCAACACTCAAACTGTACATTGTATGCTGCCGGAAAATAAAAACAGATTGTTAGCTCTTCAGCCTATTGATTAGTGGATATATTGATTACAAATAGGTAAAGTATATTAATTTATTCAGTAACTAATTAAATTATTATTAGTTAACCAAATATAGATAAATAAATATATCTCTGTGATGAGTGACGAAGGAGCAAAAGTGCACAACAGGAGAGGCTCGCAATGAGCGCCGAAGGTCCTCAGAGTACAAAAAGCTTTACATTGTGTGTCTAACAGCATTCCCATGGCTTCAAATTTTATTGCCCCGTCATTTTTGACGGAAAAGTCGCTAGTAATAAATAAGCAACCAAAAACTGCACAAGATTAACAAAGAAAAAAAAATACTATTTATTTTTCTTTTAGTCATTCCATGATTTAGCTATACTATACCACTTATTTTCCAATGAAAAAATATCGACATACATGATAATATCCATATTTACACAAATACTGATAACACTGACAGACTTGTCAACATACCAATAGGAACATTTACTGTTGGGGTTTTAGTCCCATTACTATAGATAATGAGTATTGAGAATTTAAATGGGAAGGCCAATAAGCTGCTTTTGTGACCATACTTGGATAATTTAAATACTAGTTTACTGCTCTATGTTTGAGGAGACAGGGAACTGAATTTAATATTTTTCTATCCTGCAAAGAGGTCCAAAGAGGGCATGGTATCAAAACGGATAGGGAGAATGGAGGAAAAGATTTAATGGCGGTACCCAATCTCTTTAAACAAAGAGCAATTAAAGACAATATATACAAGTTCCAATAATCTTACATGTATTAATTAAACTTCTAGTCTGGTCATTCATTTAAAAGCAGCTTATATTTAAGGGGGGGGGGGGGGGGGTTCTATTTTATGACTGTATATATGACCAAATGCAGAATTATGGTATCTGGCATCATTTTCTCTAACACTGGTACCAATATGATCTGTTGGCAGAACAGTTGTTGCTTTGTCTGGTTCCCAAAGAGAGCAAGTCTGTTTACCATAAATGCTCCAGAAGAGGAAGGGATTGAAAACCATTTGTTTTTTAGATAGGTATGTACATGCTCTGTGATTAGTTACTTAGCTCTTTAAATGTTTTAACAATTATGCCATTTAGTGCCAGAATATTTATCTAATACTTCAGTAACATAATTTATTCATAGCTTTGATGTGTAGTCACAATTTTTTGTAGTTTTAAACTATTTTGCCTCAAACAATCGGTTAGTTCTATTGACATGAGAACCTACTCAGAGGAGAGGAGAGTGCATATATATTAGTAAGTCCTGCCAAAATAAGACAAACAAATAGGATAAAAATAACAGAAAAAGTAAATGTGCATAACTATTCACCCCCCTAAAGGCAATACTTTGTAGAGCCACCTTTTGCTGCAATCACAGCTCCAAGTCGCTTTGGATAAGTCTCTATGAGCTTGCCACATCTTACCACTGGGATTTTTGCCCATTCCTCCTTGCAAAACTGCTCCAGCTCCTTCAAGTTGGATGGTTTGTGCTTGTGAACAGCAATCTTTAAGTCTGACCACGGATTTTCTATTGGATTGAAGCCTGGGCTCTGACTAGGCCATTCCAACACATTTACATGTTTCCCCTAAACCACTCAAGTGTTGCTTTAGCAGTGTGTTTGGGGTCATTGTCTTGCTGGAAGGTGAACCTCCGTCCTAACCTCAAATCACACACAGAGTGGTACAGGTTTTGCTCAAGAATATCCCTGTATTTAGCACCATCAATCTTTCCCTCAACTCTGACCAGTTTCCCAGTCCCGGCTGCTGAAAAACATTCCCACAGCATGATGCTGCCACCACCATGTTTCCCTGTAGGGATGGTGTTAGTTGGGTGATGTGATGTGTTGGGTTTGTGCCAGACATAGCATTTTCTTTGATGGCCGAAAAGCCTTCCTCCATACATTTTGGGAGTCTCCCACCTGCCTTTTCGCAAACTCAAAACGTGCCATTTTGTTTTTTGCTGAAAGTAATGACTTTCTTCTGGCCACTCTGCCATAAAGCCCAACTATATGGAGCGTACGGCTTATTGACGTCCTATGTACAGATACTCCAGTGGAAGTCTGCAGCTCCTCCAGGGTTTTCTTAGGTCTCTGTGCTGCCTCTCTGATTAATGCCCTCCTTGCCCAGTCCGTGAGTTTTAATTAGGTGGACGTCTCTTGGCAGGTTTGCTGTTGTGCCATATTCTTTCCATTTGGTTATGATAGGTTTGATGGTGCTCCTGGGGATCATCAAAGGTTTGAGTATTTTTTTTATAACCTAACCCTGACTTGTACTTCTCAAAAACATTGTCCCTTACATGTTTGGAGTATTCCTTGGTCTTCATGGCAGTGTCTGGTTAATGGTGCCTCTTGCTTAGGTGTTGCAGCCTCTGGGGCCTTTGAAAAAAGGTGTGTATATGTAATGAAAGATCATGTGACACTTAGATTGCACACAGGTGGACATCATTTCACTAATTATGTGACTTCTGAAGGTAATTGGTTGCACCAGAGCTTTTTATGGGCTTCATAACAAAAGGGGTGAATACATACGCACATGCCAATTTTCTGTTTTCTATTTCTAAAAAATAGTTTTATGTATATATTTTTCTCATTTCACTTCACCAACTTAGACTATTGTGTTCTGATCCATCACATAAAATTCAGATTAACAAAACATTGAACTTAAGGCTGTAATGTAACAAAATAGGTAAAAAGTCATGAGGGGTGAATATTTTTGCAAGGCACTGTAGATGTACTTGGCATGCTGAGGTCCATATGGTCACAGAGATTCAGAAAACTGAACAACAACAATACTATATACATACGTGCATCTTGCTCTGTTCGATTCACAGGTGGATTAGAAGCAATTCCGACATCTAATCGTAGCTGGACATGGCAAATCTGTCTGCGTTTCATCTGAAGCTGCTGCAACCAGTACAACATGGCATGTTTGTTGATTGCCTGTTAAAAAGAAAAATAAATCAGAATACATGATTTTTGTTCCATCAAGTTAAACCTTTTCAGATCGCCTCTAATCTTTGTATTATATTACTCCAACACACCGAGTAAAGTCAGAAACCCTTGATTCAGAAGAGGACAAACTCATTGAAACATTGCCAATTGTCTCATTAGCATTCCTCCTTAAATCAACACCCATCCCATTATAGTTATCCAACAAGACCCTATATGCCCTTTCATTTTCAAAAATGTATACAATTTATTTTTACAGATTAATCTACTGTCACAACTTCATATGGTAGTAAGTCTGACTGCCCTTGCTGTGAAGAACCCTTTTCTTCCTTTAAGATGAAAACTTTTTTCTTCTAACCTTAAGGGATCACCTGCTTTATAAAGATAATCACCCCTTGCGCTTGTGACACCCCGCATCCGGTCTTCCAGGAAGTGGAATAAAGTTCTGTACTATGTCATAGACCGGTCTGTGCCTGCAAGAATCAAAGTGCAGCCTGTGCTAATAAGGACCAATTTATAGCCTGTGCTTATAAGCACCAAAGTGTAGACTGTGCCTATAAAGGACCAAAGGCCAGATCTACCTTTTTGGAGCCCCTAGGCAGTGAAGTGGTGGAGCAAGGCATGCACGGACCCATTTTTGCCTTTTCTGTGAGTGTAAGTTAATTTTGCTGTTGTAACTCTCTTGTTCTAGGTAGTTACCCCTAGAAGCCAGTTTATGAACTGCAGCATTTTATTTTTTTAAGCCTGACTAAAAAAAAAAAAGATTACAAAGGGGCATCGACTTTTTTTTTTGTTGCATCTGAAAAAGGGTATTTGATAGTGTAACACTGCGAGTTTCCTCTTTTTTCAAATAAGGCTCCCAAACCTGAAATAAAATATTCAAATGTTTCATTCATCTAGGGGCTTGTCCTTGGCCAGCCTATAAGCAGGTGCATGAGATATACCTGCCTGTCAATTAAATCTACAGACATGCATACACTCTGTGCATTTACTGTTCATTTCAGTAAAGATTTACTTATGTTTAAAGCACGCCCTTTTGAAATGCATGAAAAAAAAAAAATTGGGTTTCATCTCCCTGTAATTTATTGTGAGAAAATAAGCACTGTAAATAGCTGCTTTGCCCAACATTTTTAAACTGCAGCTCTTCTCATCATTTTCACACTATGGCATAGCCTGGACCCTTGGTCATTAATTGGTTCAAGAAGGCACAACAAGTGACAAAAATGATGAGTACCAAAGTTCCCATAAGGAGTAATGTAAATGGTAATTTGAATACCACATTTTGGTATTGTTTTGAGGTAGACGAGTGCCGAGGTACCATGAAAACTGAAAAACAAAAAAGTGGCCCTTTAATTCTAAGAGAACACAGTCATTCCTTTTTTCCTATAGTTTATATATTAAAAATAAGTTGTATATTGAACAAGTCCATTATCTTTTTATACGGTTATTTGTTTTACTTGAGAAAATTCTTCATCTCTTGCCATCTCACTATTGTCAAGTGCAGTATATACTTCTCCATGAGACTAAACAATTGTCTTTTCGGGACTTTAACGGCAGCTTCTCTGGGTGTTTAACGAAACTATAAAAGTCTTCCAGCAAGAAGTGTCGATGATAATACATTGGGAATGTAGCGTGGAAAGCCTACAAGACTAGAACTAAGTTGCAGTGAAAAGGCAGCAGATAATGAGGAATTTACAACACCATTATGAAACCTAGATTTTAACTTATACATTCCCATCAACATTATATTCAAGCACAGTGATGCAGAATATTTGTGCAAAATAATCAGTTCTAGAAATGAGACTATCCTTGATCTAGTCACATTGACATAATACCAAATGTTGAAGTATATGAACCCTTGGGGAACACTGGTCATAACAGTATCTTTTGAACCTGAGTTTCAAAAACAGTTATAAGAAGCCAACAAAAACTATTAATTTAAAAAGAGAAAATGTGAATGGCCTAAGGGCAACAATACAGCGTAAAGACTGGGACAAAGAGCTGCCAGGTAAAACTACAAAACATAGATGGGCATGATTTAAAGCTTTACAAAATATCCATACATATCAGGATCTAATTAAAAAGTAAATGCATTACTTTTTTCCTGATTATTTATGCTCTGATTTAGACGTAAAGTCTTCAAACAAATTGTGAGGTGGTCCTTAAGGAAAGAAAAGGGTTCTTCACAGTAAGGGCAGTTGGACTGTGGAACTCTCTACCAATGGAGGCAAATTCAATAGATCACATTACATGGGTAGTATTTTAAATTACAAGGTCATACAGGTTTATGTAAGATAACTAGAGAAGGAGGGGTATTGATCCATGGAGTAATGCAATTTCCAGAATGTTTCAATGTTACTTTGTTTTTTGTTTGCCTTCCTCTGGATCAATTAAAATTTCACAATTTACAAGGATTAGAGGAGATCTAAAAAGCTTGAAATTGATTAAACTAAAAGTCTTTTCAACCCCAATTAAAAAGTAACATTTTAGAAGCCATTATACAGTTTGACAGTTTCACGAGGATATCTATAATGAAATTACATATATAAATGAAAAGCAGTGCGGCTTACATAGTTTTGTATGAAATTAGCTAATTTTTATGACCCAGAATGTCTAATTATTAATATATTTTGTACCTTTAGGATAAAGGCTTTGTTTGGAGTTTTGATCTCAAATGTTCCCTCCTCCATTTCTACTTTGCAGTCAAAGGTGGCGGTGCTTAGGTCAATGCTTCCCAATGGACTAACATCCTTAGCCATTCTGTAGTAAAGCAAATGACCTTTACGTTCATCACAAGAAAAGAACCGATACTTCCAAGTCTTCATGGGTCCCTTTGTCCCCATTTTATACAAGTATCCACAAAGTTTTTTTTGCTCTGCTTTCTTTCCCTCCTTTACTGGTATAAGGTGAGCATGCTCCTCTGGCTTCTCTGATATCGCTCTATCACATTCTGTCATGGACAATGCTAACTCTTCAGGGGCCGCATGTTCCTCTATGTTCTCATCTTCTGTTTCCAAAGATGGCTCTGGCAGAGGTTCCACAGTGACATTATCTACTATTTCATTTTCTTCCATTCTAATGTTAAGGTTTCTTCTTTATCTGAAATGAAATTCAAATTATGCATATAATTATGTAAAAATCCAAAACAAATAAAACTGTTTTTGTTAACAGACTATAAAACCCGCTGCCACATTATAATATTAGTAAGTACAATGTTTCTCCACAGGACAGTAGAAATGCTGAAGGACAAATTCAAATGGGTCCACACACTATAACAGCATGCATATACACTACATGTGTGTTTTTGAACATTCACCCATGTGTGCTTTCGAACATTAATATGGAATTGGTCCCCCTTTTGCTGCTATAACAGCCTCCACTCCTCTATGAAGGCCTTTCACTAGATTCTGGAACATGGTTGGAAGGGCTTTGACAGCTTTAGCAGGGCAGAGGTTTGACGAACTGACTTAGGTGACATCCTGTCACCGTGCCACGTTGAAAAAGCTACTGTGCTCTTCCCTACAAATCATTATATTGCCAATGGTTTAGAACATTACTACCATCTCTGAGTGAACTCCAGTCTTCAGGATTTAAGGATAAGCAAGCTGAACCTGCAGCCTATGCCATGTCCTGCCATAACCTAGCCCACAATCGATGTCCAGTCCTTAACATGAGGACAATGTTGTCTCCTGCAACTACTACTAAGTTGTAACGGAACCCATCACTGTTTTACCCTGTTTTATGGTTATTTAAT
The DNA here is from genome assembly GCA_027410445.1 of Discoglossus pictus. Taxonomy (NCBI): domain Eukaryota; kingdom Metazoa; phylum Chordata; class Amphibia; order Anura; family Alytidae; genus Discoglossus; species Discoglossus pictus. Next base: position 242,104,684 of record CM050163.1, read on the forward strand.
TATTATGGTTAAAATATGATTGCTGTACTGTAGATATGTTGTTTTATGTTCTACAGAATATATTGGCTCAGAATATTACAGCTACTAGGCTAATAGATAATCCTATTACAGAGACTCCTTTATAAGATAAGGAAGTATATTGTATAAAGTGTTTTATTATGAGACATAGAACAAAGAGTATAATCTGATTAATGTCTGATTGCAACAAAGTAGCCAGGTAGCCTAGTGGAGGTGTGACCACACCTATTGTTCTCTTTATGTGTATTGTGTGGCCAAATATGGGCATGTGTATTGCCTGTGGGAAGAGATGTGTATAAATATTTCTGCACAACAAAATAAAGTCAGTATTCTTTGACTCCCAAGAAAGTGTCGTCCAATATGGGTGGTCTGGGCTTCTGAGACTCTTGGATGGGATTATACCAACTTCACTTTTACACAGCAGCTTGCCAGGGAAAAGGACGTCTCCAACGGCTGGTACCCTCTCACTACCGGGGTAGCCGTTACATTGGTTGGCAGCGGTGAGATGGTCCTTTTATCCAGAGAGCAAGTGCTGAATGGAGTCTCAGTAGGCCAAGCTGAAAAGACCCACACTAAAAGATTTATTGGAGAGTCGTGGTAGGAGTGCCAGTAACAGGCCACGGAGAGAGCTGATAGCTGACCTACTGGAGCTGGACGAGATGGATCGATCCATGGAGGTCGTGGACCAACCTACCCCTGTCAGCGAGGAGGAGGAAATTACAAACCTGGTTCAGCGGAGATTATCCATGTACCCAGCAACATCCGTGGAGCTAATAGATCAGCTGTTCCGGGAAGCGATAACGGAGATACAAAATAGGAGGGGGCACGAACTTGAACTGGCAAGAGCTAGACAACCCCTGGCACATACAGTTCATACTCCCCCACCCGCTGCTACAGGGCAGAAAATACCCTTCACTGCCTTCAAAGCCTTTGTGGAAAGTGAGGAAGAAATTGATGGATATTTGGCTGACTTCGAGAGGCAGTGCTCACTACACCAAATACCACCAGACCAATGGGTCACTATTTTGACTGGAAAGCTATCAGGAAAAGCAAATGAGGCTTTTCGGGCCCTTACTGAGGAAGATATTGCGCAGTATCGCCGGGTGAAGGCTGCACTGCTCACCAGATATGCCGTCAACCTGGAAACATATCGCCGTCGCTTCAGGGAGTCTAAAAAGAAGGCTGCAGACTCCCACATGGAATGGGCCAGCAAGATACAAAGGGTGGCATCACATTGGGTGCGAGGGTGCAATGCCAACACAGGAGAGAAAGTAATACAGCTATTCCTGATGGAACATTTCTTCCAAGATCTGGCGGCAGACATACAGGATTGGGTGAGAGATCGTCGCCCTGCTAACTTAATCGAGGCAGCACGGCTAGCGGACGAATACGCAGAGTCCAGAAAGGTGAGCCAAGGGTCCACACGACCAACCTCTAGAGCAGAGCCACACACCTCAATGCCCGCTGCACGCACAGAATTTCGGGCCCCAGTACCCCCAGGACCGCCACGGCCTCAGGGGTCTAACCACCAACCCCGGGATTCTTACAAAATGTTGTGCCATCGCTGCAGCAACACAGGGCATATTGCCCGTTATTGCCCTTTGAGATCAGCCAATAACAAATGGAGGCGCACAACACCCCACACAGAGACCCCGCCATCACGTCCCTCTGCTGCTCACTGCCTGAAAATCAAAGGGAGCCCTGAGGAGTGTTTGGGAATCTTGTATGAGGCCAACCCCGTACAGGCTGCCTCCCCGGATAATCGCCAGCATCACCGCCAAGAGGTGCGTGTGAATGGACAGATAGCACAAGGCTTAAGAGACACTGGCGCTACCATCACTTTGGTGCAGAAACATCTTGTGAAACCAGAACATGTATCTAATCGTACCGTTGCTGTTCGTGTCGCAGGGGGGGCTGTTTTTCGCTTACCCACCGCCCGGGTACACTTGGATTGGGGAGTCGGGTCAGGAAAGACCACAGTAGGCATCATGGACAATTTACCTGCTGAGGTTGTGCTGGGCAACGATATTGGCCCTCTAGCCTCAGCCTTTTTACCCACGACTGCTGCTGCTTGTCCCGTGACCACCCGCTCACAGACCCGTACTGAGACGATCCTACAACAGGTCGGGAGACCCAGGTAAGCCACAAGCAGACACTTAGCACTAACGCCACAGAGAGACCCATAGCGTGGGACACCCCCGAAGAGCTTGGGAGGGAAACTAGACAGGACCCCACCCTCCAAAAGTACCGAGCATTAGCCGACGATAGAGGGGATGAGCGGGAACGTTTTATATGGAAAGGGGTTTCTATGGGACAGAGATTGTGGCCCACCTTTTTAGACACTGGGATCCTGGACTGTTGGGATGGGATCCTGGATTTTTTTTGGTGGGTGTACAGGGGAAGAACAGTGGGCCCTGTACAATAGGGGCCCGACCACGAGCTGGGGGAGGAATGTACTCTGCAACTTGGGATGGTTTTTCTAAAGGACTTCAGTTCATTTGGAAGGCTGATGCTTTTCTGCCTCATTATTTAATTGTCTGAAACCAGTTTGTAAAATGTATTTTCCCTCTCCTTGAAATGTTTATTGCTGTGAATGCTGTATGAAGTGTGCGTTTGTTTTGTTCTTGAAATGTGAGGAAATGTGAATTGCAGTAATGCTGATGGGCTGTCAAACTGTAGAAGTGACCAACAAATCGTTTGTCCGGACATCCCCAGGCCGATCCGTTGGGATCAGACCGTGTATGCCGGCCTATGGTCACGGGGGAGGTGTGTAACGGAACCCATCACTGTTTTACCCTGTTTTATGGTTATTTAATTATTATGGTTAAACTATAATCACATTGCTGTACTGTAGATATGTTGTTTTATGTTCTACAGAATATATTGGCTCAGAATATTACAGCTACTAGGCTAATAGATAATCCTATTACAGAGACTCCTTTATAAGATAAGGAAGTCTATTGTATAAAGTGTTTTATTATGAGACATAGAACAAAGAGTATAATCTGATTAATGTCTGATTGCATCAAAGTAGCCAGGTAGCCTAGTGGAGGTGTGACCACACCTATTGTTCTCTTTATGTGTATTGTGTGGCCAAATATGGGCATGTGTATTGCCTGTGGGAAGAGATGTGTATAAATATTTCTGCACAACAAAATAAAGGCAGTATTCTTTGACTCCCAAGAAAGTGAAGTCCAATATGGGTGGTCTGGGCTTCTGAGACTCTTGGATGGGATTATACCAACTTCACTTTTACACAGCAGCTTGCCAGGGAAAAGGACGTCTCCAACGGCTGGTACCCTCTCACTAAGTCATAAGTCAACAGGCCATGTCTTGTTTTCCACCCAACATCCATGGCCTATACGCACTGAACCTTTTCATTACTATGTGTTCTACTTCTTTTTGATCTTGCATGTACTCTACTCTGTAAATGGTCAAGCGACAAAAAAAATTAAGAGTAATTATACACTGCTAAGATATCAGATAAAATTATCAATATCAGCAAATGTCAAGATTTGTAGACAAGTGTCCCGCCATTTGTCAATATTATTACCTACAGGTAGAAACTTAAATTTTAAGGATGATAAAAGGTTTGGCTCACTTAAGCCTCAAGATGGCTTTATGCTTATCCCAGGCATGTGTAAAACCCATAACTGTAATCGATCCAACCACTTCCATTAGAATGCTGTTCCACTTTTCTACTATCCTTTCTGTAAACCAGCACTTCATCAATTACCCCTCAATCTTCCCTCTCCCAACTTCTAATCATGACTTCTTTTTTTTACATCCCTCTATTACTGGAAGATACTATATTGGTGGTTTCTCTCATGTTATGCCTCTGATGAAAAATTCCTTTTGGCGAGCAAATATCGCCAGATTGGTATACCTCCTATAAAAGAGGAGGGATATGATTTTGTGCATGTAATAAACAATTTGTGGCTGTGGCACAAATGGATTATAGAACTATAATGAAGTTACATGCAGAGGCTAAACAAAATTAAAGACCTTGCTTTATTAAATATATCTAGTAACGCAAATGTATGATCTTTTGTATCCTTACAAATAAAATGTATATTTACGTTGTCACCTCTGTAATTACTAGGATCATAGAAGAGTGCACTAATAAGTTATTTCTTTTGTTTTTTGAGTCATACTTCATAACACTGATTTCAGGAGAGAGGAAAACAAAATGGAAGCCTGCAGCAAATAATCATTGCACAAAACGATGGACTGAATTTATTTATTTCTTGCCTTTTAATAACATTTTGGCCACTTTCCTGCTCAGTTAAACAAAAGACCATATAATGTAAAATGATAGAATGGACTTTTCTTTATAAAAAACATATTTATGCTCATTGTGAACTATAGTTCATTAAAACAGCATACTGTCACTATGGGACAACAGTGACACGTTTAAAAAAATAAATTCTAGATTATTTTTATTGCTTCCAAAGCTCAAAAATCAGATTTCACATAATAACCTTTCTTGTAAAAGAATTTAATGGTTGTCGAAGAACAAAGTTCACTTCCCTAATTTGCCTATGAATCCCTTGGGTCTGATGTCTTCACTGAGTCATTTCCTTTTAAGTTGTTTGCTCATTAGTTTTATTTGTGACACATATCCAGCTGCCTCAGTTGTCTTTTGGTGTTCATATTAATTATTGTATGGAAAGTTATCATGTTTCTGTTACTTACATTTCACAAAAAATAAAATATATTTAAAGGACCACTGTGGTCATATTTTTAAAATATAGTATTTTGAAGAACTACACTTAAAAATCATGTTTTAGAATGCACATAAAAAAACAGCATCTCATTTATTATGTTTTATATACAACTAGTGACTTGCCCGTCAAAAATGTTGGAGCAATACAATTTGAAGCCATGGCAATGCTGTTTGCCACACAATGTAAAGCTTTTGCTCCTCTGAGCACCTTCGGCGCTCCTCACAAAGACAGATGTATATTTATCTATATTTTGTTAAGTAATAATTGATTAATTCCTAATAAATTAATATACTTTACCTATTTGTAATTAATATATCAAGCAGTCAATAGCCTGAAGAGCTAACAATCTCTTTATTTTCCTGCAGCATACAATGTATAGTTGTCCTGTTGCTGCCCGAGGAGAAAGTGTAATTAATGTCCCAACTGCGCATTAGAAATACGCTGCATGAGTGAGGGCAAACCGTTGGTTTAGTTGTGTAAAGTAGTTTAGTTGCAAGTTAATGTTGTAAACTAGCGTTTTTTGTCTATGTATTAAGCGGCTCGCAAGCATCTTCCATCATTTGTAATAGTGTATTTTTTCCTTCTTACTCTCCTATGTGAAAGTGCTACTCGGTTGTTGGTGTTTTGCGCGGTCCGGGGTCGTGTAGCCTCGTTTTCATTTTTTTGGGCCGGCCATTTTTTTTCCTCACTTAGCCGATTTTCGAGTGCCGAAATTCTGCCAAATAGACTTAAATTCACGTTCCACCTCACTCCCGGACGTCCTGGCTGTTCCCCCATGCTGTGTGTAATGTTTTTTTTGTATTTTGTGTGTTTTTAGTGTTTTTTTGCTTTGCACGGTCTGGCCGTTAACTTCGTTAACGTTGGTGCTCATTGCCTTTGTTCTGCGAGTTTTAGTAACGGCTCGCTACACAAGGCTCGCAGGCGATTGTGACGACGTCTCGTATTTGGACAACTAGCGACTTGCCCGTTAAAAATGATGGCAATACAATTTGAAGCCTGGCAATGCTGTTTGCCACACAATGCAAGGTTCTACCCTTCTAACTTGCGAGCCTCCACTCCCCCCTCTACTTTACTTGCCTCGCGATGAGCGTCGCCGCTCATTGCAGGCCTCTGCTAACCCGCAACTTTTGTGCCTCTCCAACCCTCTACTTTATGGGCCTCGCGATGAGCACCAAAGGCCTTCGCCGCTCACTGCGAGCCTCTCCCCACTCGCTCCCTCTTGTGTCTGTTTGTCTGTTTGCCCCCTCTCCCTCCCCTGGGTCCCCCCCCCCTCTCTCACCCCGGTGTCTCTCTGTGAGAGGAAACCAATCCGCAAATGTGAGATCTGCGAAAGTCAAAGTCGCAAATCTCGAGGGATTACTGTATTTATTGTCTATATATTGTTTTATAAACATTCTGCTTACTATCATGTTTAATTATTGAAAAAACAAACAAACAATCTAGAAATAAAAATGTAACAACAGCAGCCATTTAACTCAAATCATGACTGGTCCACTAATAAGTGAGATACACAAGATATGTAAAATATTCCTGTTTGTTTGATTTATTTTTTAAACATTGAGTGAAGATTAAAGGGATATGAAAATTATTTTTTCATGTTCACATCTGAAATCAGGTTTTATAAACATGTCATAATGTATTTTCTTTTTTTCAAATGATGCTCTAACTGAGCAACAAACTGATTCAAATACAGTATTTAAATTCTCAGTGGGGCTTGCAGTGTGCTGCAATATTCATTTATGAATCTCACTTGACCAATAGACTATAGTATGCTCTGTGTATTCCATGTTACTTTCAAGCAAGTGTAAGCAGATTTTACTTACCGTATTTGCCGGCGTATAAGACGACCCCCAAACATTGCAACTCAAAATCCCTCCTCAGCCATAACCTCCTTCCTCATCCTCAACTTCCCTCCTCACTTTACCCCTCTAAATATCTCCCCCTTTCCCCTCACTTACCTTCATCTGCAGCTTCTCCTCCGGCCTCCGCTCCTTCCTGCGTCGGCACCCGGTATATGCTAATGACGTGGCGCGCATGTGACTTCACGTCATTAGCATATACCGGGTGCCGACGCAGGAAGGAGTGGAGGCCAGAGGAGAAGCTGCAGATGAAGGTAAGTGAGGGGAAAGGGAGAGGTATTTAGAGGGGTAAAGTGAGGAGGGGGGGGTTTTGAATGAGGAGGGGGGGAGATAAGGATGAGGAGGGGGAGGCACGAGCTCTGCAAAGACAAAGTGCACCCGGCATATAAAACGACCCCCCCACTTAAAGGCATGTTTTTCAGGACAAAAAAGTTGTCTTATACGCCGGCAAATACGGTAATATATTTTATGCAAAAGAACCAAGCCTTGTAACCTTTAAAAATACTCCATTTAATGCATTAAAAAAACATGTTCCATGTCTTTTTAAGCTGAAAGTGTAAAAAGATTGTTTTGTTTGTACATGTGAGAGCATTACACAGATATAAAATCTGCAGCAAATCCGCAACGGAGAAAATATTGTGTCACATTATCAAGAAGCAAACAGTGCAACTGTAAAGAAAGAATGGTAGAAGGTCCTTACAGGGACACCGTCACCCCAACGAGAAGCTAATTTTGTCTTAAAGAGCAGTGAAAACTAGTTTTACATGCTTTTTTCAGCATAGTTTTTGCTGCTAATGTGCGATTAATTATGCTAATTTGTTGCTCATGGTACTTGATTAGGACAGGGAAGACATTCTAACTGAATGATAACACTTGGGGTCAATGTTTTGGCCACCACAGGAGCAACCAAACTGACTGCGATTCTAATTAGCACATTAAAGCAGCTAATTGGTATTCATGAGCCACTCATTACCATAACAATGCACAAAAAATACTGGATTTCACAGGAATGATCAACTTTACAAAAAAGGCTAATACAATGTATTGCCAGTTTTCTGGAATTCATATAGCAAAAGCATGATCCAGAAAGAATTACATTGCACATTGATATACTGGAATACTGTGCTGTTAATATGTAAAAAAAAAATGGAATTTGCAAGGGAGTTATACAAGAACAAGGGGTCAGTGAAGTTAGAGGGTATATGATTTAGAAATAATGTGCGAGTACTACTTTACTGAAAGGGTAGTAGATAAGTGAAACAGCATCCCTGTTGGTACATATACATTAAAAGGAAATACGGGGGGGGGGAAACAGCGTTTTAGGTATATAGAAAGGGCAGATTCAATCAACCTATTACTGTTAAAATATATGTTTCTGTTAAATATTTATAGGGAGAAAACAAACTGGGGGGGAGCAATAGGTAGTTTCATGGAAGGGAGAATATAAGTGGAAATTTATAACTGCAAGTGAGAATGTAAAAAACGTAAAGGGACAGTTTAAGCGATTTTCATCAATATTAAAAATACATGTGCAAACAGCAGCAAATCAAATCTTTTGCCAGAAAATATAATTTAAAAACACAGTTTTCCTCATTAGTGTCCACTGCTGTACCTCTCTCATTGTCCTGAAAGGAAGTGAACAATTTTCAACTTGCATAACATTATTCAAGAATTACCAAGCCAATCTAATCAGATTTTTTCATTTTTTTTTTAGTACTGCTTAGGACAATGAGAGGTGATTATGGGTACAGCAGCGGCCATTAATGAGGTAATCGGTTATTATATTCCATTTTCTGGCTAAAAATGTACTTAGGTGTAGTTTGTATATGTTCTTTTAAACAGTGAACTAAAAAAATAAGTTTAACAAGAAAATTGAGTACACTGGCCCTTTAGTGCGAGTTTCACTAACTGTATGTAAGAAGGAAATATTGGTTTCATAGAAACTTTATAAAGAGAAAAAATGTAAATTAGTCCATAATGATACAAATAGAAGATAAAAATAATAGAGGTAAAGATCAGATAATAGTAAAGAGAATAAAAAAAAGGTTTAAAAATGTCCAGATGTAATATATATATACACACATATACATATATACACACACAGTAAACACTGATCTTTAGTATATACATACCCAGCCTGTGCAGCTCTTTGCTGTCGGTTCCTGTAGACTTCCTGATATTTCCACTTGAGCTCCTGCAGTTCTGTGAATCACCTCCACAAGTTAGGACAAGACTAGTCCCTTCAGATGAATTCCACATGACCCGAGCCTGGCAAGCCTCCTCCTATAAAGGATCTGTGAACCGCCTGCACATAGGCAGTGCCAGAGTCATGTTTCCCAACCACTTGATTTCAGCCAGTGACGTCTCCTAAGGAAATCCACCCAGCCTTAGGGGAGGGTACAGGCATATTTCAAGTCCATCAGTGCTGAGCACAGGGATTGTGCAACTGGTCTTGCACGTTACATTACCACAAAAGTCATGTATGCACTAAAAATGCAGTAAATCAGGGGTGTACGAGCCAGAATAATTTTAAAGGGTGGGTACAGTTTATTGTATACACAGACCACAAAACCGCTTCTAGACACATATATGCACATACAGAGAATCTAAGCAGGATGTTTTCAACATTACAAAAGTAGTTTTTTTGCATGAAAAAAACGAAGTAAAACCTTAATTGAAAGTGGCAGGAAATGCAGAGAGCATACTTTAATCTGTAAATCCCATTGGCTGACCGCCACAGAGACAGACAAGCAGAATATAATCCTAATAAGCACGATTGCAGCTAATTAGTATTTGCATAAGAACGCAGCTCATCATCTCAGGAGTGGTTTACTTTAGAAACAAATAGCTAGTGCAATACATAACTAGTTTGTCAGGCTCTCTTAAGAATAACATAAATTTTGGGACAACAAAGTACTCTTAAAATCAATGCAAAGTTGTAATATTACTCTGCTTAAAAAAAAAAAAGATCAATCCCATTATAAATTCTCCAGCACTGACAGCTGCAGTGCCAGCAAGTAGCTGCTAGATGGCGCTGTCCGGTTTCAGGGAAGGCCCTAATTATTCCCCCCTCCGACGTGGCGCAACTCGACAGCGCTGAATCGCCAGCGAGACCATTCATATGTTCGGCAGGGGCACTCTAATAGCTCAAGGCCTATTCTGTCGGCACGCCTTATATGCATTATGCAGCACTAGTGGGAAAATCGGCAGCGCCAACTAGCGGTTGGTGGGCGGCACTGGCATATGTAAAGAGGGAAAGGACCAAAAAAACTCTTGTTTGCAAACTGTTTTTATAGATTTTACCTGGCATCTATCTATAGCACATACGTACAGTAAATATAAGCCGTAAAGTACAGTGCAACCCTGTAATATCACCTTGTTTTATACTAAAAAGCATAGCACAGTGTCTAGGTAATTTCTGCAGACTGACTGAGTAGTTTGTAGATGCAGGGAATATGTTTACCTGGGAGACATTACCACAATGGGTTGCCATGGCAACAACATACCAGTGAAACAAACCAGAACACAGCATGTGTAATGTGTGCAGTGATCAAGAACATGTCTTACTAAGTATCATTACTTTCATTACAGCCCAAATATATTACTCAGTGTTACACAGATATTTAAGGGTCACACAAATAAAAAATATATGACTACTTCAAGGGACTTTGCTACAACAAAACCAAGTTGTTGTTTTTTTTCCTCTTTTTTGGTATTTTTTAACCACCAAAAATGATTGGACAGCCTCTTTGCTGCTGGCTGGTCAGTATGAGATATACTGTGAGAAAAGTAAAAGCTTTCATATCCAGACTTCATATTCTGTTCAGTCTACAAGGCCTTGATGCAAAAGTGGGTGCTCATGATCACCTTTTATAAATAATCACTTACAGGTTTCCTTATTTAATCTAAAACACATTACCATAGCAGTCTAGCCTTTATTATGTTTTTCACGTTTCCTTGTGCATGGAAAATTGTATTAATACTGAACTCTCATTTTTCATTCACTAGTTTTTCATGAACTTTAAAAAAGTATATTTATTATTACAAAACAAGTATATACATATCATTACAAAATGTTAGTTTTTTTGCATGAAAAATGAATTATCAGAGGGTTAGAAAGCAATTGGATCTTTCCTCTTATTCCTGCTCCACATCTCTGTGAGCATGCCTGAACTCTGCACCACAGCAGCACCTAGTGACAAGAATGTAGTATTTCAATCTACACATTAAAAATAAAGCAATTACTGGCAGGACCCTAACTGAAGCCTAATCCTAACCCTAACCCTATGGCTATCCCTAACCCAATGCCTTATCATAACCCTATACCCAACCCTAACCCCTGTGCCTAACCCTAACTCCTCTCCCCAACATCAATACATTTTAAAACCCTCTCCCCTAGAGCAATCTATTTTAAACTGTGTGTAGTACCGCATTGTGAGCGGTAGGTGGTGCTGCACTGCGTGCCTCGTGGCAGCGTGCACTGCAAAGGTGTAACAGGAAAGGACCAAGCAATCTGGTCTGGGGACTGTCTGGTCATCTTCTATTGCTCATGGAGAACATATTTAACAGGGCGTTACTTCATGCAATGTATTGATTTTTTGGGGGTTTTGCACTGTGACTAATGGTGATGTTCCAAATGTTAGGCCTTCTGCATACATGAGGACCACCAGATAAGGCATATACGCCCCATAGAATAACATAGGAATGAGGATGTTCTATATACCCTTAAGAGAATCAATGTTTGAACCTCCTCTAGATTGACCTGTTAAATTAAACCTGTTGCTGATTGATTGTTAATTCAATCAGCTGTGTGTCTTAACCAATTGTGCATTCAGAAATATATATTTTTAAACCATTTAGTTTATGCAATTTCTCAAATTTTGAATCATTTAACAGGTTAGCTTTAGAGCAGTTGCAAACAATTTTGATCCTTTCCTTTTATGAGTGCACATTAGCTGTAACGGAAGCCCATTAGTTTACAAGGATACACTGTTTTGGAGACAGATGCTGTAAGAAGCAGATAGTAAAAGGATGCTTTCAATAAAGAAAAATTGCATGTAAAAATGAAAAATGTAAAGGCTGCGTCTATTTGTATTGCTTTCTAATAACATTTCCTGTTATGGTGTCTGCTCAGGTCCACCGCTGCAGTGCAGCCTCCAACCGCTAGATGGCGGTGCCAATATTTAGCAGTACTGCTGATATGTGAGAGAAGTTATAATGTTAGTGACCTATCTGGTTAAAGTCGGGCTTGCGTGACCGTGCCCTGCATTTGCAGAGGTTGAGGCTCCAACGTCGGCTGCAATGAGCCGAAGGCTTATTGCAGGCCCAAAATGCGGACCCTCGTTAAGTGAGGGGCCGCAATTGCAGAGGTGGAGACTTTTGCCAGGGACGGACGAGGTACAAAAATACACACTTAGGAAGCACGGAAAATGCTTGCGACCCACGTAGCACATAGACAAACTACGCCATTTTACAACACATTATGATTCTAAAATGGCGCTTTACACAACTCGCACACGCAGCATATTTCTAATGCACACTTGGAACATTGCTGACACTTTCTCCTCAGGGCAGCAACAGGCCAACTGTACATTGGATGCTGCAGGAAAATAAAAATAGATACTTAGCTCTTCAGGCTATTCATTGCTGCATATATCAATTACACATCGGTAAACTATATTAATTTAGTAAGTAAATAAGTAATTAATAATTATAGAAAAAAAGAGACATATATATCTGTCTTTGTCATGAGTGCCGAAGGCGCTCATAGGACCAAAACTACACGAGAGGAGCGGCTCGCTATGAGCGCCAAAGGTCCTCACAGTAGAAAAAGCTTTACATTCTGTGTCAAACAGCATTGCCATGGCTTTAAATGTTATTGCCCTGTCATTTTTGACGGGCAAGTCGCTAGTATAATATAATTAGCTAAAACAATGTTTCTATGACTTCCACTTCTACAGCATGTTGTTAATTAGTTACATGCTTCACAAACTTGATTTTTTCTTCAATCTACAGTGGTCCTAAGGCTAATTCAGACAGATGAAATTGTGGGATATTGACATTAGTTTTTTTTATCCTTATTATGGAACTTGTTTAAGATTTCTACAATAATGTGATGATGAGATAAAGTCATTAGGATATAATTGCTTTTCTTGTATCTCTATTGCTAGTGTGTAATAATTTACTAGACTGAAAAATGCTGTACAAATGCACATCAATTAATAATTGGTGGTCTCCTCCCTGTGATCATGTAAAATATAGTTATTCTGACATATACCCAAAAAGTAGAAAACTGAATTGTTCTTCCACGGTCCTTATGTTTCATAAGAACATGTGATTATGGAGTTACTGCAGTATAATGCATTATTAAAGTTTTGGGCTTTTATCCCATAGCAGATTTCCTATTTGTACCTCACTGGTGACTGGTCAGTACCACTGCTGTTTCTGAAGGCCTGCAGGCCTCCTGGGTTTGGAAGGAGGGACCACTTGACCTGGCATTACCAGGGTATGGATAACAGGTGGCTAGCTGGGGGGGGGGGGGGGGGGGGCGTCAGGAGGTGGCTGAGGGGACCTGGACAGGCACATGGATCCGTTGCCCGCAAGTGGGATGCTGCTGGAAGCGTGCCCGCTGGCTGGATCTGCAGTGGTAGGTGAGAAGGGGTCTATTTGAAGTCCCCCCGGGCTCAGGATCACGACATCTGTGAGCCCTGGAGGATCATGAGACTCGCAGTTCCTACCCGCAGGCAGGCTGTACAGTGCCTAATGAGCACTTCAGCTTGCAGGAGGAATTCAGAAAAGCTCATAATTAGAGGGCCAGTAGGGGGTTAATTAACCTTCACACAACAGACACAGCGGATTATTCCATTACTACTTCATTATCATGTTTATTGTTAACGCTATCATTGGCGATATCGTGGTTCCAGCAACTTTGGCGGGCTTGCTGTGGTGCTCGTTTTTAAAGCTGTTCGGGTCGGGGGTGCAGGCCCGTTTTCATTGTTGTGCCATCGGATTTGCACCGTGTTTATGTTCTGTTTCTGTCTCGTGTGCGTTTTAGTCGTTACGGCTTCGGATCCGTCCCTTATTGTGTTATGCGTTTGATGTTTAAGTCTGGCGGGTCTCGTTTGCAGTGTTGATCGGACCCGTTTTGCGCATTCATGCAGTAAATGGGATATTTGTGTCCATGAGATTGTTGTTATATCTATTAACATTGATTTCAGGATCCATCACCCCCCATGAATTTGAGCCCGTGGGTGCAGCATGTGACCTGTAATGGCAGCGGGCTTGAGCATTGGCTGAGTGCGTTGCTATTAGTTTGTTCGGGTTGTGAGCTTTATCTCCTTCGCAGTATTGTTTATTGGTAGCTTTAAAGGCTAAATAATTACAGCACCGTAAGTGCACCGTAGTCCCAAAATGGTTGTGGGCTTGAAATTGGTAGAGTTCGCATGTCAATATGGGCTACGACCTCTGAGCTTGAGGCACAAACCCGCAATTCATTCGCAGAAGCGTTATATTTCTAAGTCTTACGGGTTTCCTGAGCGGGGTATGAACTTTCCAGACGTAATGCATATTGGTCACTTCCCTTGTTTTGTGTCACTTCCCTTTCTGGATAATGTACAGTGGTGTGTTTTATTTGCATTTTCAGTCTCCGGAATGGTCATTAACCCCTTCGCGAGTCCTCTCTACTTCACATTGGCCTTTGGCCCATTTGCGTGTTATGGGGTTTAAGTAAAATCCTGTCAATTTTGTAGCATGATTGAATGGTAGCGGTTGCGTGCTTGGGTGCTCAGAGGAGTTGCGGCCGCAATGTTATAGGGCTAATTTATTAGCTGTAGGTCTTTATGTTTGCATTGCGAGCTACGATTTAACTTGTAAGGGGATCTTAATTGGGCTTCTAGTCAGCCTCTCCGGTAAGTCGTTTGCGGGTAGCTTTAAAAGTCAATTTATAGCCGCAAGTCTTGCAAGCTACGTTATAGGCTTCGGTTCATGTAGAGGGAAGTCAGATGTCTTTCTGTCTTTTAGCAGCAGCCCAATCAGTAGAGCAGCTGCCTTTAAACCTGAAGGCTGGGAGTTCAATTCCACCAATAAGCTATTTAGGGAGCATAATTGGTTTATTATTATAGTGGATTTGGGCACAACTGCACCAGGTACAGCGCTTGGTATTGGCTTGTTTGAAGATTTTCAGCTTTTCGCCCTGGCATATGGACCCATAAGCCCATAGTGGCTAGGTGCTGTCCTAAGTGGATTGGGTAAAGGGGGCAGATGGGCTTTAGGAGTATGGGGTCCAAGTTTCGCCATACTGCCCTTATTGGTGCATCAGTGCGCAAGTTTGCGGCCTATTCCTTTCTATTTCACGTTATGCCTCAGCCACCAAGGTTTTGGGTCCATTTTCAAACAGATGCCCGAACGTGGGTCTTGGTTAGGCGTGTGGTCAATCCTGTATGGTCCCATAGGCGGCCCCTAGGCTTCCGCTCTGACATGCGGTTGAGCATTTGCATACATATGTAATTTAATCCCTGGAGTTCCCTTATCTAACTTGTTCTATATCAGTATGTCATTGTAGCTGTCCTCTGTGATGTTATGGTTTTAGGGGTCTAGAATTCCATATTACCCCTCAACTCATGATCCGGGTCATTTCTGTTGTCAATGGGGTTCTAGCCACCTTTCTAGCACTTGCTCAGTGGGATAGTTTTCTGACTCTGCGGAATGTCCGGTGGTGATCACGTATGTCGTCAAGGTTAGTGTTCAACATTGCAATGAAATGTTCAGTGTGTCTCCTCACAATATGTTGGGAGGCTCGCCATTTTATCGCTTTTATCATAGGAATTTTCCGTGCCATAGGTGCCTCGTTATACTGTTGTTTGCATCTTATCTATCATCCGGGGCGCATTCAGAGAATAGACAGTTTTTCATACCAATAGTTTCATGTTCGGCAGTGGGATTCCACCTGGAGTATGTTGGGCGGCATCCCGGCGAATATGGTGGCGGTTATATCATGGATGGGTCCACTTTTTCAGTTGCAGAGGGTCAGGCTGAGTAGTATCCTCTTTCGGTTTTGCCCTTGTTGTATAATCCTCAGTGGTTTGAATTGCTACGGGACCGAATCGGTGGTGGTCAATTCCTCCATTCTCATCGCCCCATTAAGAGTCTCAAGGTGGGGTGTCAGGTAGCAGCCGCGGCCTTTCAGGAACGGGCTGGGTTGAAGGACCTGATGACGGAAGTATTGGTAAAGAAAGTGGATCAAGTTTTAACAGGAGGTGTGGTAAATGGAGGGCATGTGAATGGGCCGGAGATACCACTGTTTGGAAGGAGGTCTGTGATAAGTGTGAAGCCTTGCGGTTCTGTACAGCCATCTCTCGTTCCCTCTGGTATGCAGATAGCGAGAGGTTGGTGGTAAACAGACAAGGTAGGGTGACCTCAGGTGCTTGGTCTTGGGATCCTAATGTGATGATGTGACCATGTGGCCGCAACGGTCCAAGTCTGACCAGGTTGTAAGAGGGAGGTAGCTTAGAGTGTACCAAGTTAGAGCGTTTGGCTATTTACCAAAAGGTTGGTGGTTCATGCCCCCCCCCCCCAGGGATGATTAGCTTTGGGCACACTGATTGCTCCTCTTTCATTGGTATTACGGTTTTCTTGGACCAAAACAAGTGGTTTGTTTTGCGCCTTTCCTTACTTGAAAAAGGATTGGTTCTCTATGATTATGATTCTGCAACCTTGGTGACTGGCAGGCAGCGTTTGGGTCTATTCCACGCCGGAACTTGTTACCCACTCGCTTGGTGCACAAAAACAGCCACTGTAACAGCCCTATGGACTTTTGGAGTATGTGGCTTGGAGAATTGAAGGGTCATGTACTTTGATGGTAGACCATTGGCTATTTGTATGTCTGACCATGAA
Organism: Discoglossus pictus; assembly: GCA_027410445.1. NCBI lineage: Eukaryota > Metazoa > Chordata > Amphibia > Anura > Alytidae > Discoglossus > Discoglossus pictus. The sequence continues at coordinate 242,121,179 of CM050163.1, forward strand.
GGCGCTTTGCCTGGGCGTGGCTCCGGTTCAGATGGAAGTACAATCGGTTTGTTACAGAGATGGGTAATGACATCAGTCGGTGGAGCGGGTAGCGGGTGGCACTAACCACTTGATACCTTGGTATTGATGCACGTGTGAGTAACCTTCCCGGTAAGACACAAGTCAAGCAGCGAGTTTTATCGAAGGTTAAAAGTATCAAAGGATCAGGCATGGTCGTATTTGCCTTACCTGCCAATTTACCTGATTGGTCGGCAATCTGGTTTAAAAAAAAAGAAAGTGGTGAAGGGACAACTATGGCCTGTAGTAAGAGTACAGATGCAGGTTTATCCTCGCTCTGCAGTAGTTTTCTGGAGCAAGGGTAGCTTAAGGGCTCTGAAGCCAATATTTTATGATCATAGCTCGGCTCAATTTCATGAGTGGATATGAAGCTTGTAGTGCTGGGGTTTTAGGAGGGGAGGCGGCGGGCCATGTCATTTTTTTAAGGGGGGAATTGAAACAGCATAAGGTATTCAGCGGTCTTCTCTGTGGCGGGTGATGAGGGGAATCGCCGGGACAGTGGTAAGAGGGGTGAGGTCCCTACCCTACGATGGTACAGATCTTTCATCAAGGTAGGACCTGGATGAGGATTCAGGGCGTTGGGTGTACTGTCTCTGGCCAGCCTCCTCCCCTCATGTGGTTATGTTTATTTACTTATTGTTATTAGTATTACATAATTTGTGTTTCCAATAAATGCTGTGGCCGGTTTCCTCCCAAGAAGTGGTCTGTGTCTAATTATTATATTTTACTAGAATATTGCCCGTCAAAAAATGACGGCAATGAAATTGTAAGGTAGCTAATGCTGTTTGGTGCATAATACTGAAATATGTAATAGATTACTAAATGAATATACTTTACCTATTTTGAAGCATTGTGTTGAAGAGCTGGCAATCTGTTTTGATGTTGCTGGAGCATTAGTGGTGTGGAGCTGCTGTGTAAGCGTGGTGAATGTGTGCACTGTGTGGTATGAATATCTGTAGGTCGTTTGTGGCGGTTTGCGAGTTTCTTGTGGTGTTTTGCGAGTTTCTTGTGGTGTTTTGCGAGTTTAGAGTGCTGTAGCCTCGTTTTCGTTTTGTTCGGCGGCAATTTTTTCTCTCGCTTACAGTTTTTTTTAGTCTCTAAACTCTTTTATTTCGAGTAAAATGAAGGTGTAAGTTGCATTTTTGAGGTCCTGTGTGCTCCCTCTTGGTGTAGGTAAGGTTTTTATGTATGTGCTGTGTGTATGTATTGTGTTTTACATTTTGTAATGTTCGCGAGTTGCGTCCGAGTGTTGCGAGGCCGTAATGTGTGTGAACGTGTGTCGTATGTTGTTTGCGAGTGTCGTAATGTGTGTGTCGTGCTCTTTGGGTTGCGACGTGAACTTTGCGAGGGTCGCAGTTGCTGGCATAGAGCGCCTTCGGCGCTCCATGCCAGCAACTGCGGCCCTCACTTTGCGAGGTCCTCAGGTGCTGGCATGGAGCGCCTACGGCACTCCATGCCAGCAACTGAGACCCTCGCCCAGTGCCCTCGCTTTGTGAGGGCCTTGGCTCGCTACGCGAGCCCGCAGCGTTAGCAACAGCTCGTACGCTCACAACTATATATGTGATTACTATATAATGTGTAGATGTACTGGCTGGGCATGCTCTTGTGCATTATTATTATTATTACTATATAATGTGTAGATGTACCGGCTTGGCATGCTCTTGTGCATTATTATTATTACTATATAATGTGTAGATGTACCGGCTTGGCATGCTCTTGTGCATTATTATTATTTCTATATAATGTGTAGATGTACCGGCTTGGCATGCTCTTGTGCATTATTATTATTACTATATAATGTGTAGATGTACCGGCTTGGCATGCTCTTGTGCATTATTATTATTACTATATAATGTGTAGATGTACCGGCTGGGCATGCTCTCTGCGTGTGCGCTTTTTCTATCTGCACCCTATGTGCACTGCTGTCTGTGTGCAATCTCTGTCTCTGTACCCCTCACTCTCTTTGTCAATCTCTCTGCACTCTCTCTCTGTGCGCTCTATCTGTGAACTCTCTCTGCGCTGTCTTTGTGCTCCCTCACTGTCTGTGTGTGCTCTTGCTCTGTAATTCTCTTTATGTCTCCCTCTCTCTCTGTACCTGACTCCCTCTCTCTCTGTACCTGTCTCCCTCTCTCTCTGTACCTGTCTCCCTCTCTCTCTGTACCTGTCTCCCTCTCTCTCTGTACCTGTCTCCCTCTCTCTCTGTACATGTCTCTCTCCCTCTCTGTGCCTGTCTCCATCTCTGTACCTGTCTCCCTCTCTCTCTGTACCTGTCTCCTTCTCTCTCTGTACCTGTCTCCTTCTCTCTCTGTACCTGTCTCCTTCTCTCACTGTAGCTGTCTCCCCCTCTCTCTGTACCTGTCTCCCTCTCTCTCTGTGCCTGTCTTCTTCTCTCTCTGTACCTGTCTTCTTCTCTCTCTGTACCTGTCTTCTTCTCTCTCTGTACCTGTCTTCTTCTCTCTCTGTACCTGTCTTCTTCTCTCTCTGTAGCTGTCTCCCTCTCTTTCTGTACCTGTCTCCCTCTCTCACTTTGCTGTCTTTCTCTGAAATGCAAATGGCCGCCACGCTTCTGTTAAGATCAGGTGTTAGGCCCACCCCCACTTACATCATAGCCACGCCCCCTTTATGATGTCAGCGTTAGCAACATTTTCTGCTGCTCACAACTATATATGTGACTAGCGACTTGCCCGTCAAAAAATGACGGCAATGTTATGTATATGTTTGTCAAGTTGTTTAGTTATTAACATATATTTTTGACACTTGTAAGTATTTTAATATGAACGTGTATTTTTGTAAAATGTTGATGTAATGGTTTTTTAAAATGTAATTAGTATCTGAAGAATTGTTAACTTGAATATACATTGAATGAATAGGAAAGCCAAAAGTAAAAAGCCTTTTTTAAACGTTGCAAATTTTAACATGAAGTTTAAAATATATGTAAGCAATAACCATCAAAGTATATATTTTTAAACTTGAACTTTATTTTTTATGTAAGTTTAGAAGTTGACAAAACATTGGTATAATTTTGAACATTATAAACAGGAACATAGTGAATACATTTTGTAAAGTAATTTTTTATTAAAAGTATTAACATTTGAATGTAAAAACAATTGACATTTAAATTAATCAGTATTAAAATTCAATTTCTATCACAATAATTGTTAACTTGAATATACATTGAATGTAGAGGAAGGCATACAGTCAAACTCTTCTTAAAACGTACGTAATTAAACTAATTTATTACTGAGCACATAAATTGGCGATAAACATTAATGTAGGTAGTAATCTTAAGATAACAGACAATATTTACATTGTGACTTAAAAGGTGCTTGACCTCTTAACATCCACTTTGTAATATGTTGAATGAAATAACTTCAAAATATATTTTTTAAACTTGTAACATTAGAAACATTAACATAGTGACTTAACATTTTAACATAATTTTTACTAACAATGCAAGGCAAGTATTTTGTGAGGCGAATCATTCATAAACATGACTTCCATTAATTATGACTGAATTAAACAACCAATTGTTATGTATTTTGCAATGCTTTTAAAAAATCTTGGCACCTTTAATTAGTATCCTTCAAAGTTATAGTACTTCATAGTAGACAATGTTTTTAGTAAAAATACGTCCATCTTCTAATAAATCACCTTGACTTTCATTGTTTTCAATGTAAACTTTAATTGCCTGTGGATTTTTGCACCTTGACAACGCAACGTACAATTGACCATGTGCAAAAACTGGTTCTTCCAAGAAAATACCCACAGATTTGAAAGTTTGACCTTGTGATTTATTAATGGTCATGGCAAATGCCATAATAATGGGAAATTGTCTTCTTTGAAGTATAAAAGGGAGACTACTTTCACTTGGTGCTAAATCTATTCTTGGTATGAAAACTCTCTCTCCTCTATGGGTCCCAGTTAAAATTTCAGCATCTATAAAATGGTCCTTTAATTGTTGAACAATTAATCTTGTGCCATTGCATAGGCCTTTTTTGGGATTCATATTTCGCAGTAACATGATAATTGCACCTTTCTTTAGCTGCAAAATATGTGGTGGCATTCCAGAAGGAGTTAAAGAGTTTATGAATTCAGTGGAAAAGTTAGCCTGACTTTCATTGTCATCAGCAAGTACAGAATCAGCACTGTGATAATTTCTTTGTGGTGCATAAATTTTTTTTAAGATTTTATTATTGAGGATTAATGCATCTTTATTTTTACACGTCAGTATGACTTGGTTGGCAAGCTCGGAATATTCTTCGTTATTTATGCTCCCTTCAAATATAGCCGATATAATATCTTGTTGACAAATCATATGAGGTGGGATCTCTACAGTGTCGTCAGGTAAATTTAGTATTTTTTCTGTTCTGCCTTCTCCAATTTTAATAAGCCAATCATTGAAATCAGTTTGGCCTTCTGATCTCATATTTTGTTGCAGTTGAAGATGGGTAAAATGTTTCCATACTGTACTTGACTTTATACATGTTTCGATAATGTCAGTTCGATTTCCATGTACAACAACAGGTAATGTTTGTCTAAAATCGCCACCCAACAACATTACCTTTCCACCAAATGGAAAAATATTATCCATGACTTCACGAAGCAAACGGTCAATACATTGGAGGGCATAGCATGACATCATTGTGGCCTCATCTATTATAATTAATTTACATTTCTTCAATTTCTTTGCTTGTAAGGATGTCATGCGAATATCTGACACAGAATTTTCTAAAATAGGCACTGGCAGTTTAAATCCACTATGAACAGTTCTTCCACCTTCTAATAAAAGTGCAGCAATTCCAGTAGTGGCAAACGCCATTGCTATTTTTCCTTGTGCTCGTACTGAACTCATTAATAAATTGTACAAATATGTTTTTCCTGATCCGCCAGGTCCATCAAGATAGAAATAACGCTCTGTCACCATGTCATCATCTATAGCATTTTTAATGGCATGAAATGCTTGCAATTGTAGTGTATTTAAAGTTGCAAGTCTTTCTTCTGTTCTTTCTGCTTGTAGTTGAATGTCATAGTCTTCAAAGTTAATGTCATCTATAAGACCTGGATCAGGCAAATTAAAACTTGCACAACTTAATCCATGAGTTAAAAAGACTTCTTGGATTTCCATTAACGCTTTTAAGTGTGCAATGGGTTCATTGTATCGTCGCATAAAGTCTTCAGCCATATTACTTTTAAAAGTCTCCCACAAAGCTAATGCATTTGGAGCATTTGAGAAGATACAAATAAAAGCAAATTGTTCTCTCATCTGTCGTGGCATTTGACATTGTGCTGCTTCTTCTAAGCATCTTTCCCACTCTGTATCATCAGCGAGTAAGTTTCTATGTCTTGCAGCTAAATGGAAGGATTCATATACAATGTCATTAACAGTTCTTAAGTGTTCAAAACTTTGTGCTCCAGGAACATTTAAAAGTAATATCCGTAAGCAAAAACGTTCAACATCTCTTGGACTGACTGTGTAAATTCTTGGAATAATTTTATTGCCTCTGGTTTTTCTTGGTCTCCATAATCCATTCACAAAAACATAGTGATATGGAATTTCAATATATAAGTATTGTGTTGCTTCAGCATCAGTGGAATTTAATGCAAACCATGCAGTTAGTGTAGTGTGACGATCTTCACTTTGGGCCAATGCATTCATTTCATTTCCAGCATGGAAATAGACTAAATGTCGTTGTGGCAAATGTACTGCTAACCTATATACTGCATGTGATCTATCATGCATTTCAAATTTTAAAAGCCGCCACATAGCTTCTGGCGCACTGACATAGCGAGCATCTACATGAGATGCAAGTTCATCATGTACTAACTCACTACTTTCAGGGTTGTCTGCACTTTTGACAACTACAGTAGCTGCATCGTAACCTTTGTAAATATATTTGTAGACATATTTAATGGATTTGATGGAAGTGCAGGCTTCTACGTTGATGTGGGCGTTGTACTTCATGAGTAAATGTGGATTGTAGGGTACTACATATCTATTGTCCACTTTTTTCCCACGAATAATGGCACTATCTCCTTCTCTTCTTTTATAAAGTGGATATCCATCACAATTGGCATAGGTTTTGTCTCTATAATCTTTGGGAAATTCTTTGGAACATTTATTATTTTCCATACATGGTGATTGTGGATTAAGGTCACCACAGGGTCCATGAATCATGCGATGAGTAACAATCTCATATAGTCTACCATATAGTTCTGGATCTGGTAGTTCAGCAACAATGACTGCATCCACTTTGTCTGAAGTATCTAATTTATCTTTTTCTTGAAGTATTATTAGAAGATGTGCATGTGGAAGGCCTCTTTTTTGAAATTCAATGGTATATACATAAGCAAGACATTTGCCAAATAACTGATTTATAGTGAAGTCACGTATTAATTCATTTAATTTAATCTTAAAAACTCTGGCTACTAAATCTGGTCGATCTGAAGCAGTTTGTCCAAGAAGTAGATTTAGTGTAATTTCTGGCCATTGTGGATTACATGTAAATGTCACAAATAAATCGGGTTTGCCAAATTTTGTCACAATAGCCATAGCATCATTGTATCTTTCTCTCATATTCCGAGGAGATCCTTGAAAGGAAGATGGTAAAATGATGGCTTTGCCAGCTGTCATGTCTCTGCTTGTAGCCACGTCAGCAACATAGTCCATGAGTCCAGAATATTGTTCTACACGGAGTTTATCTTGTTGATATTTGATAAAGTTTAAATTATTTGCCTCAACTTGCAAATATGAATCAATAATCCATTGTTGTGTTAGTTTCCCACCACATAAAATTGGATTAAATACATTGCGAATGGCAATTTGAGCTACTTTAAATTCAAGCATAGAAACATTATTTCGGATTCTGGCTTTAGCATTTGGGTAACTGGGAAGAGTTAATTTTGGTTGCCAACCTGCTTCTCCGTGTGGGAAAAAGATGGGATATGTCATTGGATCTAAATTTGGACTTAAGATACTCATATTAATAAACGGTTGGTCCTCATTTCTAGGATATATTCGTATGTCTCTTTGAAATGGTGGTTCTCCTTCATCATTGTGAAACACCATTGCAACCTCATTTGTTGTTGGCAAGTTATAACGACGTTTATCAGTATGTCTGTCTCTTTTAAGCACCATATTAACCTTCGGCATTGGTAATTGATGTGTTTGTGAATGAAGTAGTTGTTCATTTTCTACTTCTGCCAATTTTTTATAAGCTTTACTGTAGGGATTGTTGTCCATAATGTTATTTAGCTCTATGAAAACAGTGGGTAAGCATTTTTTATTTTCTTCCATCTGCATACGTTGGTCAACAGCTTCCATTGTATCTAGGACATATAGTTGAGCGAATTTTCTTTTATTTCCTTCCTCTGGATGTAAATGGGAAGTGCGATGATAAATTTGTCCTTGGACTTTAAAACAGTAAGGACCATGTCCTGGTACATTAGCAGCTAATGTTGCCCCCATGGATGCAAAGGATATGGCACTATTGTAGGATCTTATGTTTGTCTTAAAATTTTTGTAGTTTGGAAAAGTAGGTTCAGTCATAATATTTTGTAAATAAATTGGAAATTCTTTCCTTTCTGGAAGTTTGAACTTGCCTTTTTGACAACAACTAATAAATTGTCCATCTCTGGGTCTCTCCTGTTTAAAATAATAAGCCTCACAAAACTGACATTGAGTAGTCATGTCCCCACAACTATGAACCTCTACTGCTAAAGACTTGAGTAGAGGACAATTTGCAAAGCATATAGGATTTTGCCTTTCATATTCATCAGGTGAAATGTCATATAATGTTTCAACAACAGGTTCTAAATGTTTTGTTTTTTTCGTTGCTTTTCTTGGTATATGTTGTATTGTTTGAGGTAAAATGTCATCTAATGTTTCATGAAACGGTTCTAAATGCTTTGTTTTCTTTGTTGCTTTTTTTGGTATCTCTTGTCTTTTTTCTGGCAAAATGTCATCTGATGTTTGAGCAACAGGTTGTAAATGCTTTATTTTCTTTGTAGTTTTTTTTTACATATCTTTAATTTCTGCAAGTGACAGTCTTTTGCTTGCAATTCTTTTGCGTTCTTTTTCTCGTCGAATTTCCTTCTTCTCCGGTGTCTGCTGGCTGTCTGCTCTCTGTCGTCGTTCTCTAGCTTGGCGTCTTTTCTTTTCTTGTTTACTCTCATTATCAGCCATGTTAATCTGTAAAAATAAAATAATGTACCATTAGTTTATTTTGAGATGTTAAGTTGTTTTTCATGACATATAGTTATCAATAGTGTGTTAACATTTTATAGTTAATCAATTTCAATGCGTTCAATTGAATAAAAGTCTAAATAAGGGCATGAGATAATTATTTAAAGACATTTTTATTTATTAAACATGTATCCAAAAGCAAGTGTTTCAGTAACTAAAAAGGTATTTTAAAAAAGATGTTATGTCCTTATTTACAGCACTATTCAATTTGTCAAATGACAATTAAATTAGGGTTTAGGACTGGAATGTTACAATGACAAATTGTATAGATTCTGTGTTTTTAGACTTTTTTGGACTATGCCAATTTATTTTTTAAGTTTACATTGAAGTTTGTATTTATTGTTAAAGATTATTGGCCCTAAAAGACAAATAAGAGATAGATGATAGATATTACTTTTTATACTGTACCTTGGTTGAAGTTTGATTTCAAGCAAAATTCTTTGTTGGTCCTGTGTTGAAAGCCTTCGTCCGATGGTCTGGTCCTGTGTTGGAAGTCCTCGTCCGATGGTGTAGTCCTCTGTTGAAAGTCCTCGTCCTCTGGTGTGGTCCTCAGTTCCAACTCCTGTTCCGATGTTCTTGATGCAGTATCTGTTATAAAATAAAAATGAAAATGTTATGTTATTTGAATGTCTTTGTATTAAAGAAAAAATTGCATTATTTCTGTGTTTTTCTACAATCCTTTTTGGTGCGCCACAATTTTGGTATGCTTCTGTAGGCTATTTTCTAAGGCTTATAGGTGGTTAAACATTAAAGAAGAATATTAATTAATTTTTCTATTTTTTTACTTGTTATACTGTACCTTGGTTGAAGTTTGATTTGAAGCAGAATCTTTGTTGGTCCTGTGTTGAAAGCCTTCGTCTGATGGTCTGGTCCTGTGTTGAAAGTCCTCGTCCAATCGTCTGGTCCTCTGTTGAAAGTCCTCGTCCGATGGTGTAGTCCTCTGTTGAAAGTCCTCGTCCAATGGTCTGGTCCTCTGTTGAAAGTCCTCGTCCGCTGGTGTGGTTCTCAGTTGAAACTCCTGTTCCGATGTTCTTGACGCAGTATCTGATATAAAATAAAAATGAAAATGTAATATTATTTTAATGTATTTGTATGAACTAAAAAATGACATTATTTCTTTGTTTTTCTACAATCCCGTTTGGTGTCCACCACTTTTGGTATGCTTATTTAGGCCTTTTTCTAAGGCTTATAGATTGTTAAACATAAAATAAGTATGTAAATGTACTTTGGTATGTGTTTGTGTGAGTTTTCATACTATCCTGTTTGGTGCGCAGCACTGTTGGTATGCTTATTTAGGCTTCTTTCTAAGGCTTATAGGTTGTTAAACATAAAATAAGAATGTAAATGTAGTTTGCTATGTGTTTGTGTGAGTTTTCATACAATCCTGTTTGGTGCGCACCACTGTTGGTATGCTTATTTAGGCTTCTTTGTAAGGCTTATAGGTTGTTAAACATAAAATAAGAATGTAAATGTAGTTTGCTATGTGTTTGTGTGAGTTTTCATACAATCCTGTTTGGTGCGCACCACTGTTGGTATGCTTATTTAGGCTTCTTTGTAAGGCTTATAGGTTGTTAAACATTAAATAAGAATCTAAATGTAGTTTGCTATGTGTTTGTGTGAGTTTTCATACAATCCTGTTTGGTGCGCACCACTGTTGGTATGCTTATTTAGGCTTCTTTCTAAGGCTTATAGGTTGTTAAACATAAAATAAGAATGTAAATGTAGTTTGCTATGTGTTTGTGTGAGTTTTCATACAATCCTGTTTGGTGCGCACCACTGTTGGTATGCTTATTTAGGCTTCTTTCTAAGGCTTATAGGTTATTAAACATAAAATAAGAATGTAAATGTAGTTTGCTATGTGTTTGTGTGAGTTTTCATACAATCCTGTTTGATGCGCACCACTGTTGGTATGCTTATTAATGTAGTTTTGTAATGCTAATAGGTTGTTAAACATAAAATAAGAATCTAAATGTAGTTTGCTATGTGTTTGTGTGAGTTTTCATACAATCCTGTTTGTTGGGCACCAATGTTGGTATGCTTATTTAGGCTTCTTTCTAAGGCTTATAGGTTGTTAAACATTAAATAAGAATCTAAATGTAGTTTGCTATGTGTTTGTGTGAGTTTTCATACAATCCTGTTTGATGCGCACCACTGTTGGTATGCTTATTAATGTAGTTTTGTAATGCTAATAGGTTGTTAAACATAAAAAAAGAATGTAAATGTAGTTTGTTATGTGTTTGTGTGAGTTTTCATACAATCCTGTTTGGTGGGCACCAATGTTGGTATGCTTATTTAGGCTTCTTTCTAAGGCTTATAGGTTGTTAAACATTAAAATAAGAATGTAAATGTAAATCCTGTTTGATGGGCACCACTTTTGTTATACTTATGTAGTGTTTTTTCTAATGGTTATACATTGTTAAACAATCACATTTGAATGAGGCCCTCGGCCATTAAACATATTTAGGTCCTGAATCAATTGCGTTTTGACCAATTGAATAGGGCTCTATATAAGCACATAAAATATTTTTTGACAGAAGTTTTTAGTTAGTGAAGACCTATTATGTGCTTATATAAAGCCCTATTCAATTAGCCAACTCACAATTGAATAAGGCTCATGGTTCGGTTCTTTTTTATACTTAATACTGTACCTTGATTGAAGTGTGGAATGACAGAGGGTCCCCTCCTGCCAATCTTAATCCGCCGGTCTTCTTGTAGTGTCTGTTTGAAAAATAAAGTGAAATAGTGAATTATAGAATTTTTTATTTGTATTTAACAAACCATGGCCTTTTCAGCATTTAAAGTATTTTTGTATCTTACCTCTTGTTCTTTGTTGGTGTTCTTTAAAAGGGATTGTGCTTCACAGTGCACAGTGCAAATTGTTGAGAGACGCTGTTGATGCAGAGTCTGTTTGAATATTTAAAAAAGTAGAAAGATTGAGTTTTAGGTGATCTATTGAATTGCAGTAAATTAATTTCATTGAATTATACTTCTGTAATTAATTTGAATTAACATTATTTTTTGGTGGGTGCTACACACATATGTCACATACATGAAGCACATTTCCATAGTTGAAAGTAATTTTTTTGTGTGAGTGTGACATATCAGTATACATGAATCATATTTTAATTGTTAAATTAGCCTTATTTTTATTTTTGGCCAACATACATAAATGTGTGTGTGACATGTGACTATAGATGATACACATATATGTGCGTGTCACATATCAGTATACATGACTCATATTTTAATAGTATTTTAATAGTCCCAACTTATTTTTTTTTAATGTAATTTAAATGTAGTTGTTTAATTAGTTTGTTGCAGGGGCAATACACATAAATGTGCGTGTCACATGTCACTATACATTATACGCATAAATGTGCGTGTCACTTGTCAGTATACATTATACGCATAAATGTGCGTGTCACATGTCAGTATACATTATACGCATAAATGTGCGTGTCACATGTCAGTATACATTATACGCATAAATGTGCGTGTCACTTGTCAGTATACATTATACACATAAATGTGCGTGTCACTTGTCAGTATACATTATACGCATAAATGTGCGTGTCACTTGTCACTATACATTATACGCATAAATGTGCGTGTCACTTGTCAGTATACATTATACGCATAAATGTGCGTGTCACTTGTCACTATACATTATACGCATAAATGTGCGTGTCACATGTCAGTATACATTATACGCATAAATGTGCGTGTCACTTGTCACTATACATTATACGCATAAATGTGCGTGTCACTTGTCAATATACATTATACGCATATATGTGCGTGTCACTTGTCAGTATACATAAACCTCTTTGTCTTGTTTAATTTTTTTTTTTGATGTCCTGTCTTGAAAATAAGTAATATATTATAGCTTACCTCTCAGTTGTAATTTGCACAATGTAAAGTAGTAAATTAGGAAAGAATTATCTTCTCAAGTTTTAGCAGCAGTTATCTTCGAAGTCACTCTGTTCATCACCTGAGGAGAAATGTATTTTTCTCTGTCAAATAGACAGTATTTATCAACTTGTAGAACATTCTGGAAAGTTAGACCGTTAGAACGTAATACGCATGCGCTATTTGCGTTCCAGCTTACAATTTGCGTTCCATCCGCCATTTTGTGCGTAGTAGTGGTTAAAATGGTGTTTAATATGAGTGTGATCCGTTCCGCATAGTATGTGTTTCATTATTGCGAGTAAGTGTAGTGTAGTTACGTCTGGAGCCTCGTTTTCGTTTTGTTCGGCGGCCATTTTTTCTCTCGCTTAGCCGATTTTCGTTCGTTTAAACTCTTTGTTTTGACTTAAATGGACGTGTAAATGAACTTTTGGAGGTGCCGGATGCCCCCCCGTGCTGTAAGTAAGCTTTTTATGTGTTTGTTGTGTTTATTTCTTGTGTTTGTGATGTTTTGATGCGCGGCGGTTGGAATGGGTCTTTCGCGGCCGTATTTTTTTCCGATGCGGCCGTATTTTGTTGCGATGTTGCCGTATTTTTTTGCGATATACGCAGTTAGCTTTTACGTGTACGACGCAGTGTATTTGTTTCTAAGTCGTGCGTATGTGTGTTAAAAGCGTGTGAAGGGCCTTTTTTACTGTTTTTTTGTTAAGTCTTGCGTCTGTGTGTCTGGGTGTAAGCGTGTGAGGCGACTTTGAGTTTTTTTTTGTTATGAAGTTGTGTGTGTGTGTATGTGTGTGTTAACACAGCCGATGTTGGGATGCTCCCACCACCGCAAATGCGGACCCTCGCTTCGCGAGGATCCGCATTTGCGGGGACGTTGTTGGGTTTTTGTTGGCTGGGCGGTTGGGTTTATTCTGTTAAAAAAGTCGTGTGTGTGTATGTGTGTGTTAACACAGCCGACGTTGAGCCTCCACAACCGCAAATGCGGGCCTTCGCTTCGCGAGGACCCGCATTTGCGGCGAACTGCGTCCCTCGCTTCGCGAGGGACGCAGTTCTTGCGGGCTCGCTACGCGAGCCCGCAAGCGTGAGCAACGACTCGTACGCTCACAACTATATATGTGATATGTGATCGGTGTCCGAATCCTTACGCACACATACCAACTGGGCATTGCTTAGGTCAAATGTCTCACTGAATCCGTACTGGAAGGTTGTACAGCTGATACATCCATACTGTTCCCACCCTCAGCTCCAGTATCTTGATTAGTAGAAGAGACTCTACTAGTAGAGGAGCAATATGTGATAGGTAACAATCTGATGTGCCAAAAAGCATAAGCTACCACTTCTATGTTTCCTTGTATCCTTATACAAAGTCTGATAACATTCCTTACCTTTTGCTGTGACGAGGACAAATTTAGGTTGACTAAGCAGAATATTAGACCTATGACACACATTTACTGTTTTGGTTTTAGATATGTTTTGTCTCTCGTGTATCTCATTTGGAGGGTGTTAATTGAAAGATGTAAGTAAAAAATGTGTTAGGGAAAACACAGATTAATTATTCCTACATCCATTAGTCACCAGGCAATATGGAAAAGCCCCAAACTAGAAGTACAGGTTCTTGTGTGCATGTATCTTAAAGAACCAATGTTGCTTAACCTGCAATATATAGTTAAATTAAATCACTATATAAATGCTAAATCCAGGAAAAAAGACACAAAGAAAAGACACTAAATAATTAAAGACCATCTTCTTCTAGTTTATAAATGTATTTTATACACATTTTCTCAAGTAACAACTGCAGATTATATAAAGTCTATTTTGTCGATCATTTCGTAGCAAACCAATGTCATTAATATGGCTTCTATATATCAGATTTAAATCATATTAGTAGCAAGTGAGTTCAGAGGCAAGTATTTCAGAGGCATGAAAATATATTGCCCTTATAAAATGCAGTTATAAACTGTATAAAGGTTAAACCTTGATGATGGGAGTAGAAACATTTCAATGCACCTCCTTTGCGTACAGATTTCCCAAGCCAAAATAGTCACTGTTACCTGCCAAGGTAACAGATGCCTTATGTCTTCAATTTAGTTATAGGATCGTTAGTCTGATATAATTTAATAAATCGCATATTATAATTGTCCAACTGTGAGTTGTCATCACGCTTGCGAGCCTCGCAAAGCGAGGCGAGCCGTTTGCGGCCCATAGCAAAGCGAGCCGTTGATGCATAGAAGACTTCTGAGCTCGGAGCACTTAGGCGATGGCCGCCAAAGGCGCTCATCGTCCTGCGAGCCTTGCGAAGAGAGCAGTTGAGGCATTGAAACACGCAGGCCTTAGACTGAAATGAGCGCTGAAGGCGCTCCTGCAAGGCGAGCAGTTGAGGCATACAAACATGCGGGACTTGAGGAACGCGGGACTTAGAAAAAACAATTCTGACCTCGGAACATCGGGGTCAAAACAACCCACATCGCAAAAATACGACTTTAACGGCCAAACTGCGGAAATCGATAAACAACAACAAAAAAATAAATAAATAAAAACACACTCACACACAGCACTGGGGGAATGCCAGGACGCCTGGGAGTGAGGTTGCATGCAAATGTCAGCCAAATTTCCAGAGTTTCGGCACTCGAAAATCGGTTTATCGAGAAAACAAATGGTGGACAAAAAAAATGAAAATGAGGCTAAACGAGAACGAGGCGCGCAAAACACCATCAGGGACGTATGAGTTAGACAGGAATGTAGGAGATACAAAATATACCATTACAACGGACGGAAAATGCTCACAAGCCAAGTAACAAATAGAAAAAAGCTGCAATTTTACAACACTAACTTGCAAATAATAACATTACAATTCTAAAATGGCGCTTTACCTGCCTAAACGGTTTGGCCTCGCACACGCCGCCTATTTACACTGCACACTTGGCACATTGCTGACACTTTCTCATCAGGTGATCAACAGTCCAACTGTACATTTTCTGATGCAGGAAAATCGTTTGATTGTTAGCTTTTCAGGACATTGATTGCTGCATATTCAACATAAATAGGTTAAGTATATTAATTTATTAATTCATATTAATTTATTAATTCACTGTACTAAAAAAACTGTATATTTTACACTGTACTTAAATATCTGTCTTCGTAATGAGTGCCGGAAGGTGAGTACATGAGGGGAGAGGCTCTCAACTAGCACCGAAGGCGCTCAGCGCGGGTGAATGTCCTCAGAGGAGTAAAAGCCATACATTGTGTGGCAAACAGCATTGCCATGGCTTTGAATTTTATTGCCATCATTTTTGATGGGCAAGTCGCTAGTAAAAGTATTATTATTTATTATTATTATCGTTTATTTGTAACGGCCCAACATATTCCATAGCGCTATACATAAGTTCAGTTACAGGCAATGACAAGTTCAAGATTCACACATTGCAATGAATGGAGGGCCCTGTCTTTGAGCTTGGAATCTGGTGTCCATAGCACTTTCCATAAAGCACCTTGCAGGATTGAAACCCGCAGACTTACAATCTATAATAAAAACAAGGGAAATTACACTCACATACTGACCTCACTGAGGTATCTTGATCACTTGGATAATGATTACCCACAGCATCCAGAATAGGGGAATTCACAGTCCATGGTTAGTGGGAAACAGTTTGAGATTCCTCAACTACAATTATAGCTGCTTGATTCATTTTGTGTATAGTTCGTGGGTATCTGCCATTCAAATCCTACTTCTATTTTCAGAATATGGCTATAAGTGTATGAGCCCTGGGAGAAGTTGCAAGCTATCTGTAGTTTTGATCAACACAATTGAAGATATATGATTTGTACATTGAACACCCTATGAGATGCCAATGTTGTTGTACTCACCTTAAAGGATGAAAGTACAGTATATTTTATTGGTTTTGTTAGTTCTAAATCACCAGGTTCTCATAGACTTTAGCTCATTAAATAAGGACTTCCTTTTTTTTAAATCATTTTATTTTTATTTTACAAGGGTGGTATATAAACACATAGCCTACAACAGAACAAAAGACTGTTGCCGTGTTGGCTGCTATAAAATACACAGAAAATGCCAATGGTTTAAAGTAGGAAGACGTGAGAGAGATTACTAGAACTAAGACAGAGTGAAAAAAAATGCATCCAGTCTGGCATTAAATTTAAAGGCAACCCGGCAATCAATCTGCCAGTGGACAAGAAAGAAAAGCAGTGCATTGAAAAACATAAATAGAAATAGCTGGTTCTAAATTGTCACTTACTTAAGCTCCAGCAGAAAAGGCAAAAAAAACACAAAAAATGTACTTTTCACATATACTAATATACTAATTTGAGTCCAGATAAATAAATAAACTGTCTGCCTACAGTTTAGGCCTACACTGCCTGGTCTTCAACCTCTGCTTCTCACTTCACTCCCCCAAACAGGAAAGCAGTAACAGCCACACTCAGGAGGCCCCCAAAGAGCCTGGAAAGCGCTTTGAAGAGGAGGAAGAAGACAGAAGTTCATCCAGAGACAGCCCCAGGACAGTGTAACCGCTGGGAAAGACCTACATGGTAAACATACCAATAATGTGTCTGATGCAACGGCCATTTTGAGAAAGACCAACAGTGTGGTTGATGCAACAGCCATTTTAAATAAGCAGGTGAAATTCCCAAGAAAGCACAACACCAACTTCAAAACCTGCCAGAGAATTCCTACAGGGGACATCCTCAACTATAGCCGGAGGCGGTGCGTGAGTTCTTTCCAGATTAAGGGAACCCCCTCCTTCCCATCCAGGTTCCTAAATCTAGAATTACCACCCCCACACCTGCTTATCACTAGCCCAGAGGGCTCTTACATAGACCCAAGATGCATTACCTTAACCAAAAAATCCCAACAGTATCCTCAACAGAGGCTAAGCTGACCATGTTTAATAACTGTATCACCTGCAACAATTATTGAATGACTCTTGCTGGGGCACTGTCCATTGTATACAACAACTAGAGCATTAATGTTACCTGATGAACCTGTGTCACACATTATACGTGTGGCAAACAACAAGAGACTGCTTAATACAACAGAAGAACATTACTGCCATCCTGCACCCATCTTTGGGAAATACATCCTTCAAAAACCTGTAAAAAAGTATGAGATAACTTTGATTCTATCAAAAAGTTGCCCGACTTATATATCCTAACCAACCAATAAAACATCAATGAGAAAACTTTTGTTACAAAACAGCTTCTTTTGTTTCAACAATCCCTCTTCTAACACTAATTGTACAGGCTATATCGTAAAACGTAACTACTTAACATAACAAAAAGCTCTGAAACAGCCAAAGAGATATAGATAATTTACTACTTGACAGTCTCCAGGAAGATGAAAACTATTAGTGGACCGGATGACGCTTTGCTTCAAATATATGCGGATCTAGCACCAAGTACGCTTACCAAACGCAGATCAGTGAAGCCAGCCCTGGCAATCCTAACGGGACATAACATCCAATACCACTGGAACTTTTCTTTTGCCCTATGGTTCCAATTCAAAAGGTCTCTAGAAAACTGCCTTAACCAACTAGGGTGCTTAAACCTCTTACCGGAGGGAGATTCTGCCGGTAGACAAGAACTATCCAGTACTCCTCACCTAAGCAAACAATGGACGGAGGAAGAAGAGATTGAGGAATGCTCCTTCTCCAGAAGAATCGCTGACATTTAGTCCTAGACCTTCTCAGGAACTCTCCCGCATCACAGATCCTGCCTGAGAATCTGCACATATAACAGGAGTTCCTGCTAATTTTGAAATTCATCCTGTAAATGTTTATGATGCTCATACCATATACAATATTAGAAAATACTTTTAAAATATTTAACTTCTCTAAAGCATTGGTTACTTCACATTCTCACTAGCAAAAATAAGACTTTACATATACTTCAGCAGTTTGGGTTTCTCATATATATAGTGGCTTAATGTATGCATAGCCACCTTTAACATTTGCTTCTTCTTGGAATGCCTAACCTACCTCTGACAATTACGGTATTATAGTATATGGCTACCTTAATCAATCTTTCAAAATTATAAATTATCTTGTTTTACTGTAGATTAACTGTGCCCCGCATTAACCTTTACATTAACAGAATATGATAACCATACCATCAGTTTTTAATCATAGGTCCCCTACTATGTACGCTACGAAAACACACAATTAGGGTACTTAGATTTTTAAAGGTAAAGCCTGCTGTACAATGCATCCAAAACTTTTTTTCCACGAGCCAACTCTCCAAAAAAGCAAGTAAATTGACAAAGAAGACAATTATGTCCTTCTGATGAGAACAATAATTCTTGTAATGAAAATGCCCTTAGTCTCGATTTATTCCCCTACCTACTCTCCTCATAATTCCTTAATTAAAATCCTATAATACCTAGAGGGCCAAGATTTGGGAAAACTAATAATTGGAGGAGATTTCAATTTAGCCTTTAATCTAGATCTAGATAGATCCAGAAACGTAACAAAAGACCACATTTCCAATAACTTATGGCAGATAAACATATCACTTCGAAATTTAGACCTGGTTGACGTCTGGTGGGGTCATTATCCTAATAATAAAGAATTCACATATTACTCCCAAACCCATGTCACATATTTTTGAATTTACACTATTCTCATAAGCTCCTCCCTCTTTGATAGCTCTGACAGGGCAAACATCCTTCCTTGTCCATGGTCTGAGCATACAGCAGTCTCGATAGACCTAAACTTTGGTCCTAATCTTAACTTACCCTGCTCTTGTAAACTAAATTAGCTAATCCTATTGAACCCCTTATTTGTTGATCAGATAACTAGGACTTGGAATTATATTTTTGAATTATTCACCAGATACAAAGGCAGGGTGGTCTTGGTGGCTCATAAGGCACAAAAAGAAGCAGACTTATCCAAAGAACTAGAGTTATTAGAGAAACTAAACCAACAGAAACCCTCAACCTTGGTTCGCCATAAAATAGAAAAAGTTAGACTTGAACGTGATGGCATTTATCAGATACAATGGAAAAGGCACTCGTTTTATTCAAAGGCAAACAAGCCAGATAAACTGATAGCAAAAAAACTAAAATCTAAACATTCACAAGCAAAGATTATGCAGATAAGGACACCCTCTAGTTTAACTACAGTTAGCCAAAACTTCATTCAAAATACTTTTTTATCAAAATGTTTACACCTCACACACTCACACTAATGAGCTATCTTTACAATGTTATCTAAATACATATGACCTTCCTTCCCTATTAGACCAGGACCTAGAAAACCTTAATAAAGATATTTCACATGAGGTAATTCAAGAAATAGTCAAAAACCGTAAACCAAACAAATCCCCCGGACCAGATGGATTTACAAACTAATATTATACACCTATGTACGTTATTTAACTCAATCCTAACAGGTGACTCTATGCCACCGGAACTCAATCAGGCTGACCTAGTTCTATTCCCCAAAAAAGGTAGGGACCCCATGGAAGCTAAAAATTATCGCCCAATTACACTTTTGAATGGAGATGTAAAAATCCTAGCCAAAATTTTCGCCAACAAAATCTACAAATTTCTCCCAGACATCATCCATAAGGACCAAGCAGGTTTCATACAGCATAGACAGGCTGGTGACAATATAAGGAGAACCTTAAACATTCTGCTCTTGGCCCGAAGCTCTAAAATTCAAATGTGCATTCTTGCACTAGCTATTGAAAAGGCCTTTGACTTAGTCGAATGGCCTTATCTTTATGCAACATTAGCCAATTTCGGATTCAAGGACACTTCATCAACCTATTAAAAACATATTATAAATCTCCTATTGCTAACTTGGAACTACCCGGTTCTAATAAAGCTTACATTAATATCCAGAGGGGAACCGGGCAAGTCTGTCCTCTATCCCCACTTTTATTTGCACTAGCTGTTGAACCACCTAGCTCAAGCCATTCGGTCTAATCCAGAAATTGCAGGCCTTAAAATAAATCTTCAACATTTTAAATGTTTACTATTCGCTGATGATCTTCTATGCTCTCTCACAGACCCAGAGTCCTCGATAGCTGCTCTGCCTCAAACTTAACCTTGAGAAAATAGAAGCCTTAAGTGTGGGGTTATCTCAGACAACTCTGTAAAGGTTAAAAGTCACTTATACATTTGTATGGCCTGAGGCACATATCAAATATCTTGGGGTCAATATGACTAGTAAAATATCTGAACCATATAAGACAAATTATCCCCCCAATTCCAAAAATTAATTATAGAAATTAAAAACTGGTCTAAATATCTTGGACTGGCCATATTACATCAGTTAAAAATAATATCCTCCCGAAAATCCTCTACCTGTTCAGAACTTTACCTATACAAATGAATAATAAGGAACTATGTAGATTCCAAAACCAGATATTCCGATTTATCTGACAGAATAGACCACTTAGAATTGCAAAAAAAACTATGTTTAGACACAGAACTAGAAGAGGCCTCTTCTGCCCCAATCTAGGGCTCTACTTTAGAGCTGCCCAACTAACATTTCTCCCAACTGCCCACTCGAGTAAACATCAGCCAATATGGATTTTTATGGAAAATTTTCAAATGAAAGCCCAAACCTGGGACACAATAAATTGTATGCCACAAACAAACTCCTCTTCTACAAAGCATTCTAATCCAGCGATTACCCTTACAATATCTACTTGGAAACGGGCCAACTCCAGGTGTCAACTAGCTCATAATATCTCACCCCTCTCCTCAGTTTTCTCTCATCCCAGTATACACAAAGACTGTAAAGATTCGAGACACTGGTGGACCTCTCACAAAGTAAACAGAATAGGCACTTGGTTCGAAAATGACCGAACCGTCACCTGCGAACAATTTAGGAATAACTTTAAAATCCCTTCAAAGGAATTTTTTAATCATTACAATTACAACACCGGGTGACAAATATAACCAAAACGTATGACCCCCCAAACCGTCGTTGGTTCTCCTCAATATGTAAAAGCCTTCTTTTAACCAGAGCCATCCTAAGCTCCCTGTATGGCATCTTTAATTTAATATGTTTGAATTTGGCAACCAGATAGAGACATGCTTTAACTTTTAATCTGCTATATCCTTGCTTACTGTGAATTTAATATGGGCCGACTAAATTCAATATTTTAATAATTTAAATAAGAGAGGGGAAATGAAAGCTAGAAAATGTATTTATTTGATAATTGATTTTTATAAATTAGAACTTGAAAATCTTTTTAAAAAAAAAATGAATAAGAAGACAAACTTCTTCTTTCCTGATACAATATTGTTTTTTTATTTTTTATTTCTCTCTCTTTAAATAATCAGGGAAATTTATATAAACGGCTTCAAATATATGTTATGTTCAATTTAAAATGTGATACATACTGCTGTAATAATATTACAAAATTGTCTTCAATAAAAACATTGAAACAGAAAAACATAAATAGAAAATAACAAAAATAAAAACATAAAGGGGGGCGTGTCCAGCAAGCTAGCTGATCGGTCGTGCTTCAGAGGAGCTCCGTCCAGGCTACCGAATTATCTAAAGATAAAGTGGTTAATTTACACCACATCCACTTAAAGCCACCACACAGAGGTCCACATACTCACCAGGACCACGGAGATACATTTTTGGAGCGGCACAAATAATTTTTCCGCACCCTCGTGGTAACGGGCCCGACGGGCGCCTGAGACGCACCAGACGTCTCCCCTCTTCCCCCGGAGGGGTGAACTGTCCACAGGACCCCAGCCACGGAGCACACAGCGGTGTCACAGTCCCAGACACAACGGAGGACGCAAGAAACTGCGACTGCTGCATCGCGACGGCAAAGCAGACATGGAACAAGCGACAGGACACGCAAGACAAGTAACACAGCAAGTAAACCTATTTACAACTGCAACTGCTTACCAGGCGCCATTCCACGGGGCTCCCCGGGTGACGCTTAGTGGATTCGGGAGTCGCCGGCGGTGGAGAGCCAGACCACCGAGACTCCCGCCACACCAGACCTGGAGGCCCTGTGAAAGAGGAGAAGCGACAGCAGGGTAAGGAGCCCCGGCGGCTTAAAACCCAGGTTCCCCCCCACATACACTGCTTAGGTCCGGGGGCACAGTGAGAGTCTGCCATACAAGCCCAAATAAGGGCATCTACTGCGGATCATACAATCTACCTCCCAACCAATGCACACTTTAATTTCAGGGGCATTACTACTCCCAAAAGAGTCATAATCAACCCCTGTCCAGAGAGATACACGGGGCCCAGAGGGGGGGGACCCACTCATCCCCTTTGTGAAGAGGAGCATACCCCAGAATCATAAGTGGCGGCCATTTTAGCCCCATACACACCCTGACAGCTACAAGTCTCTTTCCCGCCAAAATACAGCGGCGACCATTTTCTAAGGAGCCTGGTACCCTCCATATAACACTAAAGACAAGCTTACGCAAGGGGGAAAAGAAGAAAATAAATATAAGGGAAAAAAAGGGTCCACTTAAGAAACCCTTGCAAAAGAGTGAGAACTCTCAAGAAACGCAAGGACAAGGGCTATCCCATAAATATCTTGTCTAAGTCCTGAGAACCTACTGTATAGATAACAGAACTCTACCCACCACAGTATAAGGAACACACAGGAAATTATGCAAAAGGGGTGCTGGCTGTGATCTGGAGGACGGTGTCCACACTTCCAAACAGCAGACAAAGACAAAACTTTATATCCCTCGGTGAAGAGGAAGATATATAACTCCCTTAAAGACGCCCACCACCTCCCCCCTTCCAGAGGTTGAATTTACACTCCAGGGGGAGAGAAGACCCATGCCTAGGGTCCATCCATGAGGAGAAATTTAGATACTCTGCCATATGAACGAATAATAAACTCAACCCAATAGAAGGGAGAACCACAGTAAGACAACGGCTCAGAACGCCAGTGACACCTAGTGTCCATCTCAATTAGTGCATAGAGGGGAGAAATACTAGCTTCACCAGAGACTTCCATTTTAACATTCACAGGGAGTTCAACCCCCCCAAGATGTAACCTCTCTACAATGCCCACACAAAGGGGGCGCTAACAAAGGATAAAAGTGAAAAGTGACCTATAAAGTATTATGGCTGGAGTCGCAACCAGGAAAAGCAACAAAAATATTCAAGCCTACTACCCACCAAAGACAACAATAACAACCCCCCAGACGCTCCCACCAGCAGCAAGACCCACCGGTCCATTAACAATGGAACAATCCACACCAAGCACCAAAGGTGACATACAAGACTTGAAAGATCTAATTCGGACATTTAGAGAAGACATAAAAACAGAAATTCTGAAAGTGTCCACAGAGCTAAAGTCCGAAATAAAAAAGATAGACTCTAAGACAAATATACTTGAGGGAAAATACGAAGATCTACAACAATCTCACCTGCGTCTAGAGGCAGAAATCTCCTCACTAAGAGAAGAACAAGCTAATCACCTTCTATTTCAAGAGGACCTAGAAAACAGATCTAGGAGACAAAACGTGAGATTACGCAACGTCCCTGAATCAGTGACGGACTTGAAAGGATACATGTATGAGCTATGTGAATTTCTGTTACCAGAATTAAAATCAGAACAATACACCTTAGACCGTGTACACAGAGCTCTGGGGGGTCGCTCTAATATGAAGGACAGACCTAGAGATATCATCGCAAGATTTCATTATTTCACCACAAAGGAACTGTTTATGAAAGCATCCAGAGGAGGCATACCGGAAATTGAAGGTCAACAACCTCAGATTTTTTCTGACTTATCACAGCTAACGCTCACCAAAAGGAGAAATATGAAACCCCTCCTGGACTGCATCCTTGCTCAAGGCTGGAGATACTCCTGGGGCTTTCCATTCCGCCTGACCATCGCTAGAGATAACAAATTCTTTTCGGTCCGGTCTCTGGAAGAAGGAACCAGTCTATTGAATTCCTGGAACATTCACCTGCAGACGGATCCTGAGCTTCCCATGGAAAGCAGACATCGTGGAGAGAGAAGAAGAGGGTCAACGCGTCGTGACAGAGAGAGAAATGACACACGCCCAGACAAGATGAACTCTTAAAACTAAATTGATGTTTTGTGTTATATCATTTTGCCTTTTCTCTCTTATCTTTCTTTTCCATATGTGGTCTTTTTAGTCTTTGCAAGGGAAGCTTTATCCCAACTAAATCAAACCAAGGGGGCATAGCACCAGTTAACATCATATCCCTCTGCTTTGTTTTGTTTCTGTAAAATGCATCATCAGGCTTTGCAGGTAGATAATCTGAGTTCCCATTAGGAGAAGCTAGCTAAATTATAACATGCCCACAGCCCTACAGCGGTCCAGAAATTGACCCACCTGTAATATACAGGAGATATATTCAAACCATAGTTGCTTTGATATGACTCAATGAGGGGCATCTAAACATGTGCATAATAGACCACAGCAACTCTAACAGATAAGTTAGCTAGAGCACTACTAAGTCAATCCCCTAGGTTAGACTGCTTCCTTAGGTCCCTTACTAGACTATTTCCAGAAAACCCTCGAAGCCAGTAAATATCTTGGATATATGTAAGACCACTTTTCACTTTAAAAAAATTATAGCCTTCTTAAAATGCCCCCTAAGGGCGATCTGTTTTAGTTTAAAAAAATAAAACAGGGGATTCCACGCAGTGTCATATAAAGACACGTGTGGACTCACCAAACAAGTTAAGGAGGATAGCTAAGGCTACCCTTCAATAAGTTTTATTACTACTATCTCCAAAAAGACTTAAATTAATTGAACTTTTACTTACCAGTGTAACGATCTATTTCTCAGTGACACTGTTAAATTATAATCTTAATCAATCCAAAACCCATACCAACAACGCAAGGGAAAGAATAACCATAGAATTACCTTTGGCTTATTGATATCTCCGTACTTGTATTAACATCGACTTCTGCCTTCTTGTTTATCCTAATAGAACTAACTTCCAGGTGTACTTCACGGGGTCCCGGCAGGAGGCCTATCGAACAGTCTCAGCAATACATTAAAACATCGTCACGCAATGACTCACCTCCCAAAAGGTACAAAGAACCTACAGGTAGGACACACCATGAATCTTAACATAATCTCACATAATACCCAGGGCCTTAATGAACCCGTTAAAAGAGGGATAGCAATAAAAGAATATCAAAAACTTAAGGGGGACGTAGTCATGATCCAGGAAACACACTTTAAAAAATTAGCTGTCCCCAGATACTGGGGGGAAAATTACAGACAAGCTTACCACGCTACGGCTAAAGAGAGGAAAAAGGGAGTGACAATCTTAGTCCACAATAGATTAAACTTCTGCCACTCCAGAACTCATTCAGACCCAGAAGGGAGATTTATTGCGATCCACGGAACCATTCAGTAACAAAAGATAACCTTTCTTAACCTTTACGCCCCAAATACCGACCAATCACAGTTCTTCAATAAAATTTCACATTTGATTACGGGATGGGATCCATCCACTCTCATAATAGGGGGAGACATGAACACCATACTAGACCCGGATAGGGACCGATCATCCAAATCCTCTGCCCACACCACAACAGCAGCTACCAAAACACTCAAACAGCTACTAAAATACCACGGTCTGATAGACACGTGGAGAGCAATATATCCATCAGATAGATCATACACCTTCTTCTCCTCTAGACACCAATCCCACTCATGGATCGACCACGTGCTGATCCAACAGCGACTAGCCCACAATCTAATTGACGCAAATATACACCCCATTGCGTGGTCAGACCATGACTTGGTCCAGATCTCAATAACCGGCATCATCCCACACATTAAACATTAAACCCACACCTTCTCAATGACATCAGATCTAAAGATAAAATTACCAAAGCGATAGATGATTACTTTGCGGTCAATAATGGGGGAGAGGTGAGCAGAGGGGGAGTGTGGGCAGCCCATAAAGCAGTCATTCGAGGGGTTTGCATTCAAATAGGTGCAACGACGAAAAAACTAGACCAAGCACAAATGAACACTATTAAATCTAGAATAGCTGACCTACAGACGCAATTCACGAGGAAACACGACCCAAAAATCTACAACGAAATTCTGACCCAAAAACAACAACTAAATTCAATTCTCAGGAAAAAAATGGTGACTATTCTCCAGCGCTCACAAGCAACAATGTTCAGAAGCGCTAACAAACCCGACACTATGTTAGCTAAAAAACTAAAAACACAAAGAGCTAATTCCTTCATTCCTAAAATAAGTACCAAAAATAATAATCTAGTCTTTAAACCAAACGAGATAGCGGAAACATTCCGGCACTTCTATGAGGAACTTTACTCAGCCCCTCCACACTCAGGGTCCAAAACCCACATCTCACAAATAAACAGCTTCCTGAACTCTACAGAACTCCCACAAATTAAGAATCCACAAGCTGAAGAATTGGCTAGACCCATATCTCTAGAGGAAATTAAGGAGGCGATTAAGACAACTAAATCACATGGGGCGCCCGGGCCAGACGGGTTTACAAACTTTTACTACAAACAATGCTCGCAACACTTACTCCCATATTTACACAAGTTATTTAATGAATTCTTAAAAGGTCCCCCTATAAAACCGGAATTTTTGGAGGCTAAAATCATTGTAATCCCTAAAGAAGGTAAAGATCCAGCCCAATGTGGAAGCTATAGGCCAATTTCACTGATTAATACGGATATTAAATTATACACAAAGATTTTGGCGAACAGACTAGCCCCGTTACTACCAAAGGTTGTCCACCCAGATCAAGTAGGATTCATTACAGGGAGAGAAGCCCCAGATAACACCAGGAGAGTGCTGAATCTCATAGAAATAGCTAAAAAGAATGACATACACTCAATGCTTCTTTCACTGGACGCAGAAAAAGCATTCGACAGAATAGATTGGACTTTCATGTGGGAAGTGTTGACCAGAATAGGTCTGGGAGAAACTTTCATAAGAGGTATACAGGCCCTATACGCGAACCCAGAGGCATCTATAACATACCAGGGTTTTAAATCGAAAAAACTCAAAATCACCAGAGGAACTAGACAGGGCTGCCCGCTCTCCCCTCTATTATTTGCTCTATGTCTGGAACCCCTGGCGACCGCAATCAGAACCTGCCCAGACATAAAAGGTATAAAAGTAGGACCTAAGGAATATAAAATCAATCTTTTCGCAGATGATATTTTACTATCACTAACCGAACCAATAACTAGCCTACCCAACTTACTCCAATTACTCACAAAATTCGGCACCATCTCAGGCTTTAAAATCAATACGGCTAAGAGTCAGGCACTCAACATCTCTCTCCCTAGAACAGTAATTGAAAATTTAGACAAAAACTTTTCCATGAAATGGGCCCAAAAATACCTGACTTACCTAGGCATTAATATCCCAGGCTCGACGGAGCAAATATATGAAGCAAATTTTCCCCAAATTATCAGCAAAATCAAACAAGACATAGAGAAATGGTCCTCATTTAATATATCTTGGACTGGTAAAATAAACGCGATCAGAATGAATGTTATCCCGAAAATGTTATACTTATTTAGGGCGATTCCAACGCCAATTAACTTATCAGCCATAAAATTGCTACAAAAAACTCTCTTCAAATTCACCTGGAACCACAAGAAACCAAGAATTAATAGAAATACTATGCAGGCACCCACACAAAAAGGAGGTTTAGCTTTTCCAAACCTGATTAATTATTACAAAGCCACCCGACTAGCTCAATTGACCAGCTGGTACAAAAAAGAAGCCATCCCAACATGGGTCGAAATAGAAAGACAAATCTTAGAAAATAATAATATAACATTGTCACACGCTCTGTGGCTAAGCCTACACACAGATCTAAAAATTCACAATATTACAAGCTGTATCCGTAACTCACTGAAAACTTGGAAGGAAATAAATAAAAAATCCCCCATGCTGCATACAGGCTCGGGCCTGACCCCTTTGTGGAAATCACTGAAGGTGGACCACTCAAACAAAAACTCCCAAATGAAATGGTGGATACATAAAAACCTGACTATTGTTGCAGACACATGGACTCAGGCTCCAGGAGACACATTAAATCAAATCCCCAGCAACGAATGGATTAATCTTATGATTATTAAACAGACGCTGTTCCAGACGACAAAATCAAATAGCCAGAACAGAAAATCAATATATGAACACTGTTGCATTAACAACCCCGGAGGCAAGGGCAACATTTCAGTGATATATAAAAACCTATCTGAACTATCTAGTGCAGATAAGCAACACTACCAGGAAACTTGGGAGTCGGATTTACACATCACATTAGATGACAAACAATGGAATCAGATCATCAAACAGGCCAATAGGTCTTCTTTAAACATCACCTTGAAAGAGAATACATTAAAAACAGTCATGAGATGGTACCTCACACCAACGAGACTACACAATTCAAACAAAACACACTCCGATAAATGTTTTCGTGGCTGTGGACACACTGGTTCGTTAACACACATGCTTTGGGAATGCCCCAAAATTAGGCACATTTGGCAGGCAACATATAGCACGCTAGAGAAGTTATGGGGGAAAGCTATACAACAAAAACCAGAAGAAGCACTATTAGGACTCCCGAACAAGGATCTAACAAAAAGCGAGCAATTCCTAACCAATCAAATATTCCTGGCATCCAGATGCATTATAGCGAAGCACTGGAAACACACTACACCTACATTTAGAGAAGTACTACAGAAAATTGACCATATCCAAACCATGAGTCGATCCTCAGCGGAAGTTGACGCGAGATATAAACGGTGGGCCTCCTGTTGGGACATCTGGAAAATTAGAGGCCCAAGATGAGGTGGCCTAAGAAAGGCAGAAGGTAACTATAATTTCTTTGTCGAATAACGGGAAAGGAGGAGAACTCGTCACATTCTTTTAATTCAGTACGGGACAATTGGAGATAGTATTTGTTTTTATAAAAAATAAAAAATAAACTAACTCTCCGGGGATTGACTTACAGACTATACTTATAATCTTTGTGGAGGTAAAGGAAAGGATAATAACTTAATTAAAATAGCGGTTGTAAATCCTATACCATCCCCAGTACCCAACCCCTAGGAGAGATTTTAATGTTATTCTCACTTTTTATGAGATGTTTACTTGAACGGTTTTGTGATAAAAAGAAAAGTTATTTATTATGGTATGCACAGGTTTATATATGTTACATGCTTGACGTATTCTGTACTTTACTGATATTCTTTGAAAAATAAAAAATAAGAATTAAAAAAATAAAAAATAAAAAAACATAAAGAATGGAATATAAGCTACCCAACCTCATATGGGAGCTATAGCCCAAATCCAGATAGTACTCATAAATGAGCCTCTGCGACACTGGGCCATGTTTCGCTCAGACTACACATAATGTATGTTGAAAACACCTAGTTATTTTTTGTTGTGTTTGTGGGTAATTGGATTAGGTTTACTTATCGCAGCATCCCCCGACCTGTCATTTTGTTTTCATGGTCTATTTTTGTGTGAGTAATTTTCTATAGTGTGGCTGTAGATACAACCAGACCGAGTTCGTGTTATATCAAGGAATCAATGGGTTATTCTGCATCAATGGTGCTAAATCTGCTTATAATGCATAAAAAAAATGGTGCACTTGAAAATACATAAAGAGGTTAGACATCAAGTTCAGTATAGTTGGTGCATATGCTAATGTTGTGACGTCACACGCGTGTCACATCTTTAGCATATGCCGGGACCCGACAAAGCCGGAAGACGTGCGGAGGAGCAGCGGATGGAAGGTAAGAGAGGAAAGCGGGAGGTAATTAGAGAAGGGTAAAGTGATGAGGAGGGGCTTTGTGGTGGAAGGTTGAGGATGAGAAGGGAGTTTGAGAATGGAGGATGAGGAGTGGGGTTGAGGATGAGGAGGGGGGGTTGAGGAGGGAGGATGAGAAGGGAGGATGAGGAGGGAGGATGAGGAGGGAGGATGAGAAGGGAGGGGGATGGAAAGAGACACACGGGAGAGGAGGGAAAGAGACACAGGGGAGGAAGAGGGGGGAGAGACTAATACAGGTTTAACTGCCACATTGCTTTTTGGCGACTGAAGTTTCCTCCTTGTATTCCAAGTCTCCTTCCAACTCAGCAAGTAGATAGCTGGAAACTAGGGAGAGGGAGTGGGAAGAGACACATGGGGGGTGGAGGGGGAAGAGACACAGGGGAGTGAGAGTGGGGAAGAGACAGAGGCGGGAGGGGGAAAAGACACAGGGGAGTGAGAGGAGGGGAAGAGACACAGGGGAGGGAGAGGGGGGGAAAAGAAAGGGGCACAGAGGGCACACAAGAGGGGGACACAAAGGGCACAAGAGGGGCACAGGGGGCAGCACATTTCCCACCCTCGGCTTATACTCGAGTCACTACGTTTTCCCAGTATTTTGTGGTCAAATAGGTGCCTCGGCTTATACTCGGGTGGGCTTATACTCGAGTATATACAGTATTTATTGATTTTTTTTTTGTATATAGCTTACACAGCTAACAATATTTTTAGTTTGTTGCATACTTAACAAACTGGTGAAGAACACTGGTCTTAATTGCCTTTTTTTCTGTTTGTTGTTTGCACTTAAGCAATAATAGGAAGAACTATTGAACTATTCAAAATTCTACAAGAAGATGCAGCGGAAGTGTTGCTTGCATTATGCCAAGAAATTTGGAAAATTCAACAGTGCCCAGTGGGCTAGTCTACATACCAATCTCAAAAAAGGCAATGCCAAAGAATGTTCCAATTATCAAACAATTATGCTCATTTCACATTCCAGCAAGGTAATGGTTAAGATAATGCAAGTTTGGCTCCAGCAATATATGCAAGCCGGATTTTGCATTGGCAGTGGCACAAGGGATCAAATTACCAATGTCAGCTGGATAATAAAGAAAGAAAGAAAGAGAGGTCCAGAAAAAACATTTACTTCTTCTTCTTCATAGACTATTCTAAAGCCTTTGACTGTGTAGGTCATGGCAACATGTGGTAAATTCTTAAAGAGATGGGAGTACCAGATCTCAAAATGTAAAATATTAACCCTAACTTACAAAGCCCTCAACAATAGCGCACCCCCGTACATCTCTGCTCTCATCTCCAAATACTCCCCACACACCCTCTTCGTTCAACTAACGACCTTCTTCTTTCTACCACTCTTGTCACCTCCTGCTTTAGGGAAAGCGCTATGGACACCGGATTCCAAGCTCAAAGACAGGGCCCTCCTTTCTTTGCAATGTGTTAATTTTGAATTTGTCTTCACCTGGAACTTAATTTATGTATAGCACTATGTTGGCGCGTTACAAAAAAACAATAATAATAATAATCCTCCTCCTCAGGAATCTGTATGTGGACCAAGAAGCCGCGGTCAGAAATGAACAAGAGATAACAGCATGGTCCAAGATCAGAAAAGGAGTGTGGCAAGGTTGGATATTGTCACCTTATTTATTCAACTTATATGCAGAATACATCAGGCATAAGGCCGGACGGGACAAATCCAAATCCAGAATTAATATTGCTGGGAGAAATATCAATAATCTCAGATACGCGGAGGATACTACTCTGATGGCTAAAAGTAAGAAGAAAAAACTCACATGTTGATCAACCTTAAAAAGACGAAGATCATGACAAATAGTATTCTCAGTTCCTGGCAAATAGATGGGGAAGAGGTGGAAGCAGTGACAGATTTTTTTCCCCTGGTATCTAAGGTCTCTTAAGATGATGACTACAGCCATGAAAATAAAAAATAAAAAACATTTTGCTTCTAGGGAAGAAAATGATGGCAAGCCTGGATAAGCTAGTAAAAAGTAAAGATATTACCTTTTCAACTAAGGTCTGCAGAGTTAGATCTATGGTATTCCCAGTAGTAACATACGGATGTGAGAGCTGGATCATAAAGAAGTCTGAACTCCGTATATTTGATGCCTGAATTGAATTGTGGTGTTGGAGAAAACTACTTATAGTCTGAGTCCCTTGGACTGCAAGAAGATCCAATCAATCAGTACTGCAGGAAATTTGTTTTTAGTAAAATGTGTAATTTTTACATTTTTTGTTTGGTTTCTTGTTTAATATATGAAGGCAGTGTGAGCCTCAAATATGATCCTTCTCCCTTCAGTTCTTATTCAAGCAGATGTGAGATAGTTTGTTTGTAATGTCTTGGATGGCCTAATGTTTTGATACATTCTGAGAGCGGAGTTTGTTTACAGGACGACTTAATTCAGAATAATTTGGACCACATCACAGTAAAGATCTCCTAAAAACATGTTGAAATACTTTTTTAAAATTTTTAAAATATGTGCATTTTTTAATAAGAAATCAAATAAATGTAAACTGTTTTTATGAGTCACTGACAAGCCCCCAGCAAGATACATAGCTACAGCTCCATGTAGTGAGCAAAAGAAAAACAGAGGTTAAGCCATACCAAATCAATCTGTGCAGAGCATGGGATGCTGGTATCATCTAAACAGGGCAGTTATGAGTTAACTTTTCAGTGTATTCCCGAGTGCACCGAAAAACTGCTATCAATCACTGTCCTCATCGCATGGCTTGGCACTCTGTTATTTATCATGAAACTGTCAGGAAAAGCTTTGTTATGTAAACAGATTAAAACATTAGATTTCTTTACCGTTATTAGTGTAATTAAAAAATAAATCTTTTTAACATACAATCTTGTGCTCTTTCACACCATGAAGAAAACCTACAGTGAGGTAAATGGCCATTTAAGATTGCGTGGGCAATGAGAAAATGTTATTCTTATCTTGGGGAGTAAGTGTTTTATACTGGGTTAGTCAGTATTTCTACCAGTTTGTACACATTTTATCAGTTTTATTAGATTTTTCATAGTATGTTTTCTTTTTTATTTTGATTGAAATGTTTGAAAGAAATGTTTTTTTCCCAACACGTCTTTATTGAAAGATTTTAACATCATAGAGTATTCTTTTTTTACCCAATACCAAAAGTGATAAATAATTATAGAATTAAGTGTAGTAGTGTAGTAGATAACTGAATGAGGTGTCTAGGAGCCTGTGTTCGGCTACTGAATGAGGTGTCTAGGGGCCCGTGTGAGGTGACTGAATGAGATGTCTAGGGGGGGGGTGTGAGGTGACTGAATGAGGTGTCTAGGAGCCTGTGTTCGGTGACTGAATGAGGTATCTAGGAGCCTGTGTTCGGTGACTGAATGAGGTTTCTAGGAGCCTGTGTTTGGTGACTGAATGAGGTTTCTAGGAGCCTGGGTTCGGTGACTGAATGAGGTTTCTAGGAGCCTGGGTTCGGTGACTGAATGAGGTTTCTAGGAGCCTGGGTTCGGTTACTGAATGGAATGAGGTGCCTAGGGGCCGGTGTGAAATTACTGAATTTGGTGCCTAGGAGCCTGTGTTAGGTAACTGAATGAGGTGCCTAGGAGCCTGTTATGTGACTGAATGAGGTGTCTAGGGTGTGTGTGAGGTGACTGAATGAGGAGTCTAGGGGCGTGTGTGAAGTGACTGAATGAGGTGCCTAGGGGCGTGTGTGAGGTGACTGAATGAGGTGCCTAGGGGCGTGTGTGAGGTGACTGAATGAGGTGCCTAGGGGCGTGTGTGAGGTGACTGAATGAGGTGTCTAGGGGCGTGTGTGAGGTGACTGAATGAGGTGTCTAGGGGCGTGTGTGAGGTGACTGAATGAGGTGCCTAGGGGCGTGTGTGAGGTGACTGAATAAGGTGTCTAGGAGCCTGTGTTCACTGACTGAATGAGGTGTGCCTAGGGGCCCATGAGAGGTGACTGAATGTGAAGCATAGGAGCCCGCGTTCGGTGACTGAATGAGGTGTCTAGGAGCCTGTGTTCGGTGACTGAATGAGGTTT
The DNA here is from genome assembly GCA_027410445.1 of Discoglossus pictus. NCBI lineage: Eukaryota > Metazoa > Chordata > Amphibia > Anura > Alytidae > Discoglossus > Discoglossus pictus. Next base: position 242,155,203 of record CM050163.1, read on the forward strand.
CTAGGAGCCTGTGTTCGGTGACTGAATGAGGTTTCTAGGAGCCTGGGTTCAGTGACTAAATGGAATGAGGTGCCTAGAGGCCCGTGTGAAATTACTGAATTTGGTGCCTAGGAGCCTGTGTTACGTGACTGAATGAGGTGCCTAGGAGCCTGTTATGTGACTGAATGAGGTGTCTAGGTTGTGTGTGAGGTGACTGAATGAGATGTCTAGGGGTGTGTGTGCGAGATGACTGAAAGATGTCTAGGGGTGTGTGTGAGGTGACTGAAAGATGTCTAGGGGCGTGTGTAAGGTGACTGAAAGATGTCTAGGGGCGTGTGTGAGGTGACTGAAAGATGTCTAGGGGCGTGTGTGAGGTGACTGAAAGATGTCTAGGGGCGTGTGTGAGGTGACTGAAAGATGTCTAGGGGCGTGTGTGAGGGGACTGAAAGATGTCTAGGGGCGTTTGTGAGGTGACCGAAAGATGTCTAGGGGCGTGTGTGAGGTGACCGAAAGATGTCTAGGGGCGTGTGTGAGGTGACTGAAAGATGTCTAGGGCCATGTGTGAGGTGACTGAATGAGATGTCTAAGAGTCTATGGGAGGTGACTGAATGAGGTGTATAGGGGCCAGTGTGAGGTGACTGAATGAGGTGCCTAGGAGCCTGTTATGTGACTGAATGAGGTGCTTAGGGGCCCGTGTGTGGTGACTGAACAAGATGTATAGGGGCCTGTGTGAGGTGACTGAATGAGGTGTCTAGTGGCCTGTGTGAGGTGACTGGATGAGGCGTCTAGGGGCCTGTGTGAGGTGACTGAATAAGGTGCCTAGGAGCCTGTTATGTGACTGAATGAGGTGCTTAGGGGCCCGTGTGTGGTGACTGAACAAGATGTATAGGGGCCTGTGTGAGGTGACTGAATGAGGTGTCTAGTGGCCTGTTTGAGGTGACTGAATGAGGTGTCTAGGGGCATGTGTGAGGTGACTGAATGAGGTGTCTAGGGGCATGTGTGAGGTGACTGAATGAGGTGTCTAGGAGCCTGTGTTCAGTTACTGCATGGAATGAGGTAACTAGGGGCCCGTGTGAGGTGACTGAATTAGGTGCCTAAGGGCACATGTGAGGTGGCTGAATTAGGTGCCAAGGAGCCTGTGTTAGGTGACTGAATTTGGTGCCTAGGAGCCTGTGTTACGTGGCTGAATGAGGTGCCTAGGAGCCTGTTATGTGACTGAATGAGGTGTCTAGGTTGTGTGTGAGGTGACTGAATGAGATGTCTAGGGGTGTGTGTGCGAGATGACTGAAAGATGTCTAGGGGTGTGTGTGAGGTGACTGAAAGATGTCTAGGGGCGTGTGTGAGGTGACTGAAAGATGTCTAGGGGCGTGTGTGAGGTGACTGAAAGATGTCTAGGGGCGTGTGTGAGGTGACTGAAAGATGTCTAGGGCCATGTGTGAGGGGACTGAAAGATGTCTAGGGCCATGTGTGAGGTGACTGAATTAGGTGCCTAGGAGCCCATGTGAGGTGACTGAATGAGATGTCTAGGGTGTGTGTCAGGTGACTGAATGAGGTTTCTAGGACCCTCTAGTGACTCACACTTGTCAGATAATACTGGAGTTTCAGTCAGATATCTGTGAGAGCACGTTGTACATGGACTGGGTTCTAGACATTTAGTCCAGTCATGAGCTAGTGGTGAGGTGACCTCGGGCTCCTCTAGGACTTGCACAGAGATACTGATAGAGTATCCTCACACACCCTGAGCCCGCACTGGAGGCTGGTTCTCGGTTCTTTCCCGTTATAGGCCGTGCCACACATGGCAGCGCTCCCTCCTGCTTGTTTGAGTTGTGCCACGTTTAGCACTGAAGGTAGTTAGCCAAGCATCTAATAAAATTTCAGATACACAATCAATGTAGAGTTCACCTATTGCAAAAACATTCTCATTGCTTTGCATGTGGATGAAACCCCTACAAGCATGAATGTTGCTCAATATATTGGTATCTCTTAATGTTTGTAGGCCCCTTCTGGATCGATATCTTGTCGTGGTAAAGGGGCTTGCGTACCTTAATTAGTGAGCACCCCATTAGATAAACTTAATGCACTGGCAGATGTATATGCAAAATATACATTGTGCAGATAGAGGGAATCTAGCTTTATATTCAAAGTCTCCTCTCACCTCAGAAAGCAGATGGGATCTATCCCTCTTTGCCTGCGCATTTCTTCTGAAGCACTGACAGCTGCAGTTACAGGTGCCATCCGCCAGGGGGCGCTGTGAGTTTTCAGGCATCATCAAGTTCCAGGGAAGGCAAACAACTATTCTCCCCTCCGACGTGGCGCAACTCGATGGCGCTGAATCGACAGCGAGGCCATAGCTATGTTAGGCGCGGGCACTCGGCCCCTATGCTAAAATCGGCAGCGCCATCTGTCGGCAGCTGTCAGATTTTGCGATGGTGAAGAGGGAAAGAACAAGCAAATGCACTGAAAATAGCTAGCCTGGACCTAACCTGTTTTGTGTGCGCTGCTGTGGAAGCGCGCCGCCGCCGACTCTTAGAACACCCTAACCATCTAACACTAACTTCCTAACTCTAACCACCTAACCCTCACCCTCTAACTCTAAACCACTTACCGGGCGTAGTAGCTCATTTCTAACAGTAGATGGCGGTGGCACGCAACACCAACGAACAGTGGTGAACACAAAACAGGATAGGACCAATAGCCTAAATTATATAAAAAAATGATAAATTAGACATCAGCAGCCTAAATTATATATAAAAATGATAAATTAGACATCAGCAGCCTAAATGATATATAAAAATGATAAATTAGACATCAGCAGCCTAAATGATATATAAAAATGATAAATTAGACCACAGCAGCCTAAATGATATATAAAAATGATAAATTAGCAGCTGTTATCATTTTTCAATTGTAATTATTTAGCCTTTTATTGCAAAAATCCTAATCTCAATTTATCTTGTCAAACAGAAACAATCATATCTAATCAAACACCCCCATTTGGTGCCTGACTTCGACACAAGTCTGTAACAGCCGTCGCTGCGCGTACACGATTTCCCTAGCCAGTGCACGCGCAGCAGCACCAAGTATACGTCACCGGACGTGTGCGTGCCTGAACGCTCTGCGCAGTTGCTCTTTACAGTTCGTATTGCGCATGCGCTTTTTTCTGCATGCAACTTCACAAGCACGGTGCAAGACAGGAACTGGTAAGTATGACATGGGCAGCATGCTGTCATTATAATGGGTGATGATGACAAGCACATATAGAGCAGGGAGCTGGTTGTGTGTGTGTCTTTTCTGCAGTATGTTGTTATATGCCATGTGTGATACACAAGGGGTGGTTACACAGCAGGACACATGTTGGGTCTATTTAATATAGACGTGTAGAAGAGCACAAGATGCCTCCCTGATCAATCATTTTGTTATTACTCACTGACTTTTTAATTTAAAGTATTTCAACATTGTGTTTGTTTATCTTCAGTAAGAATTACACCGAGATTTACTAAAATATACTGAAAATAGTGTGTATTGGTGCATTAAACTATATGTCTGCTCTATGTATATAGTGTACAGGTCTGCTGCTGTTATAACATGGCAGGAACAAAACCAGGCCTGTTATCAGTATGCTAAGGATTCAGTACATATAATTATTATATTTACACATCATGTATGTGCTCTACATACCTCTGGCATACTACTGATATATAGATTTATATAATGCCAGAAGATGGTCATCATATTGTGTTGTGACCCCTAGACAAATGAAATAGTCAAAATAATCAGATCTACTATTTTATTTATTTTGTAATTTTAACAATAATAGAAGATTGACAGAAAGCTAATGGATTTGTCAACATATACGGTCACCATAATTTACCAGGATGTACTGCAACCCATCATGACAACCTAATACAGATTAATAGAAACAAGGTTGGAGAACCAAGCGTGGAATAACAAAGAAACACAGGCAAAACTGGCACATATATATAATAAAATATTTGGTATTAATAAAACATAACTTTTATTAATTGTAATTTTAAAAATGAATCTAAACATATTTTGCCTAAGCTCCTCTGTCAGTCCCTAATTCTAATAGATGGTTGTTCTTCAGTTGTGTCCAGCTCTCCATGACCCTATGAACCAAAGCATGCCAGGCACATCTGTTGTTATGTCTCCGGTTGTGCTTAACCATAAGGTTATCTTGGCAAATATTCTGAAGTGGGTTACCAGTTCCTTCTCCAATGTACCACAATTTGTTTGACCTCTCCACTATGACCCGCCCATCTTGGGTGACCCTACGTGATATAGCTCACAGCTTCATTGATTTACACAAGCCCATTCACCACAACAAATTAGTGATCCAGAAGGGGGGAGGTTGGACTATATCTGATTTCTCCGGGATTCTCTTTAGATTCATTTTTAAACATTATTTTAATTTACAATTATTAAGAGTTATATTTATTAATACAAAATCATTTATATATGTGCTAGTTTTACATGTCTTTCTTTGAATTAGGTTATGAGAACATATAGAGTTCTAAAATTGTGATTATACACTATGTGAAACACAACCTTTATTTTGTAGTCGAACACAGTACCCTAAGGCCGAAGGCCACAATGCAAACTTACAATACATGTTATATATCCTACACTGCTCAAAACAGAGTGCTGTGCTGTAGGTATCTGGACCAAAGATATATTTACAGAAGCCATCCCAAAATCTTGGTGCAAACCCCCATCTCTTCTCCAAATTATTCAATCTCTCTCTATGTCTCAATCCTAGTCTTCCAGTGCCTTTTAGAGTACCTCAAAACACACATACTATTTATGTAGGTGATACATTATGCTTAAATAATTATACATAACAAATATTTAGAGTCAGATTTATGAGTCAGAAATACAAATTTTAAGGAGCCCTAGCTCCTGGAAATGTTTCTTCAATGTATGTATAAAATATAAAACCATCTTGGCTCCTAAGTGTTAGACATTGTTCATCATGCCTATTCATATGAAGTGTATGTATGTATGTATGTATATATATATATATATATATATATATAATATATAATATATAATGCAGCCCCTCAAGTGATGAGGGCATTGCTGGTATAACATGTTTACATGCCAGTTCTGTGTTTTTCAGTTCTTATAAAGTTACCAATATGAGGAATCTGAAGTTACTGAGGACTCTACAGTGCAATATACCTGGAGGTGTGGGCACGCCACAGTGCAGTTGTGTATGTGCAGACTCAGGAAATGTGCTGATTGGATCAGCCTATGGCTTTATGGAGCTTGATCCCAATACAGAACAAGTGAGTGCTGACCTAATGCTGTAGTTAATCTCAAGTATGTAATCAAAAATAAATTTTTTCAAGTAAGCTTACCTTAAAGTTTCCTGTGGTGTTGTCTAATACTTCTAATAATTGTTTATTATTCTGTGGGGTTCTGCATGCTTTGATTTCCGTCTGTATATGTTTATGGATCTGGGTACGTGCAGACCATGGGGAGTAATTGGGTGAACTGCTCTCTAAGGTATACAGATTGGAGAATAAAATCTAAAGTTCATGAGAAGTATGAAAACTTCACCCACCCCTGCTCAGCTTGTGTTTTTTTTACACTGTAATAGTACAATATTTGTGAAGTGTATCCCATTGCTATATTCTTCTTAAAAGCTAGAGCAGAGGTTCCTGTTATGGTAGAATAGTAAAGAACCAATAAAAATACTAATAAGGAAAGAGCTTAAATTTACTAAATGGTGACTCTCACTCAGGTCAAGAGATCATCCCTCAGGACTGGACTTGTTATCAGCACCTTATTACCCTCGTGATTGATGTGTGGCTTTTGTATAAATAGTTTTCTTTGGCAAATGACTTCTAAGGTTTCAGTCTCTGAACAGCAAGTAAAGCTTCTGAAGCCTTTTGCAAAAGGAAGCCATTAATCCAGCAAAGAGCTTATTAGGTACTGATAAGAAGACCTGTCTGATGGAAGGATCTGTTGAGTTGGAATGATACTCAAAAGTAGTAAATTCCAAACTATTTTTCTCTTACTAAATATTTTTTTTAAATAACTTTAAATTGCAGATATTCATAGCTTACTTGTTACATACTATCATAAAGTAACTGGGAGTTTTATTGGTATAAAATAAGCTACATCTCACCGTGAGAGTAAAGCACCCAGTCATTTTTGTTTTGTAAGATGTATTCTCACTTTACAGGAATGTTTCATTTTATTTAAGAGCCTGCAAACATTATAGTAATACTTTAAAGGAACTATAGTTGGCTTAGGTGGTGGTAGTAGTGGTAAGGGTTAAAAAGTATATTGGCAATTTTCTTAAATCCTGGATGTGAAGACTGAGATGTAGATGTTCATATTTTGCATTGGTTATATCATTGAACTATTACATGTTTTCCTTAATAGATTATTGTAGACATGTCCCTGGCCATAGAGGGATTTCTTCCAGAGGATGGAAGTGGTCATATTGTTGGGATCCAGGATCTTCCTGACCAAGAGTCTGTGTGTGTCGCCACATCAACTGGTGATGTCATCTTGTACAACTGGAGCACAACCCAGGTAATTTTCACCTCTCATTGTTGTAATTAGTGGGTCCTTTTCTAACGATCACCAGCCACTTTGTTACTCTGTTGAAATAGCTAATTCTTAATATAAATATTTTAATATGTGTGACACATTGTGCTATGTTGTGGCTCAGGGGAATGGACATAACCTGACTGGTGACATATTAAATGTATATGCAAATTAGGTGGGTCATGAATGCATCCTGTAGAATGCATCATAACCCACCTAGCAAAAAATGTTTGCATGAAAAAATGCAAAAATTTGCAGAAAAGAACACCCCCAGCAACTGAGATTTGCATATTGGATATCTCATTTAGCCAATTACCAGTTCCCTGAATATAACTATTAAACCTCTACCAAACACTTACTGGTGGTTTCTGACCCCAGATAGACTAGCTAACATTTATCACACCCTCCTGAAAATCTGCTCAAGATGTTTCATTAATATTTGTTCCCTAAAGCGTTTACTTGGGATTGTCTGATTGTTACCCCTCTTTGGGATGAAATTGTATAGTCTTGTGTTCAGTGTTACAGGATGTTCTTTCCCAAGAAATCCTGTTGTGGCATTACTCAGCCTATCCGCCACACATTTGCTGACTTCCCTCTAGTACTTAATTTCCAAATCTGTCAGATTATAACATGTTTACCTACAACATTTTCTTATCCCTTCTCTCCCTATGTACTCTTACCATGACTCCTTCATAAGTCCTATACACTTCCTCTTCAACCTAACAGTCTGCAAAACAGATGCAATGATATGTATCAGAAGAATGATATATTTAATACAATTCATAACCATCTTTTGAATACATGTATTTTAAATGTACTTTCCTTTACCTTAGAACATGATATCAATGTTTAATTTGCCCACTTACATGGCAGCCAAGAACACTCTAACAGGAGTGACTTTTAATGAAAATATAAGCCTTTTCTCTTTTTATCCTGGTGGGATATCATAATTTATGATATTGGGGTTCTACCACTATATGTGAATGTCTATAATGTATTATGTTACCTCTCTGTATTTTTCCCTTTAAATATTGCTTATGTTTTAATAAATTACAGATTTTTTGTCTGTTTCTAAAGTTCAATCCATACCAAACCATAGAGCACATTTTCTCAACCGTAGTTGTAGCTGCCACTAACAGGACATATTTTAAGTTTGAGCACAGTTAACTTAAAGGGCCATTTACCTCACTCTAAGTGCTCTTCATGGTGTGAAAGAGCACAAGCTTATATGTTAAAATTATCTATTTTTTAATTACACTAATAACAGCTAAAAAAAGTTTTAAGCCTCTATTTACATATAAATTACACATTGATCAGATAACCCATGACTGACCTGTTTAGGTGAGTTCAGGATTCCATGCCTGCATATATAGATTTGTTAAGGGTTCATTTTTCTTTCCTTTTGATCTTTACACAGACATGGTTAAAATTCCAGAGAAGCAAGAGAGCAGAAACTTGAATTTTCTGCCATTTGAAATTACAAAAATTAGGTCTGTTCCCTTCAAATTGGAAATGTAAGCAGTCTAACCATTGACTTAAATGGGGCACACACCCCAGCAACCTGATTGGCTGCAGTACCTCAGCATATGTAAACACAGATTTTATTTAATTTGATTCCTCAGTGAAAAATGCACATATTTCAAAATACGTGCTGAATTAAGTGCCCAGCCATTGTGATAAATATATCTGTGTTCAAACACTGAGATCTGTAAGATCTGCTCTTTCTGTTGTCTTCGAGGACTGGAGTTGAGAAACACTGGTACTGGATACAGCTTCTAATGTGTCAGATTTGCCTAAAATGTTATTTAGCAGTTTAGGGACAAGAAGTAAACATTTTGAAAGACAAAGTTCATTGCTTAAAGCACGGATAGAAAAAACATAACACTATAGCATCTGTTGTGTGTGATAATACTACCTATGGCTGGTACATTAACATTGTGTTTTGCTTTTGCCCTCAGCTGGAGTGTGTTGGCAGTGTTGATAGTGGTATAGTTACCATGAGCTGGAGCCCAGATCAAGAGCTTGTTCTCCTTGTTACAGGTACATTTTTCTTCCCTCAGTTATATATAATATTTCATGCAACATAATACTTTTTTGTTTATGTGAAATGAAAACATGACTTCTTACAATATGTAATGCAGGTCGGTAATAGTTTGTTGCCTTTTACCACTGATGGAGGCAACCCCTCTAAGAGTAATATATGAGCCAGCATTTAAACTATCCATAACTTTTGTAGGAGATATACACCAATCTCTGTTTTACTTTTAAATGCCTGTGGCACTTTCATTTTTCTGCCTTAAAAAGCTGTTGGCGAATTTATCACAGTGTGTGTTGTTTTAGAATAAAGGTCACATTACTGAATAAAGCATTTTATTTAATATTTCAGTGCTTGTCACTGTAAACCAATGAACATTAACGAAGCTGTATGAGACAGCTTTTCAGACAAAAAATGAGAAGTTTCAAGATACAGGATGAAATATTCTAGTTCCATGTTGCTAATTTCCCCATATTAATAGTTCGTTAGTGGCAGATTAATTTCCCCACTTGTAAGTTTTTTTTTTTCCCCCTCTAAAGGTCAACAAACGCTAATAATGATGACAAAAGACTTTGAACCAATTACTGAAACGCCAACCCAACCAGATGATTTTGGGGAAGGTATGTTGTACTTCTACAAGCTACTTCTTCTTGAAGGCAGCTTTGTCTTGCTTTATTTGTTTAATCTTTTTTTTAGAAGCCAAATTGATTGTTAAAAGTGTAACCTATGCAGGTAATGATAAAACATTATAGTATGTAAGTTCTATAGTATGTAAGATACATCTGGTATAATGTAGAAAACGTAAAGTAAGCTCTCACAAATAAAATTATTTTGTTTCTTAAAAAGAATCGCATACCAAACCAATTTTTTTTTCTTGTTTGGGTTATTCTTAAAGAGCATGATACAGTGGTTATATGTTGTGTTGTCCATTTTTTTCTGAAGCAAATTAATCCTGTGAAATCCCTTATTGTTGTTGTGTTTCTTTCTTTAGTGGCCATAATAAATACCTGCAATGTTATCTGTTAGACCTATCTCCCGTCATTATCAAGCACTCTGAGCCACACATTAGCACACAGGAGCCTGAAAATCCGTTTACATTTTTTAGAAATGATTTACTGTAAAAAGAACTACAATGTATAGCCTGTAGCCATAAAAAATGTTTATATTACTGTTTACTAAAGCTAGGGTCAGCAGGCTTCGGCAGCATCACATATATAGTTGTGAGCAATACAGGTTTTGCTAACGCATGTGGGCCACTTACGGTGGTGGAGATGAGCGCCGTACGACTTAGGCAGGGAGTGCCAAAGGCGCTCACTGTGCTGGTGGAGATGAGCGCCATAGGCACTCATCCCTACAACCCGCGGAACTACACATTAACAGCAATCTCAATTACACCATTCACAATGCGAGACCCGTAGCAGTTTGAGCGCCAAAGTGATGAGTAATGAGCGCCATTGCAATGACTGACAAAGGTGCTCAGACCACCAAAACTACACGAATGGAGAACCTTGCAATGAGTAAGGCTCAGCGCAGGGCTCAAAATCAGCGCACAGGGTGCTCAGACAACCAAAAGTAGAGCAGAGCAGAGGATCGCAATGAGCTCGAAAGGAGTTCATCACGGGGCTCACAATGTTTGCCAAGGGTGCTCACACCACCAAAATTACACGAGCGGAGAGGCTCGCAAGGAGCACTGAAGGGCGGAGAGGCTCGCAAGGAGCACTGAAGGCGCTTAGCGCAGGGCTCACAGCGTGAGGCATGCAATGAGCGCCAAAAGTGCTCAGACGAATAAAAACCTTACATTGTGTGCCAAACAGCATTCCCAGTCTTACAATTTTATTTCTGTAATTTTTTTACAAGTCGCTAGTATATATATATATATTACCGGCACTCAATTAAGCACCTCCGTTCTGAAAGGTTGTGTATCCCTGGACTACAATGACACTTTCACATTCGTATTGGTCCATTTAAAAATAATACATTTCACTGCACAATAAGTCATTGCATACATAGAAAAGACCTATGTGATTCAATAGTAACTCAAAAATTGTTGATTTTCTGTTCTAAAGTGAATGGTAAATTATTTTATTTGTTTATTTATTTGATTAACAGGAAAATTTATCACAGTTGGATGGGGCAAAAAAGAGACCCAGTTCCATGGTTCTGAAGGCAAACAAGCAGCTCGACAGAAACCAGTGGTAATGTATCACCTGACCTGTGTAGATCCTCATGTAGTATCATGATGACAAATGGTCATTTACATTGTATGAAGCTATACATTTTTTTGTAGATTTTTAATTTATATGTTTCTTTTTCTATTACCTGTTTATTTGTCTTGGGAAGCATCTTGATTTTCCATCATATATATATTTTCCAGCTCCTTAGTGACCTAGAACAGTCCAAGGGTGTTTTTTTGCAAATATATTAGAAGCAGAGAAATACAGATTAACAATTAATCCACCTATTACAAGTATCAGAGGAGATCTAAAAAACATTGTACATGATGGATTCAACCACAATTACTATGTTACTATGTATGTAACATACAGTAGAAACATTTTTCACTATGACCGATGGGGCAAATTGAGAATACCTTGCAGGATACCAACTTTAATATACCTTTCTCCTCTCTAGTTGATTATGTCTCCGTGATTTATGTAGTCAAATCCATGTCATTGCAAGTTGCTTCTAAGAAGATGATAATGTTAAAACCTTGGTCATTTTCCTCCTGATACACTTCTAAAGCATCATGTTCATACTATCCAAATAACGCATAGAAATATTGTACATATATGTTTTCTTATAGGCAGTACAACCTGCTGTGGCCTGGGACGATCGCAGACCTCGAGTCTCATGGAGGGGAGATGGACAGTTGTTTGCTGTTAGTGATATTTGCTTGGAGACTGGTAAGAGGCATTTTCTACCATTTGATTGTGGTGAAAGGATGCTGAGATTTATTAATATTTTTTGCTTAGGATGAATATATTAGCTTTACTTTGTAACAATCAGTCTCTTGATAGAAGGTAACTTGAGTTCTGTGACTCAACCAGATAAATCCACATTTTGGTAACAGTAATTAATGAGTTTAAAAACCCAGTGCAGATGTACTTTGCCTCATTGATGTAGTCTTTGTGTTAGATTACAAAAAAATCATGAATCATTAAAATTAACAAATATTTATATTTTTAATCACATAGACTATTGGTGGTTAGCATGGGACTTATGGCAATAAGAGACCTATGCTCCCCTCGGAGGTATACAATATAGCCCCTATCTGTTTATTTAAAATGGACAATAAAACACTCTTCCAATGCACATACTCAGTTCTCTCTGCCCCTCATGAAGCATACAGCTCTCTCAATAAAGTATTTCACCTCCCTTTTCTCTTCCACTTTTTTAATTTTACTGTTTTTCTATTGATGCAACAAAAATATTAAAACTTTTTGTGGTGGTGAGGTGTTTGTTACATTACTATTGATTTTGATTGTAACCAAGTATGACATAATCACAATTTAGTATTGTCCATGTCTCTATTTTATGCTCCTCCGAATATGTGGAGGGGAAACCAAATGCGCCATATACTACCCTGTCCCCCCCCCCCCCCCCCCCCCCCCCTTCCTTGTTTGGTCTGTTTCTTTTGGTTTTGCGGCTGTCAGTGGATTAGGATATGGGTGGAGGTGGGGGCCAGTCATCATCTCCAGAATCATGGAAAACAGGTACTTTCCCTTTCACTGTCACTGTAAAGCAAGAGACAGAAAATTAATTATTTTACACCAGAGAATAGTTAAAATTGTTAATGATCAGTTTGTTTAGTTAGAGAAATAAATATAGCTTTTTATTTATCTGCTATGATATGTTATTGAATGTCCCCAATGCCTTGTTTACCCACATTGTATCCTTCTTAAAAGATAGTCTGCAGTTGCCAGTAAGGATAAAAGAGCCTGGGAGAAAAGCACTATATACAATTATTATTATTTTTATTATTATTATTATTTGTTGTATAGGTGCTCGCAAGGTCAGAGTGTGGAATAGAGAACTAGCCCTGCAATCTACCAGTGAACCTGTGGAAGGCTTGGAACAAGCTCTATCTTGGAAGTGGGTATTATCCAAGACTGTATTTGACTTGTTCAGATTATATATTATGGGCCTCATTCAATTGCGATTTGGCCAATTGAATAGGGCTCTAAATAAGCACACAACATATTTTTTTTAAAGAAGTTTTTAGTTAGTGAAAAACTTGCTTTTGAATAGATGTTTACTAACTAAAAACTTCTTTAAAAAAAATATGTTGTGTGCTTATTTAGAGCGCTATTCAATTGGCCAAATCGCAATTGAATGAGGGCCTATGTATTCAGTAGATCTACATATTTGTATACTAATTTAGCATTCGTTCACAAGGGAACCTGATATTTCCTATTATTATCACCCACCTTACTTACGCACACACACACACACAAGTTTTTTTTCCTTTTACTCAAGGAAAGAATAAGGAATGAAACTTTTTTTAATGATCATTTCAATGTAGTTTATATAGTATAGAAATCTTAAAAGGGAGCTTTCACCTGAACCCAAGTTGCTCTTATATGAAACAGTTTACTTACAGAAGTACAAAAATATATGTAACTAGCTCTACATTAGGTCTATATTAGATACTGATGAACACAGCTTAGAACTTAGCTAAAGTTCTATTAGCTCTTGAACTATCCTTACATTTGTATCTTCTGCTCTCCACAAACATGGATGAGTAAGTAAGAACTTTTACATTGATAATTAATCTACCCTAACATTGCTCTTTAATATGAATAAACCTAATGTAAGGTGCAGTTTACCCCTTAGAGTTTACAATGATTTGGGAATAATTGTATTTTCACATTTATTTTAACAAGATATATTCACAGCAGTTGAAAATGTTATATGTTTTTCTGTATCCCAGCAATATTTTTTCCTACACAAAGTCAATCCTCTTCAATTGTGGAGTTGAGATTCATTAGTGGATACAATTAGATGGCATCTGAAGTTCATGGCTATTGGAAGCCTTCAAACTTAAACACCTATAGTAGAAATTAATTTAGGGAGAATTTACAGTTAATCCATTATGATACATTTCTGAAATTGTTAGAATACAATAAAACATTTGTTTATCTATTAGTTTTCATACATCCTTTTATAACTATTTATATATGGTGTTATTACAGGGAAGAAATATTTTGTATTTTTATGTGTTTTCATAATTTTATGGTAATAAGAACAATGTATAATTATTTTTGGTCAATGAGATGTTGTTCTTAATTCAAAGGCCAACTGGAAGTCTCATTGCTTCCACACAGAGCAAACCCAACAAGCATGATGTTGTTTTCTTTGAGAAGAATGGGCTCTTACATGGAGAATTTACACTACCATTCCTAAAAGGTCAAGTTAAGGTAGGTGAAAGTTATATAAGTTTATGTTTATTTAAATATAATATAGGTAAACATATGTAAATCCTGCTAATCTAATTCTCATAGAGCCCGATTCACTTGAGCAATCGTAAGTTACTGGAGCCCGTAAGTTAATTTGCTATTCAATTGGCGTCTTTTTGCGGGCTCCAAATGATTTACAGGTTACGGGCTTGAAAACTCTGCAATGGTTAAACCCGGAGCTTACAGCCTTCCGAAGCCTTTGATCTTTCACGTCCGCAAGAGTTACGATCGCTAAAATCGCAAACCGCTATTCAATTGCTCCAATTCCCCAAGCCCGTTAATAGTTTCACACCGTAAACAGCAAACGTAGGAGAAAATCCTACGAGTGCTAGAGAGGACCCACAAGGGGGTTAAACACCTGATCGTAGCACTGTAAATGCAAATAAAATTCACTACAGCACTATAAATAACGGGGAAAGCGATGATAGACATTATAATTAATTGCACAACAGTCTCAAGCAGCAAATCGACTGTGAAAATAAGTTTATTTTAATGTTTAATTTCGGGGTTTATAAGGATCTCTGGAATTAATGAGTTAATACATATCAGGCCACCCACATGGACTAGAACAGTATTGGCATTTGTATTTTGAGGGTTTGCGAGTCCCATCGCATATCGGACCAATGAACCTAATTGATTGACATGCAACCTCCATGTTTTACTGCCGTAATGATGGCGGTCTCATTTTCTATTGGCTGTTTCGAAATGGGAGGTTACGGTCTTGCTTAATTGATAATATTCCTGCCCTGAACCGCGAGATGCAGGCTTGCAATTGAATCAGGCTTATAATTTCTTGCATGCAAAAGATAGGGAAATACAACAAACTTGTACTACCTGCAAATCCTTAACCTTAGTCATTCGTAATATTTTCAGATTATGCTTTTGAGAGTGATATTGTTTAGTGTGCATAGTAAATATAGGAATTTTTATTTATATGTTTATCTTTATCAGGTAAATGAACTGCTTTGGAATGCAGACTCTACAGTGCTAGCAATCTGGCTTCAAGAAATTGAGAACAATGACACAAAACCAAACACATATGGTAACTTACTTTAATTAAGTAAAGGCTAAATGTTACTGTTAATATGCCGAATGTGCCCAATCCATGATATTTGTATATGTACCTACTTTATATAATGTCTTAAGTGATCAATCCATGATATGTGGATTTGTACCTACATTATATAATGTATTAAGACTACTATAAAATCGCAAAAAAAGGTTAGAAGGTACAAAAAGATTATAAAATGAAAAGAAAAATGTATGTATGGACAGAATTGATGCTTTGAATGGAACAATATAATTCTCAGAAACTTAAAACCAGTTCTAAAAAATATGATGTAGTGGAAAACTGATGTTAATCTCTGTAATTATTTTTTCCCCATGCTTCTCCTTTACAGTCCAGCTCTGGACAGTTGGAAACTATCATTGGTATCTGAAACAGAGCTTGCATTTTGGGAGTGATGAAAAAAGCCAGGTTGTGTCCCTTGCCTGGGACCCCGAGAAATCTTACAGACTGCATGTAGTCTGTAGAGATTGGCAATACTACTGCTATGAGTGGTTCTGGAGCACAGATCGCAGTGCTGGAGAAGGCTCTTGTGGAAATGCTGATGTGGCAGTTATTGATGGGGGTAATATGTCTTAGCTGTGCTGTTTTTCGCTTTCACCATAGACATTTAGATTTACTGATGCGACCACTAAAATCAAGATCTTCCTCCTGGGAACTTAATGTTCTTGCTAATTTGGTGGGAATGTTTTTCATCTATATTGCCCAACAATCCAAGTTATTCAAATGATGATATTGTATATATGGGGCTTCAACATTTCGTACAGGCAGTGTAAAAACTTACAGAACTCCATCTCCTTGCAAATGTTGTAGGCTGTCAACTAGGAAATATCTGACGGTCTAGAATCTACATAAATTCATTTTTTCTTCCTTTACAGATAAATTGTTGTTGACGTCTTTCCAGCAGTCAGTGGTCCCTCCTCCCATGTGTACATTTCACATTCAGTTCCCAAGTGCAGTGAATGAAGTTACTTTCCACACAGACCCCAGCAAGAGCAGCGATCTTGCCATTCTTGATGTTAACAATAGACTTTACATCTACAGATATGGTGTGTGTCGTATGTGTTCTTTTACATTTTCTCTTTATTTGGCAAAATATTTTTCATGCATGTATTGCTTGTATGTTAAGAAAGGGACAATATGACAACTGATTTCTCTGTTTGTTCAGGAAACAATACAGTTAAAGACCCAACTGTTATTATAGGAGCAGTCGGAGGAAATGGGTTCAAGGTGTCTGCCAAGACTCCATTCTTAGAGAAAGAATTGAGGTGAATTTACTGTAAACTGGAGTGTTCATCTTTAAAGGGACACTATCAGAAGGATTCATAATGATGGTGAATTGTTTTTGGCCACCATGATTGTGGCTATCTTTTAAACCTTTTAGTTATTTTATCGCTCTCTCTGTGTGTCTCTCTCTCTCTCTCTCTCTCTCTCTCTCTCTCTCTCTCTCTCATGTAAATCTGTTGTTCAACATTTAAATAACCTTATCGGTAATGTCTCTTTACAAGCTTTGATGTGCCATTGATTCTTCTGAACAAAAGGTGTTTGTTTCCAAAAAGTATTGATCAACAGCCTTATTAAATTGCGATTCGGCAAATTTAAAAGAGCTTTATTTAAGCACAGAGAATATTTTTTTACAGAAGATTTTAGTTGGTGAAGACCTTGCTTTTGGATAGAAGTTCACTAACTAAAATCTTCTGTAAATAAAATATGCTGTGTGCTTAAATAGAGCCCTTTTAAATTTGCTGAATCGCAATTTAATGAGGCTGATAATCTCGATGAGAACTGAGCAATCTGTATTAGTATATGGCAGGATGTTGTATTATGTGTTTACACTTTTTTTTTTCTTTACAGCTTAAAGGTTGACCAATGTGACACAAAACCGCTGCACTTTCGCCTTCTCACCTGGGTGCAGGACGATACTTTCTTTGTGATCAGTCAAGGACAAAACTCCTCTGTCTCAGTCATTCACCATCTGATGGTGACAGAGGAGGATGGGCAGAATATTCATATCAGGTATTTTTTACTATGTTACATGTTGTATTATCTCTTCATATTGTACTTGCATGGTCTATAGATGTTGCAGACCTTATAAATACTAGCATTAACTCTGATACATTTTCAGCTACTCAGCACAGGGGTATTTGCCCATGATTTGCAGTACAGCAGATTCATCAATACTGAGCAACTGAATAGTGTATAGATTTGCAGATGAAATGCTAACAACAAGACTTGTGCATGAAACATACCATATTGTTATTGTGGCAGAGTTTCTGCCACAATAACAATATATGAATGTCATTAGACCATGTTGAAAATTAATTCTTGAAAAAATTACCTACGGATAACACAGTACCCTGTTTAAACTAAAATTAAAGTTCGGTGCATATCGGCATATTTGCAATGGTCTGCATTTCATAGGTGGATCCCTAAGGTTTTGGAGTCAGCTCTCTCTAGCCATTTTATTAAATGGGCTCTAGCAAATGATGATCCATTTGATTCAATATATATATATATATATATATATATATATATATATATATATATATATATATATATAATGTGTGTATTTATTTATTTATACAATTGTTTCCTTTCAAGGAAATGCATTTTGTCAGAAACAAAGAATAATGGGAATTTGATCAGACTCCTGTTTATCTTTTTATACTACTGCTGTGAATTTTCATTATTGATTGTGTCCAATCTTCATATTCAGACAGGGAGGGACAGTTGATGGGCATGTGACCAATCTCTGCTACAGCTCAAAGACCAAGACTTGTGTTCTGCAAACTTCAAAAGGGGAGCTGTGGAAGTATCTGTGGGGTGAGTATTGTGGCCATGGAATGTGCTTTAAGTTAAAAGTTCTTGTTAATATTTAGCACAAGATTTTACATTTTGCTACCAACTCTGTGTTTTTTAAGGTTAAAGACTAATAATTCTAATTTGTTTGTCGCACCAGCAATTCTCCTCAAGCACTGAGACCAGTAAAGGCAAAAAATGTTCTGTAAACTTAATGTGTTTATATAAACAACCCTATGTGTGTTCTTTGTATAATAAAATCTTTCTTTGGAGGAAGTTCCCCTTTAATATATGTTAAATTGTAGTATTATATTTGTAATATAGCCACCTTGTGATTTTATTGTTATAAATCTTGTGTGGGGTTGAACACATTGGTTTCAGTGCCCAGTGGTAGAAATCAGAGGTGCAATGTGGTACCACACACTTTCTATTGGCTTCTGACAAAGCCTGTAAAGTTGGAAAAGCATTGTGCTCATTCATCATACCGAGAAGCAGTGGCTGAGGTTAAATACTGTATTGTTGACTTTTTTATAGCATAAACCGACTGAATGCAAATGTACCTTTTTATGCATTATATCTATACTAGTTGTTTACCTATCATAAATGATGGTATAATATTAATATTATCATAAATGATGGTATAATATTACATGTGTCTCCCCCCCCCCCCCCTATGTTTCTTCCCCCCTCTCCCTCCCCTGTGTCTCTTTCCCCGTCCTCCCTCCCCTGTGTCTCTTTCCCCCTCCCTGTGTCTGTTTCCCCCCTCCTTCCTCCCCTGTGTCAATCTTTCCCCCTCCCTCTCCTGTGTCTTTTTCTCCCCTCCGCCTTCCGCTGTGTTTCTTTCACCCTCTGTCTCTTTACCCCCCTTTGGTGCTGCACACATGCGCAGCTGGTGCTCGTTGCACATGCGCGGCTGGTGCTGTGCGCATGCGCTGCTGGTGCTGCGCATGCACACTGAGGCATGTACGAAATCCGTACACATAGTTACTAAAGTGCACATGCTCTCCCTCTGGAGTGTTACACACTCTTTAGAATCTATATTAGTGATGTTCAATATCTATAAATTATGTATGAGATATTTTATTATACAACAATTATTTCATTTATATATAAATGTGTTTTTTTTGTTTGTTTGCTAGTTATTATATTCATGTTGAGACTGGTTAAATGGTTTAAATTGTTGAACATTGGTTGTGAATTCTCCATTTCTAGTGTGGTACCATGGAGCCTGGTCACAACGTTGGGAAGTGATCTTGAATGTGAAAAAGTGACTACACTGACTAACATAGGAATTGGAAAACACTGACCCTGGCCCATTGTTTCCCATCTCTCTTTTTAAGTTAATTTTCTCTGTGTGCCTCCCATTGTTTCTCTTACTCTACAGTGACATGCAAAGTGGGCAGAATGCTTCTCATTAGTGTTATACATTTCATGATCTTAGACTGAATTTAGGACATTATTGAGGAATACATTAATTGCATCACTACATTCTTTTTCTGTAAAACAAAGTATTTTATTAATCGATCAGTAAATGTGTTTTTTATTTTTATTTTTAGAACTGCCCACGCCAGTCCTGGAGCCCTGGCGGGATGGAATTGGGCACGATGTGAAGTTTTCCCAGCCATGTGTACAAACTGCAATAGCAATGATAGATGGAGAGGTAACATATTTTTCTTTTTGAATTAATTTTCATCAAGTAATTGAAATGGACTGAGCTGTACAGAACATTGCATCTTTTATATTATTAGTACATACAGGCAATTGGAAGATGAAAAAACAAACAAAAAGCAAAACAAAACAAACAAATGGTTGCTCATGTGCACTAACTTAGCATATCACCAAACATTTTTGTGGAGTGCTTTGCTTACCTAGATACTCTCCAGACTCTTGTTGCTTTGAGACTGACTCCTTTTCTTTGTACACCAATATTTCAAATGATTGTATCGTTATGGATTTGTTCTCTTTGCAGGAGGTTGTGTTAGGCCTCACAGATAGATCACGCCTATTCATTAACAGTTCAGAGGTACGTTACTTTCTTTTGCATCTTAAGATTTTAACACTATATTATGAATTGTAAATGAACAACAAATGTGTTTCTTATCACAGGCAGCTTCAAATATCACATCCTTTGCCATATATGATGACTTTTTGCTTTTAACAACCCACTCCCACACATGTCGATGCTTGTCACTGAAAAGCACATCTGTGAGGGGTAAGTTATTTTCATTTTGTGTAAATAAGCCTTGGTGAGTTTATAGTACATAGCCTGTTGTGATAAATCATGGTTTAAATTACAAAGCCCATAATCTTTAAAAAAAACTGCCATCATATATTTATTATCATGTATATGATATGAGATCAACAAACTAATGGTTTGTACGGAAGGATGGTGTCGGATGAAAAAGGCAACACCTCAGAAAGGTGTAGACAGCATTAGAGAGACTGTGATTATTTAAATTTTTAAACTATTACAGGATATAACTAATCACAAATCTGTATAGATGCCTAATTATGCTCATAGTCAAACTCAGATTTTCTAATAATTTCACCATTTGCAAAGTGGGCTTTTCATCCTGGTACTTTGCGTCTCTATTCCCACCTTGTTCTTTTGTTATTCAAAGGCTTGTACTTATGTTTATCTCTTTTTTTTGGATAGTATTGGAAGAACTTCTGAGTAACAAGTCCAGTCCTAATGATGAGACCATTCGCAAAGTGGAGAGAGGATCTCGGATCATTACTGTAGTTCCACAAGATACAAAGCTAGTCTTGCAGGTAACTGTTTTAATGCATGTAATATACCAAAAACAAAGAACGCTAGTAGATGTCATGCTAACAACAAGTACAAGTAAAGTATGATTAAGAAAAAATACCTGAAAGCTTTAATTAACTTAGAAAGTGTTTTGTGTTTTTTTGACAGTTGACTTTTCACCACTTAACAGCAAATTACTTTCTGATATTGAATGTCACAACTGACACATCTATCACATATATAGTTGTGAGCGTACGGGCCGTTGCTCACGCTTGCGGGCTCGCAACGGCCCGTACGCTCACAACTATATATGTGATGTGATGTGATGTCTTCATGCCAGCAACTGACGCCGCCTGCGCGAGCCCGCGGCCCTCGCTCTCAGTTGCTGGCATGGGGTGCTTCCGTTCCCTGTCTATGTGTCTGTCCCTCCATCTATCCCTGGTGTGTGAGTGTGCCTCCCTCTGAGCCTGGCTCCTCCCCCAGGGGTCCTGTTTGCACTGTGGAAGACAGGCAGCAGACAGGACGCCCTCAGGATGAAGGAGGAGGTCAGGGGACATAGAGCTGTCGGGGTATTTTACCTTAAATCCTCCTAACCCAACTCATATCTCCCCTATCTTCTCCCCCTCCTCTATCCCATCTATCTCCCCCCACACTCCTTCTACCAACCTCCACACTCCTTCTCCCCCTCTCTTCCCCTTCTCTCCCCCCTTTTCTTCTCCTCTCCTTCTCTCTCCCTCCCCTCACTCCCCCTCCCTCTTCTTCTCTTCTCTCCTCCCCTTCTCTGTCCCTCTCCTCCCCTTCTCTGCCCCCTCTCCTCCCCTTTTCTCCCCCATTGTTCCCCCTCCCTCCCCTTCTCATTCCCCCTCCACCTCCCTCCCTCCCCTTCTCATTCCCCCTCCACCTCCCTCCCCTTCTCATTCCCACTCCACCTCCCTCCCTCCCCTTCTCATTCCCTCTCCCCCTCCCTCCCTTCTCATTCCCCCTCCCCCATCCCTCCCTCCCCTTCTCATTCCCCTCCCCCCTCCCTCACCCCCTTCTCATTCCCCTCCCCCCTCCCTCACCCCCTTCTCATTCCCCCTCCCTCCCTACCATTCTCATTCCCCCTCCCTCCCCTTCACTGCCCCCTCTCCTCCCCTTCTCTCCCCCTTTGTTCCCCCTATCCCCCCTCCCTCCCCTTCTCATTCCTCCTCCCCCCTTCTCATTCCTCCTCCCCCCTTCTCATTCCTCCTCCCCCCCTTCTCATTTCCCCTCCCTCCCCTTCTCATTCCCCCTCCCTCCCCTTCTCATTCCCCCTCCCTCCCCTTCTCTCTTCCCCTCTACCTCCCACTCCCCCCTCCCCTTCTCTCCCACCCTCTCCTCCCCTTCTCTCCTCCCCTTCTCTCCCCCCTTTTCTTCTCCTCTCCTTCTCTCTCACTCCCCTCCCTCCTTCCCCTCCTCTCCTCCCCTCCTCTCCTCCCCTCCTCTCCTCCCCTCCTCTCCTCCCCTTCTCTCCTCCCCTTCTCTCCTCCCCTTCTCTCCCCCCTTTTCTTCTCCTCTCCTTCTCTCTCCCTCCCCTCACTCCCCCTCCATCTTCTTCTCTTCTCTCCTCCCCTTCTCTGCCCCTCTCCTCCCCTTCTCTGCCCCCTCTCCTCCCCTTCTCTCCCCCATTGTTCCCCCTCCCTCCCCTTCTCATTCCCCCTCCACCTCCCTCCCTCCCCTTCTCATTCCCCCTCCACCTCCCTCCCTCCCCTTCTCATTCCCCCTCCACCTCCCTCCCTCCCCTTCTCATTCCCCCTCCACCTCCCTCCCTCCCCTTCTCATTCCCCCTCCACCTCCCTCCCTCCCCTTCTCATTCCCCCTCCACCTCCCTCCCTCCCCTTCTCATTCCCCCTCCCCCTCCCTCCCTTCTCATTCACCCTCCCCCATCCCTCACCCCCTTCTCATTCCCCTCCCCCCTCCCTCACCCCCTTCTCATTCCCCCTCCCCCATCCCTCCCTCCCCTTCTCATTCCCCTCCCCCCTCCCTCACCCCCTTCTCATTCCCCTCCCCCCTCCCTCACCCCCTTCTCATTCCCCCTCCCTCCCTACCATTCTCATTCCCCCTCCCTCCCCTTCACTGCCCCCTCTCCTCCCCTTCTCTCCCCCTTTGTTCCCCCTATCCCCCCTCCCTCCCCTTCTCATTCCTCCTCCCCCCTTCTCATTCCTCCTCCCCCCTTCTCATTTCCCCTCCTCATTCCTCCTCCCCCCCTTCTCATTTCCCCTCCCTCCCCTTCTCATTCCCCCTCCCTCCCCTTCTCATTCCCCCTCCCTGCCCCTACTCATTCCCCCTCCCTCCCCTTCTCTCTTCCCCTCTACCTCCCACTCCCCCCTCCCCTTCTCTCCCACCTTCTCCTTCTCTCCCACCCTCTCCTTCTCTCCCACCCTCTCCTCCCCTTCTCTCCTCCCCTTCTCTCCCCCCTTTTCTTCTCCTCTCCTTCTCTCTCACTCCCCCTCCCTCCCCTCCTCTCCTCCCCTTCTCTCCTCCCCTTCTCTCCTCCCCTTCTCTCCTCCCCTTCTCTCCTCCCCTTCTCTCCTCCCCTTCTCTCCTCCCCTTCTCTCCCCCCTTTTCTTCTCCTCTCCTTCTCTCTCACTCCCCTCACTCCCCCTCCCTCCCCTTCTCTCCCACCCTCTCCTCCCCTTCTCTCCCCTCTCCTCCCCTTCTCTCCCCCTCTCCTCCCTTTCTCTCCTCCCTTTCTCTCCCCCCTTTTCTTCTCCTCTCCTTCTCTCACTCCCCTCACTCCCACCCTCTCCTCCCCTTCTATCCCACCCTCTCCTCCCCTTCTATCCCACCCTCTCCTCCCCTTCTCTCCCCCCTCTCCTCCCCTTCTCTTTTCCCCTCTCCTCCCCCCTCCCCTTCCCTCCCCCCTCTCCTCCCCCCTCTCCTCCCCTTCTCTGCCCCCTCTCCTCCACTTCTCTGCCCCTTCTCTCCCCCCTTCTCCCCTCTCCTTCTCGCCCCCCTTCTCCCCTCTCCTTCTCGCCCCACTTCTCCCCTCTCCTTCTCGCCCCCCTTCTCCCCTCTCCTTCTCGCCCCCCTTCTCCCCTCTCCTTCTCGCCCCACTTCTCCCCTCTCCTTCTCGCCCCCCTTCTCCCCTCTCCTTCTCGCTCTCCCTCCCCTCTCTTTCTCGCTCCCCCCATCCCCTTCTCGCTCTCTCTCCCCCTCCCCCGCTACCTCCACTCTCCTTCCCCTTTCCTCCCCCTCCACCTTTTCTCCTCTCCCTCCTCTCTCCCTCCTCTCCCCCTCCTCTCTCCTCTCCCCCTCCTCTCTCCCCCCTCCTCTCTCCTCTCCCCCTCCACTCCCCCTCCCCTCTCCTTCCCTCCCCCTCACCTCTCCTTCCCTCCCCCTCCCATCTTCTTCTCTCCCCCTCCCCCTCCCCTTCTCTCCCCCTCCCCTCTCCTCTCCCCCTCTCATTCTCATCCCCCTCCCCTCTCATTCTCCTTCTCTGCCCCTTCTCCTCCCCTTCTCTCCCCCCTTCTCCCCTCTCCTTCTCGCTCTCCCTCCCCTCTCCTTCTCGCTCTCCCTCCCCTCTCCTTCTCGCTCTCCCTCCCCTCTCCTTCTCGCTCTCCCTCCCCTCTCCTTCTCGCTCTCCCTCCCCTCTCCTTCTCGCTCTCCCTCCCCTCTCCTTCTCGCTCTCCCTCCCCTCTCCTTCTCGCTCTCTCTCCCCCTCCCCCGCTACCTCCACTCTCCTTCCTCTTCCCTCCCCATCCACCTTCTCTCCTCTCCCTCCTCTCCCTCCTCTCTCCTCTCCCTCCTCTCTCCTCTCCCTCCTCTCTCCCTCCTCTCCCCCCTCTCTCCTCTCCCCCCTCTCTCCTCTCCCCCCTCTCTCCTCTCCCCCCTTTCTCCTCTCCCCCTCCTCTCCCCCTCCTCTCCCCCTCCCCTCCCCCTCCCCTCCCCCCTCCCCTCCCCCCTCCCCTCCCCCTCCCCTCCCCCTCCCCTCTCCTTCTCTCCCCTCTCCTTCTCATCCCCCTCCGCTCTCATTCTCCCCTCTCCTCTCCCCCCCCTCTCTCCTCTTTTTTTTTTTTACAGATATATGAGTTTCTATCAAAACACTGCATTGATACAAAAACACACTTTTTGTATAATAAAACTATCACATATATAGTTGTGAGCAGGCGAGCCTGCCAGAGCCGTTGCTCACAATTGCAGGCTCGCATAGCGAGCCCGCGGCCCTTGCAGCGAGCCCGCGGCACTCACGTAGTGAGGGCTGCGGGTGAGGGCCTCAGTTGCTGGGATGGAGCGCCGAACCAGCAACTGAGGTCCTCGCCCGCGGCCCACGCGAAGCGAGCCACGGACCTCGCGTAGCGAGGGCCTCAGTTGCTGGCATGGAGCGCCGAAGGCGCTCCTTGCCAGCAACTGCGACCCTCGCAAACTTTATGTCGCAACGCAAACATACGAGACAGTTTGAACACTACAAAATTCGCTAAGCAAGAGAAAAAATGGCCGCAGAACAAAACTAAAACGAGGCTACAGCACTCTAAACACGCAAAACACCACAAGAAACCCGCAAAACACCACAAACGACCTATGGATATTCCGCTAAGACGCATACCACACATTACCCGCCATTACACATTACCCGCAAGTACACAACTACGCTAACGGTTTGTTCTCGCGCACGCACACTATTACACTGCACACATTCATCACGCTTACACAGCAGCTCCACACCACTAATGCTGCAGCAACATCAAAACAGATTGCCAGCTCTTCAACACAATGCTTCAAAATAGGTAAAGTATATTCATTTATTAATGTATTATATATTTCAGTAGTACACACAAAACACCATTAGCTACCTTACAATTTCATTGCCGTCATTTTTTGACGGGCAATTCGCTAGTATTATATGGTTGTGATCTACTATCTTTAAGAGTTGAGCCTTAAAGTTATGTTTATTCTGCCTACTGCTGAATGAAAACATGAAATGAAACATGTTTATTCTCTTATGAAATGTATAAACCTTTTATAAGAGAATAAAATCTATGTTTTTAGAGGGCTACATTGTGATAAAACTGTACAATGCGATGAAATCTACAGAAAGATAAGCAACTTTGCATTATAATTTAGTAGGAAATTGCCCTTCAAAAATGACGGAAACAAATTGTAAGGCTGGCAATGTTTGCCATACAATGTAAGGCTTTTGCTCCTCTGAGCACCTGCGTTGGTTTTATTTTCAAAGTCTCGCGTGTCTGGCGTTGTTAGTGGTACTGTTTTCAGCGTCATGTATTTTCTAAGTCCCACGTTGTTTGTGTAAGTGTTACTGTCTCCGGCGTTGTGTGTTTTCTAAGTTCTGCATGCCTGGCGTTGCTGAGCCTCGTTTTCATCCCTTTTCAGAATTTTTATGTTTTTCGTCCGTCATTTTTTCCCCTTGCTTAGCTGATTGTTATTCAATGAAATATTGGTCCAATTAGTTCGCAACTTCACTCCCAGGCTTCCTGGCTCTCCCCCTGTGCTGTGTGTGAGGGTGTTATTATTTTTTTGTATTATTTTGGTGGTTTTTCAGTTATTTTGTGTTACGTGTTTGAACCAACTTTGGTGCTCATTGCAGCCTAAGTCCTACGTGCCTCAACTTCTCGCCCCGCTTTGCGAGGCTTGCATTGCAATGAGCCCCTTCAGTGCTCATTGCAGCCTAAGTCCTACGTGCCTCAACTTCTCGCCCCGCTTTGCGAGGCTTGCATTGCAATGAGCCCCTTCAGAGCTCATTGCAGCCTAAGTCCTACGTGCCTCAACTTCTCGCCCCGCTTTGCGAGGCTTGCATTGCAATGAGCCCCTTCAGGGCTCATTGCAGCCTAAGTCCTACGTGCCTCAACTTCTCGCCCCGCTTTGCGAGGCTTGCATTGCAATGAGCCCCTTCAGTGCTCATTGCAGCCTAAGTCCTACGTGCCTCAACTTCTCGCCCCGCTTTGCGAGGCTTGCATTGCAATGAGCCCCTTCAGTGCTCATTGCAGCCTAAGTCCTACGTGCCTCAACTTCTCGCCCCGCTTTGCGAGGCTTGCATTGCAATGAGCCCCTTCAGTGCTCATTGCAGCCTAAGTCCTACGTGCCTCAACTTCTCGCCCCGCTTTGCGAGGCTTGCATTGCAATGAGCCCCTTCAGTGCTCATTGCAGTTTAAGTCCCGCGTGCCTCAACTGCTTGCCTCGTTTTGCGAGGCTCGCAGTGCAATTAGCACCTTTGGCACTCATTGCAGCCTATGTCATGCGTGCATCAACGCCTCGCTTTGCGAGTCGCGCAGTTGCGTCCCTTGGTGTGCGAGGGACGCAAAAGCGTGACCAACATTGCAAACACTGACAACTATATATGTGATTTATACTGCTAGATCTTTTAATGACCTTCTGTTTGTGAAACTGCACTTTTCTAACTCTGGTCCAAAGTAGTTGTCTCCTGTCCTCGGAGAGCATAGCTAGTCTTGTTCATAGTCCCAATGTCACAGCACCTTAAAGGGATTCTGTCACCCCAAAATCATTTTTAAGCGCTTGAAAAACTGGTGTTATTTTTTATAACTCTTCATAATTATGTAATATAGTCACTGTACCAAGATAGAAAAACATTTTTTTTTACATAAGATTGCATTAAAGGTAAATGTAAGTGAGCTGGGTTATAAATGCATCTGATAGAGGAGAGTTTATAGTGTCTAAAAAAATTTTATTGCACAAACAAATTCCAAAGTCAACAGTTAAACCTTTAGCCTGAAGTTTGCTGAATGTCTTGCTTGTGCAAAGAGTTTTCTCTCAATGTTGACACCCCCAGAAATTCCCAGGGATAATTAGGATATCTTATACATTGTTTCTTTTTTGCCTGGGGATTGTGCAGACATGCTCAGTTATCACCTGAAGTCTGCCCTACTGTTGGAAGTCACATGATCTCAGACACTTTCCTTTTCTTTAGATTCCTGTCCCTTCATTCACTGATTGTTTTATCTACATCCCAGATGATACTTCCACAGCCACAGAGAATTGCCCCCCACAGCCCCATATAATTGCCCCATGACCTCCCCCAACCCCATTGTATTGCCCCTCAGCCCCAGAGAATTGCCCCAACACCTTCATCAGCTCCAGAGAATTGCCCCCAACCCCAGAGACTTGCCCCATCACCTCCCCCAGTGCCAGGGAATTGCTCCCAATCCCATTTTTTTGCCCCCCAGCCCCAGAGAATAGCCCCATCTCCTCCCCCATCCCCAGTTTTTTGCCCCCTAGCCCCAGAGAATTGCCCATCACCTCCCCTAACCCCAGTGACTTGCCCCCAGCCCCAGAGAACTGCCCCATCACCTCCCCCATCCCCAGTGAATTGCCCCATTACCTCCCCCAGCCCCAGAGAATTGCCCACTAACCCCAGAGAATTGCCCCCACAGCCCCAGATAATTGCTCTGTGACCTCCACCAACCCAAGAGAATTGCCCCATCACCTCCCCCAACCCCAGTGAATTGCCCCCGAACCCCAGGGAATTGCCCCCAGCCCAGATAATTGCCCCATCACCTTCCCAAGCCTCAGAGAATAGCCCCATCACCTTTCCCAGTCCCAGATAATTGCCCCCCAGACCCATAGAATTGCTCAAAGACACTATCACTCACAGATACTCTCATAGACACACTCATCCTGTCACACACTCACTCTGGGTTGAGGTGTGCTGCCTAGGATGGGCAGCCTGTGAGCAGATCAGCTCTCTCCCTGGCTCCTCCATGTGCTTGGAGGCTTGTTCCTGCACTGATCTGATCCCGCCCCCCTAGCAGGCTGTTAACTCCCTGCTTCCCAGTGCCTGAAAAGTGTGCGAGGGTACACATGAGAGATTGCTGGAAGCTGCTGGGGGTGTAAACATCACCCCCAGCACATTTTTATTTTAATGCAAAAACTGTTTGCATTTTTTCATGCAAACCTTTTTGCTAGGTGTGTTAGGATTGCATTCTACAAGATGCATTCATAATCCACCTCACTTTAATATACCTTTAAGGGTGCTGCATAATTTTTCAGATAAGATTGCATTAAGGGTGCTGCAAGCTAAATATCGACCCTTTAAAGGAATAAATTAAATGCTTTGCAAGCTCATATGTCTGTTTGTTGTGCATAGATTATTAAAGACTATGCAGTTTGAAATAAACGTGAATGCATTTACTTAGTTTTGAAATTTATTTTTTCCTCCAAGTATATATGTGTGCCTCCTCATTCCTGGGCTTTACAGGGGGCATGGTCAGCTCTGACTCAGGCTTAGACTAAAAATAATCAGTCATTGTTCTGGTTTATACTGAGCATGTTTAGTAATGGTGGTGGTGCTATAAAGGCTTGTACACCATCAATGGCCCAGTCCTGGCCAATGGAGCTGCTGGCAACAGGTTAAATTGGAGCACTTGCCTTTAATACCTCTATATACAGCAGGGGCAGGGAGAATGACATCACTGGACAGGGCCAAAAACATCACTGCTTCCAAGCTCCATGATAGTTCAGCCCCTTTTATTAGAAACTTCATACTGTTTTTAATTGTCTCCGCCCGACAAACACTTATGGGCTATACATTTTAAATTAATTACACAGTAGTCTGTTATTCACACTTTATAAAATTCAGTTTGTTAATGCTTCAATGTATCGCTTCAATGAAAAATAAATATACATTTACTTGACTTGTGGGCCAGTGAGGGAGAACGGATGTGGTTACAATTTCATTCCTATCCAATTCAATCTTCTTATCAAACCAAAGACTTGGACTTCTGCTGTTCCCACCTCCCACACACTTCCCTCCACTGATAGCCAAAGCACGCCCTTATGAGGAATTGATGGAACAAACACAAAATGTACTCATAAACAGAATCTTTAACAATTCAGATTTCCCCAAAAAATGTTTTATATTTATGTCTGACACAGCTACTGCAGCTGCTAATATTGTTAATTTTTGTAAATACTTAAAAAAACAAGTGTATTTATTTATTTTTTTTAACTGGAGTGGTTCTGCAGGTTTCAAATATGAGTCTCATGGCCTTGTTGATTGCCATAGATGATGGATTATTATAAAATGTGCATTTTTTTAAATCCTGTTTTAATTGGATGATTTACAAACTTTGTTTCTGCAGATGCCGAGAGGAAACCTAGAAACTGTTCATCATCGTGCCCTGGTTTTGGCACAAATTCGCAAATGGCTTGATAGGTAGGCAGATGTTAAATTAAAAATGTGTAAAATTACAGCAGTGACCCTCATCATTCATGTTTGCATTAGAATTGAAATATTAAGGTACATTACTATTTTTTCCATTAACCAAACATTTTGTTAGTATTTGCTATTACTCACCAATTGTACTTTGACTTGACTCATTAAGTCTCTTGAACACTTCT
This sequence comes from Discoglossus pictus, assembly GCA_027410445.1. Classification (NCBI taxonomy): domain Eukaryota; kingdom Metazoa; phylum Chordata; class Amphibia; order Anura; family Alytidae; genus Discoglossus; species Discoglossus pictus. Next base: position 242,185,196 of record CM050163.1, read on the forward strand.
TGATACAGTAAAACAAAATATATACAGATTTGAAATTTATTTAATCTAAACATTTATTTTTTTACGGTAGACTTCATTGTTTTGTTTATTTACTTGGAGTGTGATACTATTGTAAAGTTGCATTTCTCTAAGCGTCCATATTGCTGTAAGTTGCACATAGTTGTGGATTTTTTTTTAATCAATAGAACCGAATACAGTAAATAACTTGCATGCATCCAATGTCCCCTCTCAGGTGGCAAGTCAGAAACAAGGGAAAAAAATAATAATAATGGCTGTGCACACTATAATTGCATAGTAAATAAGTCATTTAAAAACGGTATGTTTTAAATAACTAAAATCCTCTGCCATAGTAATGCAATGCAGCAAAACTGACAATATGAGGAAATATTTTAGGTCAAATATATGTATAAACATTATTTAAAATGTATTCTGACTACCAGTGTATTTATTATGTTTATGTAGTGCTTTTAATATTCTTTGAAAGTACTTTGGTTGATTAACTCATGAATATAATTTTTTTTTCCAGTTTATTATTTAAAGAAGCTTTTGAGTGTATGAGAAAGCTCCGAATCAACCTGAATTTAATTTATGATCACAATCCAAAGGTATAATTTCATGACTTTGTATTGTTTATATTTTAAGTAATATTGTTTATTTAATTGAAGTGTACCATTAATCATTGTCATGTGTTTTATTTTGTAGGTGTTCTTGGAAAATGTGGATCTCTTTTTAAAGCAGATAGACACTGTAAATTACATCAACTTGTTTTTGACTGAGCTCAAGTAAGTGTACTACTATTTTAATATGGTATACATGTGTAGTGTGATGAATATTAAGATGGATTTATTTCTTTGCTCTGACAGGGCTGCCCTAAGTGTGACCTTAGGATGACACTGCGTCCCTTTAAAGATGGTTATATGCACTACCCCAACACGCACAGTTTTGCGCACAAGAATGTATTTGGCAACGCTTTATGATGAAATGACACCCAAGTCGCTGATTCATACCGTTTCCTCCTCCTCTTATGTCTTCCAGCTCTCTCTTCCTGCCTCGCTCTCCTCCTTAGCATCTCCAACTTATTCTCTATCACTTCCATTTTCTCTCCTTGCCCTCCAATTTATCTTCATTGTCTTCTTTTTTCCCTCATTCAATGCAAAGAATTTTGATAGCAGTTGGTAAATCCAAATGTTTAATAATTATATATTACATTAAATATGGTGACAAAATATCTAACACTTAAGTGCCAAAATTGTTTTTTATGGTAACTAGACAGGCTGTTTCTAGGAATCTCTAAGGAAGCCTGTATAAAGAGATATAGATTATAGAGATATATAATACTTTGGAAGTTGGTTGTAACCAGTGATACCTTTTAGAGGACCAACTGGAAAACCCCACCAATTTCTCTTCAATACCCACAAAGAATCCTGAAAACTCTGCAATCTAGCTGTTAATCTACCTATAAATATTTTTTTAAGTTGATTCTCTGAAAAGATATCCCCTACTACAAAAAATGGTCTTCTCCATGACTAATTCGGCAATGTGTACGTGTGTACTTTTTAACTTTGGAAACATATTAAGGAGCCAGAAGTACAGGCTACTAAATGTCCATTTTTGGTGATTGTGATTTATTTTTTGCTTCTATTGAAAACATTTCCAAAATGTGCTCACTGGTCCTGCAAATGATAAAATAAATTCTACTGTGCTCCCTGACAATGTTGGACACTTTTGCTCTATAATCAAGTTGTCTGACACACTCCTGACTGTGATGTCCTAATAGCATTCAGCCCTTTGTATGTGTCGGACACAAAGCAGGTCAAGAAGTACTGACATTTAAATTCTCAGTGCTGAAAATAGGGAACCAAGTAGTAGCAATGTGCACATGTCCCAATTTATATCCTTCATAGACCTTTCTGTATTTTTGTGCACAGACAAGAAGACGTAACAACCACAATGTATCCTTCTCCAGTGGGTGTTGTCACACAGTCTCCCCAAGACCAACATGCTAAGAAAGTTGATATAGTTTGTGATGCAATGAGAGCTGCAATGGAAGGACTGAATCCTCACAAGTAAGCACACTGTACCGATTGCCAAATGTTTAGGACACAGCAGGTAATAACAGATACTCTTTAAAAAAACTTTTTTTTAGAAATATTGCCCTTTATATTTGAAGCTTCTTAATGATTCCTTATTACATATGGTTTAATTTTAATTTGTTATTATTAAGTTTGTTAATTTTAGGCTGATAAGATGTTAGGAATAAACTTTTATAGAGAAGACAGGCAAATAAATCTTTTTACAGCATAGGCTTCTTAAGTGAATCTACACTTCTATATAATAATTAATAGAGATAATTTAATATTTACAGTTTATTGAAACATATTTGAAAAATAAACTACGACGTTTAAAGTTATATATAAAAAAACATTTTCAGTTGGTCCTCTTTTTTACATTTCCTATATTAATACTGTGTCAATAGAATTACAAATTTCATTTCAATGATACTAAATGATTTTAAGGAAGATTATAATTATCAGAACACATATGAGGATATAGTGATATAAATAATCAATATTAATGTATTGTCACAGTATCATTTTTGTGTTCTTTTTACTCATTTAAATGTATATAAGTACAGTCAGCGTTATAGTGTGTTTATAAGGATTTATTATAAGTCCAATGTTTTTGTGCTAATGAATAAAGTGCTGATGCTGAAAAAAAAATGACAAAAAATGCAATTAAATCTAAAGTGCTTTAAAATGATAAAAATGGGGTTCTGTCCCTGTTTGTTGCAGCAGAACAGGGATCCTTCACTTACCCCTTATACTAATATGTGCTGCTACTGCTCTAATCTAGTGTGATAAAACTACAAAGTGTGCAGGTACTGGGTACTGCTTACCCCTTAAACTATGCTCATGAAAACTAAACTGACTATACTGTCTATATACATGAAGCTATTTACAAATCTAGATATTTGGCATAGTGAAATAATACAATCAGAAAAATTGGCATATAGATATATAATTTATCAATCTTATAGTCAGTGGATAGTTATCCTTCTTGTATAGCTTTTCCCATCTTAATATAGACAATATGTTTCTTATCTTTGTCATCTGTAGTTTGGATTCACCGTGTGCTCTTGGCGTTGATAGGACCTATTCCTCCCATTTTCTCACTCTCCGTGCTGGCCCAGGGAAGAAGCAGGAAACGTGAAACGTGCACGTCATCCAGATTCCGGTTGTGTCCGCCATTGATGACGTCATATGTGTGAACCCGGAAGCTCCAGAGAGAGCGCGCGAAAACGGGAGGAATAAGACCTATCAACGCCAAGACCACTTATAGTAAGAGATATCAGTCTGTCCTGTCAATGGTAGATCATAAAGTCAGATGGACTAAAAATTGCAATCTTCGGTGAAAGTCGGCTGTAGAAAAATGCATTTTAAAATAACATTCAGTGGATAAAGTACTTTATTACTTATGGTTTTAAAAGCATACTGTCACCCCCACAGGAAGTATTCATCTTAAAAACTGGATATACATTGTACTAATCATTTTTCTCTGCAGTAAATAATTTCTGAAATACTTAGCATTGCTTTTGCAGCTCCTGTATACTAATGTTAGTCACTACAAAGACAGACAAGCAGACTGTAATCCTAATTAGCACATCAAAGCAGCTTATTAATATATGTGAGTTTCTCATTTGCATATACATGCGGCAACAGCATGGAATTTTCCAGGATCGATACACTTTGGCTGTATGTTGTGTTGCCAATTTTCCCCCCAATTTTTCATTCTCTTTAAGAATAACATAAAAACTACTTGACTTTGGATAAGGCAGTGCTTTTAAATTCTACCCCACCTTACTAAATCTACAGTGTTTTATTTAGCCCTTCAATTGCTTAAGAACGCATTTTCTGCTTATATTGATATGATACTTTTTCTCTGAATTCTCAGTAATTTATGTTTGGGACTTGCTTTTTATCTCCCTCTTTCAGGTACTGTTTGTCAATACTCACTTCTTATGTCAGAAAAACGACCCCAGAATTGGAGACTGCTCTCCAGAAAGTTCATGAGCTCAGAGGTAATTTTCTGAGATGCCGGGATTTACTTTTGCATGATACCCAACTAAAGAGTCCCCGGTGCTGCGTGTCCAGTGCGTATAGTAAGGAAGCTGCTTTAAATAGTTTCATGGATAAACCATAATCCATTGATGATGTACAGAGATTTAAAATGTCTGAAGGTGTGTTTCTCCCTTTTATGGAGCAGCTTCACACATGGTGAACTACAGTGCTTGGAATTACATGGTTTAAAAGTATACCCGTGACATCAGCACTATGGATTCAAACACATTGACATGCACATTATTATCAGGGCACTTGAAAAATAAATCTTTGGGCTTCTGTAAATCTCAGTAACTTTTCTAGCAATAATTTATTTCAATTGGTGAGCAAAACTGACCTTTCCTTCTATCACTCTTGCTCATCATATCCTCATAAACTATATTAATTGTGGTGTGTATATATACAATGTATGTCTCTTTTGCTGTGATGGACTAAAAATATGGTCCTGGCATAATAATAAAAAAAACTAACAATATGTTTAACCGTTTTGATGGATAAGTAGGAGACGTTGTGTAAGAGAGAGCCTAATTAAAGTATCGCAGCAGATGTTCCAAATGTGTTGCAGTACAAAATGATAGGTAATAACAATTACTTTATCAGTTGAATTCTATATAAAAAATATATATATCAGAAAATAAGGATATTAAATTGAATATTAATAATGTCTTTAGCTGACATTTTTTAGAAAAATCCAGTATGTATGTATGTGTGTGTATATATGTATATATGTGTATATATATATATATATATATATATATATATATAAATATAAATATTACAGAATGCAGTGTAATAACTGTTTTTCTCGGAATTCTGAGCTGGAAGCAGGTTTTTTAACTTGTTTTAGACGTTCAAATGTGGACACAGATGTACTTTTTATTTACTGTACGGTGGTGGGCTTCTATCGCTCTTTTGCCCACCATATTATAAATGATTGTTATGGTGAACTACCTACTCATAAGATCCACAACACAGGCTGAGATCCCGCTCCATGCTGATGATAGCCAGTAAGCTTGAAACAGCTGTACATGGATAGGATACTCAGCTTGTGTTTATTCCCACCTTGGCTTTGCATAAAGGCTGTGTAATACAGCATGCAAAAGCTTAAAGGAAGCCATGTTTGATAATGGCTAGGATTGAAGAACGAGGCATTTGTGGACATATTTGCATGTCCCAGCTCAGCTTCCCAGAATGCAGTGTAATAACTGTTTTTCTCGGAATTCTGAGTTGGAAGCAGGTTTTTTAACTTGCTTTAGACATTAAAGTGTGAACACAGATGTACATTTTATTTAATATATTCAGAAAAACTGAAACACAACTTATCTGGACAGGTCTGGCTCTCAGATGTAAATTGGACATCTTCTATGAACAATCTCTATGGAGTATCAACATGTATATTGATACTAATGTATTATTTGTTTTAGTGGTTTTAGATAAGGTATTTATATATGGGCACCATGCACGTAACAATCTGGTGGTTAATTCTCTTTATGTGATTGAGTTTCTGTCCAATCCACATTAAATAATTATTTTAATTTGTGAATTATCAATGTAACATTTCACATTGATAATATAGCTTTGCATGAGGAAGCTGCTAAACTTAGAAGTGATTGTTTTTTAAATTTGTATTCATATCTTTTGTTAATGAGAGATCCTTAGTTAATGAGAGATCATCGCATTAGTTATTGTTAAGTTTGAGGCATCAGGTCAATTGTCTTCAGTTCAGTTGTTTGCATAGAGACTAGGCCTGCTCAATTTGCAGGTGATTGCACTGAAGACAATGGACTGAAGTCTCCGGAGCGTATCAATAATTCATGTTAATGGTTTCTCATTAATAAAACATATATAAACTGCGGCTTGTGGGTGGATCAGAAAGGCTTCTGACGGCTCACAAAGGAACACATGAATTATAGTTTACTGCTATTTAAAAAAAAAATCAGTAGCTACTTGTTGTTGTTCCAGATACTTTTAAATTTACCATATTTGGAACATCCACTTTGCCAGTTTAAGGTCAGGAGAGAAACAGATGTACTGAAGGTAAGATTTTTGTGAGAGCAGAGAGTGAAACGCTAATTTTAAGGCGAGAAGGGACAGTTTACTGTGGATAAGAGACATCAATTCCTTCTCCACGTGACAAGATGGTACCAGTTCTTTATGGTGTCTTCATCGTGCATTGTTGCTTTACCGACAGTTACACTTTTGTAACGTTAAAAATAAAGTAGCTGCAAAGAAGAATGACTAATACATTATAAATAAAGCTGCATTGTCTGGTCTGCAAAACCAGAACAAATTCTATTATTATGTCCCATTTAGCATTTTATTGTTGGGCCAGATGCCAGAAGCACCTTGTTTACTTCAAACGTGTTTACTTCAATATTCTAGTACATCATGTAATACAGGGCTACATTCATTAATTGCAAATGGTGCTTAATTGCTGTTAATGGATATTCAAAACAGTGGCTCTTAATTGGTTTTTGCACATGTACTCCTGAATTTAAATAAAGCAAAAAAACTCATAGGAAATGGAGTTGTGCTGTTGTGCTAATATTATATTCACTCATTAGATTTGTTTTTCCAAAATGGCAACTAAGATGGTATCATTTAGTTTGCCGTTATAGAGTAGGTCTGCACCAACAATGCTGTCAAGGACACGGTCACCAACAAGTTGATTTGTATTAAAAACTCTACATTGTACTATCAGTATTATTCTACAGTATGTCATTCTTGTGATATTCAGCATTGTTTGTGAGACTGCTTTATGTTATTATGAGGCTCCATATGCTAATTTGTAGCTCTGATTGCTTGATAGATGTCGGAAAGGAATCTAAACGCATGCTAGCATTGGGGCAGTTTGGTTTTGAGACAACCAAACAAACAAGCTGTCTGTATTGCTAGTATTCATTTGCATAATAATATTGTATAAATAATGCTGACTATCTGAGACTGATTTACTTTTGGAAAAATGATAGGAACAATGTATAGTCAGATTAACTAAAAAAACAACAGCTTGATTTTGGAGTGACTGAGTTAAAGTAAGCTACCCTCCACCATTTAAACTGAAGGAGAACCTGGAATGATCAGTTAGGTCAATATAAACAATGTCACCTATTGTGATTAATAACAAGGCTGGCGCTCCTCCCATCTTTTTCAAGCTGTCACAAAATCTGCAGCGGTCCTCCCTGCAGCAGTCTCATTACTGCACAGCATTAGCGCCACTTTACTGCAGCTTGTGCCACAGTTTAAAAACAGTGGGAGGGGCTCTAGCACAAAAATGATGGGAAAGCCATTTGAGGATATTTCTTGTAAGATTAAAAAAAAACTCCATAGATTATAGTACTTCACATACTCATTTTGCATGCAAGAAAATATTTCTCCAATGTTTGAAACATGTTTTTTAAATATATAACAAAAAAAAAACTGTCCCTTTACTACATTGCATAAAATAGGTGAATTTTCTGATCAGTCCAGATGAAGGCACAAGAGCAATATTACAACAAGAGGCAACATTAATATTATTAGAGCCATCACAGACGTAATATTTATTAACAAAATATCATTTACATTAGGCCGGGAAAAGGTACTGTCATTATGCAGGAAAAGAGACCTATTTCCAACGTTCCTTTGTCAATGAAGACACCTATAGTAGAGAATCTTCTGTGCACCAACCACTCTAGCCTTGGAGCTTTTGATCAGTATAGGCAGTAATGGTCCTCTAGTGTTGAACACAGGCCAGGAGAGCCAATCATGTCCTCTGTTACTTGTGGACTCGCCTGTACACAAGCAGGCATATCTAGATATCCTATCCTAGAGAACCAGAGTAACAAATGTCTCACTTATAGATTCATAGGAGGCGTGTAACAGTTCCATTGGATGTCATGTAATTTCCTTCTTGATTGACTAATTTACCTAAACTTCAGGTCGCATTTTGGAGACCTCTATTTTTGCTCCATGTACCTCTGACTTAATGGGGCGGCACATTCACATGAACCCCCATCTCTTCTGGTGAATGTTACGTGTATACCCCCAAAGCCAGTTCCATGTACTTTATTAAACTCTCTTTGTTCCTCAGAGAGTGCCCCATCTTCTGGATCTGTGAGTGCAGAAGAAGCCTTAAAGTATCTGCTGTTCCTGGTGGACGTCAATGAGCTGTATGATCATTCCTTGGGGACATATGACTTTGACTTGGTCATCATGGTTGCAGAGAAGTCACAGAAGGTCTGTTCAGGTTCAGGACTAACTTGGAAACTTCTTTATATAATGCTACAAAATATATTAGTAAACAAGTTACATTTATCCTTTATATCTTAATTTAAGAATGTAATTGTGCATTACATTATTTTAATAAACAGACAAAAATCTAAACTTTAAAAAAAACACAATGGACAACTGAGAAGTTAAGATGCAATTTTAAAACAATTACAAATTAAAGCTATTTAACTAACCTGTTCGATTAAAATATGTGTTTTGTTTAAAGCTTTGTGATGCCACCTTAAAATGGACCATTGGTTCGGTTATAATATGATTATTGCCTTTGCAATTATTGTAGGCTATGCTTATTGTTGCTGATTTTATTATATTGCATGTATGTATTGTTATACCAACAGAGCTATTTTGTAGTAGACCTGAAGTCACAATCTCGGCTACTAAATATTCTGAAAAAAATAGTTCATTAATTGTTCTATTAAATTAGTAACTGGTCCATTTATTTGTGTCTCTCTCAGGACCCGAAAGAGTATCTTCCATTTTTGAACACACTGAAGAAAATGGAAAGTAATTATCAAAGATATACAATTGACAAGCATTTAAAACGATACAAAAAAGCACTGAGACATCTTAGCAAATGTGGTAGGTACAGTTCTTGGTTTTGTGGTTAGCTCATGTTTTTTTATCATTCTCCGTGTGTGTGTGTGTGTGTGTATATATATATATATATATATATATATATATATATATATATATATATACAATCACAAAAGTGAGTACACCCCTAAGTGCAAATGTCCAAATTGGGCCCAAAGTGTCAATATTTTGTGTGGCCACCATATTTTCCAGCACGGCCTTAACCCTCATGGGACATTGCTGAGATTCCAAATATGCTATAATTTAGAACTATAGGTCATTTTAAACTATAGGTAATAACAAGTATAAATATCTCCTACAATAAACAAACATTACCATTTTGAGTTATCAGCCTTTCAGAGCCACCCACAAACAGTGATACATGCCTTTATTTTATTTATTTTTGTAATTAAAAATTACCTTTCCTCTTGCTGCTTAATTATGTTCTTGGTCAGCACAAGGTGTTCAAATAATATATATAGTTTTTTCATTGTTCAGTGGTCCTTGAATATATTCTTTATATAAATGTTGGTGCGCAACGAAATGAAAATTTTATTTATAACATAACCCTGTTCCTAATGGATCTCACAAGACTTCTGCGAAGGTAGCCATCCTGGCACCATATTTACACTATTATATCTGTATAACATTGGGTAAATTGCCTTCTCCCAGCTAATGGCTCTTTGATGATATTCTTCCAGACATTGAAATTCATTGTATACCTACCTAACTTTCACTATTCACTTTGTTTATCTCTCCAGGACCTGAGCATTTCACAGAGTTTTTGAACCTGGTGAAAGATCAAAGTCTGTACACAGAAGCCTTAAAGCTATATTCTCTGGAGACTAAGGAATACATGGTTGGTAACTAGTGAATGACCTTGTCTGTAATCTGCAAATGAGGTGTGCAGCTAATAATTCCCATTGATATCCATAGAGATAATTATTCACTGTAGTCACATATTGACATTAGAATTGAGAACTGGGAACATATTTTAGAAATACAAGATATAATTTAATGTATTTGCTATAATATACAGACCTGAACATCTGTTTGGCATGTAGAACCTCTTTGTGTGGCCATCTTTCTTGTCAAGTAGGAGGATACAATGGGGTATTGATATTGAAACTGGTTATCCATCTTCTAACAGTAAGAGGTCTTAGTGGAGTTGCCCAGTATTGCATTTTACTGTATCTAATAGCTAAATGAAATTATTTTTCTGTGTTTTTTGAAAGGTAAAAATACTTATTTCATTATTAAGTCTAGCGTCTTGCTTAGAATATTATACATATGGCACTGCAATGACGCTGTAATGTTACATGTATACAAAGTATTCTCTTTTACAACTCGTAGCAACATTAACAGCTACCGTATTGACAATGTTTCTGTTAATGAAATGGTAGTGCTATTTTAAAGGGACATTGAAGGTTTCTATATAATAAACCTTTGTGCTTATTCATTTTTATATACTTTATTTTATTATGAAGTGCTTAAAAGCTCTGTTTTAAGTGGCTACAGTACAACAAATAGTACCTGCTTTTGGTTTGTCCTCTACAGCTTATTAAGCTTTTAAAAGATAAAATAAAGGACATAAAAGTAATTAAATACATAGACAGAAAAAAAACGAAATCTTCCATGTCTCCTTAATGCTTTAAGTACAAAAAAAGACCAGTGCCACCTGGCCCGCTTAGATTGGCCTTCTACTGTGTTTTATGGCTTTTTAATTATGAGTGGATTCTACCTTTCCTTATTTAATATTACTGTATCTGAACAATTAACATCTGATATTTCTTACAGGCGGTTAATGATGCTTATGGGGAGTACTTAGGCTCAAAGCAGCAGTATGAACAAGCTGGACTGATTTTTGCCCGATGCTGCAGTTTCAGCAAGGCTCTTGATGCTTTTGTGGCTTGTGGCAGCTGGCAGCAGGCTCTGTGTGCGGCCTCTCAGCTTCAGTATTCAGGAGACAGAATGGCTGCTCTGGCTAGGAGTCTGGCAGGTAACTAGTAATAATGATTTTCTTGTTGTGTTGATTCATATTTCTCACTCAAATATGGATATAGATGATTAGTATTTGGCATGGTCCTCAAGGTCTTTCTGGCCACATTGTGGCTCTCACCGATACTTGTGTTTGGTGTATATGAGTGGATTGCATGCGCAATAAAGACTTGAAGCATGTTTGCTGTTCTTTCTGGTTTTGGAGATTCAAATTGTGTACAGTGAGACCCTTGAAGCTGAGATCCAGCCCAGATTTGACATTCGCCAACTCCATTCCTTTTGTTGCACCAATGCGGTCCAGTAATTGGTTCTTGTAAGAACAAGGAAGTGCAGCGTGAAACTGTAGCATCTGAGGTTTGTGGCTTTGGTACATGGATTTTTCTGACTCTTTGGCTTCCTTTGACCACATCTTGTTTTTGGATTCTGAACCTGTGTTTGTGTTCCTTGGCTTGTCCCCTGTACATGAACCTGATGCTCTGCCTTGACACTGCTTTGTCTGACTACGATTTTGCCTCTACCGCATTTGGGATTGATGACCTGGTACCCACTTGTTATTGGGGCTTCACCTGTGTTTTATATAACAATTACATAGAGGAGGATAGAAGGAATTAACCTAATTAAAGCATTTCAAATATGTACCTAAAAATACTAACAACAATATTAGCAACTGTGTAAGTTATGGACATAAAGAATTTTGTGGGAAAATCCAAATGTTTGTAAGTATATGAATCCATTTTGTGTTAGTTACATCATATCCTTACAGCTGGAAGATTGGGCTGTGTGTTTTGGCTATCAGTTGAAAGATGGGACAGAGAGCAAATGTAAAGATAATTGCAAAGACTGAAACTTAAAGTGAGGGTTTCTTATATTGTGTTGATTTAGTGCAGACTCTCTATTCCAGGAGTTAGGACGGAGTAAACATTTGTGTGAGCCCTGTCCACTACGTGCAACTGTTCATTATCTGTACAATCCAATATAAGGTATAATTTGTCACTGGTTGTTGCTCAGCAATGCACTGATCACATCCACAAGCTTCTCTAACAGTGAAGCTGCTAGCATGGGAAAATGTACAGAATAGATTTTTGTGTTAATTATAACTCTTGTACCCTTATACATCATTAAAAATTTATTATTTTCAAAGCTGTTGATAGAGTTCAACTATTTTAGATCTCTGACTCTTGTATAATAGACATTTCTGAATCTAAACTGCATAATTAACATATATATCATACTTTCTGAAAGGCACAGTGTGGTAATTTGTGGTACTGTGTGATGAGAAGTTTTGGTGATGGGAACTGTATGAACACATTTGGCTATATCATTTTAACCGCCACAGAAAATAAGAATAATTTAATTTATTTAGACCGGTTATTATATTGTGCAGCCACTTATGTTCCATGACATCTGACCCAAATAGTTCTTAAAGTGCCACTGTCCCAGGGAGGCAAAGGTAGGCCTATGTTGAATTTCTAATTCGGTTGCAGGGAAACACAGAACTATAATACTCCTGCTAATTTGGCAGTCTATACTTCAAATACTAACTACTATTCATGTGAAATGTGATTTGGTTACATCTTATGAATTGGCGTTTATTACCTGCTGTTTTGTTCATTTCTAAAGTTTTAATTCTCTTTCCCAACAGGTAAACTTGTTGAGCTGAGGAAGCACATGGCTGCAGCTGTGCTATTGGAACAGTATGCTGAGGTATGTTTACTTTTTCTGTTTTTACCATTAGCACTGTGTGAAATAGAAAAGACATACAGGACATGGACAAAATGTAAGCATCACATGAAAAAGGGGTCTATCTTTTTGAAGTAACTAAATCACAGTTACAAATGCTGCAAAGTTGAGTCATATTAGGATGATTGCCAATTAGCAGTATGTGTCCGCTATAGATGAGGTCTGATATATGAGCTTTCAAAGCAACATTATTATTATTATTATTATTATTATTATTATTATTATCCTTTATTTGTAAAGTACCAACATATTCCGTAGCATGAGGCAACTAACAAAGAAGTCAAATTGTCATTGCCCAAATTGCAGATGCATTGATCACAAAAACTAAACGTGTTAAAGGGAACAGCCTCAAAAATAATGACAGCATATGCCAAACAGGGACAAACTGTATAGGCAAAGAGGAACCAGAGAGGGTCGGGATTGGGGGGGACAGAGAAGGGGATTGAGGGACAGTTAGGGGTGAGGGAAAAGATGGTGATGGTGTAGAAAGAGAGGTGGTGGAGCATTGGGTAGAGAAAGGTGGTTTGGGGATAAAAGAGGCAGATAAATTGGGGAAATTCTTGAAGACTTCGGCAACATCACACTTTCAGGACTTGTGTCACAACGTTCAAAGGAGAATTGAAGCTGCTCTGAAGGCAAAAGGTTGCCCTTCTTATTAGGTCGTGGATGTTAATATATTGTTAGGTGTTTCCTTAATTCTCACAATCCTCTGTATGATTTGATGTTTAATATATTGATGTTAATGCCTACATCTTGGTCTGAAAGAGTTTGAAGTACAGTAGCACTGTTATATATTCATGCCACTGAATATAGGGCTTAACATGTAAGAATATTATGTTGTAGATTATGGTGGACAAATAAACCTCATCCACATAGATAATTTAGGCTTTTTAGCACATGTAGAGGCCTAACACGAATATAAGTAACAACTCTTCTATAACAAAAGGGATCATATGTTTAGAGTAATCTTGGCACCTGCAGGAGTGAGGAACATTTTTTCTCATTTTATTTACTTTTATTAATATGAATTACTTTACAACAACAAAAAATGTCTTGTACAATTTAGACATATAGAACACATATTATCATATTATCATCAACCCTTTTTAAAATTTCAATTGATATTAAATCCCCCCCCCCCCCCCAAAAAAAAATAAGAGGAACATTTATGATGGATTACATACATCTACTTTAGCATGTAAAACATTATACATCTATAATGTATTCTGTGCTGGAAGTTTACCAAGTGCAAAGTCATCAAACCAATTCACAACTTTGGGAAAATGTAATTCAATAATATATGGTCAGTTATAGTGCATTAGTGTACAAAGTTTTCTTTTCTACAAGTTTACCATTTACAACTTGCATTGACCTAAGTGATATTACAGTGTCGCATCATAATCATTGTTTGATTTTTAGGACTACGAAGAAGCAATTCTGTCATTATTGGAAGGAGCTTACTGGGAAGAGGCTTTACGACTGGTATGACCTCTTTCATTATTTCTTCTAAGATCCATATAGGCTTCATCATGGTATTACAATAGTAATCTTAGATAATTTTACAATATTGGAATTGAATGAGGTAGCACTGAGCAACCTGTTTCATTTAAATCACTGTCTATATGGCTGTCCATTCCTCAAAGAGACTAAAGAACCACTTTAGTGTTCTTATAAAGGGCTAAAGAATAGTTAGGTTGCTTGATAAGAGAAAAACAACTTTATTCAACTTTTACTATCTATTTAAACCATGAATTGCTTTAATTTTTTTTTTTTTTTTTTACTCCACTCTCTGAATAATGTGTTGTATCTGGAATCTTTCATTCCTCTAAATTATGTATTGTCTCTGGAGTTGGAGCCTACTCCAGAGACAATACAGCCATACTGTACTTAGTATGTAGTGGGAGGGGACTAGAATGTGTATTTGTGTATGTTTCTGGCAGCTTGTGTTACATTACTGCCTGATACTAATGTGTGTTTTACAGAGTGCTCTCAAAAGGTTTTATATGTGGTACTTCCCAACAAGCTGCCAGAAACATACACAAATACATATTCTAGTCCCCTCCCACTACATACTAAGTACAGTATGGCTGTATTGTCTCTGGAGTAGGCTCCAACTCCAGAGACAATACATCATTTAGAGGAATGAAAGATTAAGGGCTCATACTTCCTGGATGCATCCAAACCATAATAATTGTGTACTGTGTGCCAAGGGGATGTTTCTGAACCAGCACCCAATGTTACAACCACTTGTGACCAGATTGCAAATAAAGATTTAAAGGTTCTACAAAAGGGTCCCACATTTTTGTGCCTGTCTTTATATCATCTCTAGATACACAAGTATAAACGTCTTGATATCCTGGAGACCAATTTAAAACCTGCCCTTTTAGATGGTAAGTACAACTATACATTTTTGACGCTATTACCCAAAGTATTCACTTGTTTTTGATAGGTTGAGATTGTTCCAGCTTTGCATTTGAACACAATGTTTTCTTTTTCGTGAAGCTCAGAGAAATCACATGGTATTCCTGGATAATCAGAAAACCACATTCACTCGTCACAAGCAGCGCTTGGCTGTGGTACGAGAGCTGAAAGAAAAAGCACGGCAAGGCCTGTTGGGTAAGAGAGAAAATATATTGTATGCACAGTCACCACCAACACTTCACTATGTGAGAGAAAGACTTTACGAACAGGCTCACAGCAACATCTGTGTTTGGATAATAGCAGAAGTGTGAACGGGGGTTTACGAATCACGTCTATTTACTGAGAAATTAAAGCACTTTTTACTTTACCAAGAACTGTAGGTGTTTTTCTGCTATTCAAGCTGACTATGGAGGAATCACAAGAATACCTGTCTCCAGTTGATCTTCAAGACACATGAAATTACTCTTCTATTGTGATTCTAGTTTTATAGGTTTAATACATTGTAATGCAACTTTTGAGTGGTATTTGAAGAATGCTAACCATTGTTCATCACAAGCGGTTACTGTTGATTGCAAATACGTGTTTAATATAAATGCAGCAATTTGAGTGTAGTTTAAAGTAGGTATTTCCTGTGAACATCTTGAGTAGTTGTCACATCCCCTTTTATTTGCAGCATCAGACTCCTAGGTGGCACACTTGTGTAGGCTCCCAATTCCAAAGAGCACTTGGCCACCACATTATAATGATAACATCATGTCAGCCATCGTAAGGCCAGAAATGCAGAAAATTAGTATTTGAATAGAACACCACAAAAAAAGTAAAGTTATGCTAGTCTGCTTCTTTGGGGCTAAACACAGTATTTTTACAATCTACAAATAACCTATTATTGAACACGGAGTCACTGTTAACCAAAGTTGAATCTGTTTTGAAACATATAGCAAAAAGCATGTTTTAAGCTGTCTATATAATGGACTTTTTCACCTAGATGATGAAGCTCCTGAAGGCCCAGAATCAGATCTCTTCTCTGAGACCAGCAGCATCGTGACTGCAAGTGACGCAAGTAGCAAATATTCACACAGCAATTCCAGGATCTCATCGTAAGTTTCCTTATGTATTCGCACATGAAGCATATAAAGTCTATTTAAATATTATAAATGTGAGGTAGGAATTAATATTGATTTGAGCACTACTGAAAGCTAATATGAACATAACCTTTACATGGTCCCTGATGTAGCTGGAGGTTAAAAGGAGCTGGTAAACTAAACATTTTTGAAGAGGTAGGTCATGGGTAATTTAAAAAGTTACCATTGTAAAAGGAAAACATTTATGAGGATATATAGATTTTCCAAGAAAGTCCTATTCCACTTTCCTAGATAATTACACATTATGCAATCCTGCTGGTATCTCCCTTTTGTATTGTAGATCTAAAAATGTGATTGTATTTTTGTATAGGAGATCTTCAAAGAACCGCCGGAAAGCAGAGCGAAAGAAGCACAGTCTAAAAGAAGGAAGTCCTCTAGAAGATGTGGCATTGTTGGAGGCACTGGGGGAAATTATCCGCTTGGTGGATAAACTAAGAAGTGAGTGTGGACACTTTTCCATACAGCTATGTAGTGTACTCCCAGCAAAGACCAAATTTGTTTTCCGATTTAAATGTAAAATTATAGTGTCCCTCTTTTTAAATTATACTCAAGTAATTTTTTGAATATCTCACTCTCAATAAAAAGTTGCTTATAGTTTTAATTCCCATGCCTTTCATCCTCCCGGACTTCCTTCATGCCTTTTCTTTAGTGCAAGAACATTTAAATCTGGAGGCTCCAAACCAGAGTGCCAAGCCACATCATTAGCTTTCTTTTCTAAACTTACATTTTTACAGCCACACATTTTATTTATTTTCATGTTCATCTAGGTGAGGCCCACGGCCTTTTAAAAGTCTTGGTTCTCTTTGGCTATGAGACCCAAGCTAGAGAACTTCAACAGACTCTTGATGGATTGCTACACCTGATAGAGCTTTCAGTCACGGAAATCTGGCCAGCAAATATTGAGCAGAATCCGTCCATCCCAGTAAGTATAATACTGTATATGTGACTAGTGTGTCTAATTGTAAAACATCCTTAGAGGGATTATTTGAACTACAATATGTATTCTAGTAGTTTCCAGCATTTAGTAACTGCTAATTACTGATCCATTCAGATCCTGATTACCCTACTACCTTTAGTGAGACCTTAATGTAATTTGCTTAAGTGTAGATGTAAGATAAAATCTGTTATGTTGTTTCCATGGAGATAATTTGAGTTTACCTGCCAAGACACAACTCATTTCTAAAATGTTGTGTGTCTTCAGAACCATCATATTTCAAGACAACTGAAAACCTGATCTGTTTCAAACAATCTGAGCATCTAACCATTAAAATATTTCTTTATATGACCTACTCATGGTGCCCACCACTTTAATGTATATGGAGATCATTTTTGACACAAAGCATTATCTGTTACTAGACTTAGTTATCAGATTTGCTTCTGTAAAGGTCAATATTTCAGTGGTCTTGATGAAGATTTTGGAAGGGAATTTAGGAGGTATTTCTGTCTAGAAACACAGAAAATATGATTTATAAACTGAAATGTAATAATTTAGGCAAATGTTGGGCTGTTCAAGTGACATTGAACTTGTCCGTGATATCTTATCTGGTATATGTGTTGCTGTTTATGTTTACAAAGCATTTTATGACAAGTTGAGCGTTTTTAATTTGCTGAAAACATTAGAGTATTAAAGCTCAAATGTTAAAATATGTTTATCAATTAACTTATTTATGAGTCAGTCAAAGTTTTTATTGTCTTTCAGCAAATTAAAAAATGTTAAAATGTAATTTGCCACTTCAAAACAACTTGTTTACATTTAATCTACCACTTAAAGGGATACGTAAACTTTTGGTCACCACATTGAAAAAGTTAATAGAGGCCATCCCTTGCTTGAGTTTAGAAGGCAAGATTTCACTATAAAGAAACAAGAGGTTACTTCACCGTAAGGGCAGTCGGATTTGTGCAACTCCGTACTAAAGGAGGTGGTTATTGCAGAATCAGAAGCTTACATTAAAAAGGAGTTGAATATATTTTAATAAAAATATCACACAGGTGGGATAACTAGAATAGGAAAGGTATTTTCCCCTTATGAGACAAATTGAGTTTTTTTTGTTTGCCTTCCTCTGGATCAGCTAACAATTCACATAATATTAGGAATAGATATAAAAAGGTTGGTGGATTCTTTTTCAACCTAAATTACTGTGTAAATATTTTTCTCTTTCACAAACGACTTCTTTGAACTGGAATCCTTGTCATTCACTGCTCTGATAATGTGATCAGTAGGTTGTTGCCATAGGGCCTCATTCTATTATCGGCCGTAAATCGTCCGTAAGGCTGCGATTCCTTGCGGGGGTTCAGTTAACTCGCGATTCTATTATACGGCCCCGCAAGGATCTCCTCTTACGGCCGGCCGCATATCTTGGAACCGGCCGTAAGCTCAGAAATCTAAAAACGCAAAAATAAATTCAAGCCTGCACTGTACAGCTCTGTAAATGCCAGGGATCATATTGGGGGACATGAGGATTAAAAGTAACCCCCTCTCAAGCTTGCACATCAGCCCAAACCCGAGTTCAAATTAACTGTTTATTTTCCGGCTGCGGCGTTGGCGTGTCTGAGGTGCTCCAAGCACTCTGGACTTTTTCCATGTATATTTTACGTATATAAAAAAAAATAATATTTTACGGATTTGAGTATAGGGTAATTATGTGCTATTTTTGCTAACACCGAATATCACTTTATAGACTCCGCAAAGTGCAGGATGGCTTTATTTGAGCTATTTTAGGTGCTTAATTGGTGCTAGCGAGACCTCTTTCCTGCAAGTAAGCAGCGGCTCGTTTTTAGCCTTGCAGACAGGGTTCCCGGAGCAATAGAATAGCAACCAGGCTTTTCTTACGGCCGATTTCCTTGCGGCCGTTTTAGATCAAAGGCTTGCCTCCGGCGCTTGCGGCCGCAAGAGATAGCAAGGCGCCGGCCGCAAGCCTGCCGGAGTCCCCGGCCGGAGGGGAATAGAATAGCCGGAAAGCTTGCGGCCGGTCCTTGCGGCCCCGCAGCGGCTGCGGCCGATAATAGAATGAGGCCCATAGTGTTTAATTATAGTATATTTGTATCTATCTATCATATATATATATATATATATATATATATATATATATATAAAGTGGAAGTGTTACAACTGCACCTTCAAATAAAGGCAAAGACTAAAACCCTTTGATGTTTTAGGTTTTAGGTCCTCATTCAACTGCAAACAGTATAATGGCGTCTTATCAGCAGAACAGGACCGTAACGCCTGCCGCACAAGGTAAGAACTTTTAATAATGAGGCACTCTAGATTTTTTTGTCTTGTTTTTATATGAATATTTTAACTTGGTGACTTAGTTTTACCCTCCTCAATGTAACTGGGGAATAAAATCTACACTAAACTTTCTTCTACGGAGCTGCAGGAAAAACAGATTCTTACCTTCTGGAGTCTTCCCCTTTATTTCTGTCCTTTCTCAATGCCTACAAGGTAGGGTCTTCACACTGCTAGTGTCTCATGCTGCTAAGATACATAGCATGATACTGCTATTATCAGCATGAGACAGTGGTAGTGTGAAGTCCTTTTCATTTTAAATCTGTTTTTTTTTTTTGTTTGCTTTTTTTCACTATTAGGCACAACATTAAATATGCACGTGCAAGCAGCAGCAAAGCTTTATCCAGGAAATATCATTTAAAATTAGTTTACCTCATTATTGGCTGCTGCTGTACACCTCCCCACCTCTCAAATTGTTCCATGCACTGCTGAAAACAAACATTTCAGTTGAGATAACATTAATTAGGCAAATTGGGTAACCTGTAGCATGCTGAATTTGGAGATGAAGGGCCTTGTATGATTGTAGCTATAGGCCCTTCGCCTACAGAGCATGCTTCATGTTTTCTAATGAATGTTCTCAGTTGAAATGTCAGTGTATGCAGTGGTGCTCAAGACAATGAGAGCAGTGGGGAGAGGTACAGCAGCCATTAATTAAGTAAACTGTGTTTTTAAATTACATTTTCTGGCTAAAGATTTGCTTTGCTGTTATTTGCACATCCATTTTAATGTTAATAATAACAAACTAAAAAAATATTTAACATGGAAAGCACTTATATTGATTCTTTAAGACCATTGATTTATACAAATATGAGGTTTTTTTTTTTTTTCTGGTGCTTTAATAGTGTTGTAATTCTTCTGTCTGTTCTGCCTTCCAGCTTCTGAGCTCTTGGTCGCACCAACACTAAATAGAAATATCCAGTGGAAACTGAGCGTACTTCAGTGATATATTGGAGTTGTTCCCACAGCTTATCATAGGGAAACATATAAAGGATGGACACCAAAGAGGAATACTATATTACAGAATTTGGAGTATGATATGAAACCCAAACAAAAGAAGAGATCATTTTATCTGTGTTGTTGGATCTCCATTCTACAGTCACACGCATGTGGCGTTTTCCCACAAGTCCTTTTGCAGCAGTTGCACTATATTAAATGCTTTACAAAATAGGCTAGATTTTGCCTTGGCGGTGGTTGTTTTTTTTGTGTTTTTTTTTTTTGTTAAATAAAGTGTAATATGTATTTATGATGCAGTCATCATATAGGGTGTGTAGTTTGATATTGCATTATATTATAAGTTTCTCCTTTTAATATGAAAACATGAGAGTTATGAGCTGCTGTTTCTTACTATTTAGTGAATTGAGTAAAATATTAAATAGACATGAAACATGAAATGCAGAGAGCATACACACATCTGTAGATCTCATTGGCTGGAAGAGGCCAAGCCCCCAAGAGCAGTTACACTTCTTTATAAGTTGTTGTGCTCTGAGACCATAACGCATTATCGAATACACTCTATCTGATGTAACAAAGAAAAAAAAAAGCTTTGTCCTTCTAAATCACATACTTTGTCATGTTTAACACTTTTTTCTTGTTAAAAATAAGGGTTAGAATATTGTTGTTTGGTTATATTTTGTAATAAAAAAAACATTAAAAAAATGAGGCAGCGGTTTTGGAATATTTGTCAGCAACAGAATATGTCCAACTTTATTTTTTTATAAAAAGCATAATGTCAAATTATTGAGGGGAGTAATTCTCCGCTTCAGCCTTCAATGCAAAGTACTGCAAGTGAGACTGCAGTGTATTACCACGGCCAAAAACAATCTCTTGGAGGAATGCTAGAAGGTAACAATAAGCCAGTGAATACAATGAGATCATAGCTTTGTACATCCCACAATGCACACTGATACTTGCATCACTACAGTTTAAAGGCCCTACTCTATTAGAAGCTTGTGACGCTAACCTTTTCTAAATGTCTATATGTATTCTATTGACTCTAGCCCGCAATTTACCTCCTTAAGCCTAAACTCGTACACCATGCCTTTTTAAGTGGGATTTCAGAAGGCGTGACCATATGATGTGATAATATTTAAGCAAGCCCGTAAATGAGACAGTCATCATGATGTCAGTAAAACATGGAAGTTACACGTAAACTGCAATCAGAGGCTAAGAATTAATGATAGCCAATAAGTAATATCTGCCAATGGGGCTTGCACTCTAAATGCATTAGATAATCTGTTCTAGTCCATGTGGGTGTCAGGATATGTATTAACCCCTTGAGTCCCGGGATAGATATTACTCAGAAATAACAATTAAAACTAACTTTTTTAATCATCGGCGAAACACATTATAGTATTCATACCTATTTTTGTACTATTACATACATATATATATATATATATATATATATATATATATATATATATATATATATATATATATATATATATATATGAATTAGAGTTCCCATTTTATCTCACCACCACTGTAACTTACACAATAGATATATCTGACCAGGGGTGCGTGAAACCGTGTATTCAACGGTACAAATTTAACAGTATATACACATATACACACTTGACAAGTGTACCTAGACTCCCAGTGAAGAGTAAAGCCAGTAGAAGAGACGAGCGGTGGGATGTTATCAAAAAAAGATTTAATTGATTTCCATGTGATACTTTTACCTCATATTGTCTGAGGTCTGTCCAGGTGAGAGTCATATCAAAATCCAGTGACCTTTATAAACCTAAAGAAAAACCTATTGATCTGCACCAGTGGCATGTGCACCTTCTCTCCAGCTCCTTTTTGTAATATTTTGGTTTTGAGACTGTTAATTCTAATGTGTTTCCATGCATTCCCATGCTTTTAAAGTCCAGTATTGTGTGTTTAATTGCTGCTGCAGCTATACTAAGTGTTTGAAAAAGCCCCTTTGGGTCCTATTTAGTACTCATAATGTTTTTTGATAGAAACATGATACTTTTTTCAGTTGCCGGTCAGCCTTTATTTGTGCAACTTTAATTATTTAGAGCTCGTAATATTCAAGCAGTGCTGAAACCAATGGCGTTTCAAGGCCAAATTTGCTTCTTTGGCTGGCCTGTAGTCACTGTGGATGGGGAACTCATAATCAAATTGCGAGTAGCTAATAGAATATGTGGCAATATTAAAGGGATATATGTAAGTGAACTGGGTTTCAAATGTTTCCTAATGAACAGCTATGGATTAGTAGAAAAATATGTATTATATTGAAAAGTTGAATATACTTACATATTTATATGCTAGATACTGATATGTGGATGTGCACACCCCTAGGAAGCTAACATAAAGTCTACCCTGCAGGGTACAGTGTGTGACCTCTAAAGGAAATTATGGTTGCTGGGGTCACAGCTGAAATTGCCCATGAGGCGACAGGCTGAGAGAAAAAAACCCAGCAACTGCCAGATTGTGATACAAATGTTTAAGTCTTTACTTCCTCCTGATTGGCCAAAACTAGTTTTCAAATTGTATACCAATCTAGCCTGGGTTTGGAGTGTGTTAACCCTAAGTTTCAACTGACAGTAATTAAAAGATATTTTGCTAACTTCAAGGTAACAGTTTAAATGCTTATTTTGGTATTTTTTCATGCAAAAAAATGTTTTCATACACTACTAATTATCCTATATCAGATGCACTCACAATCCAGCTCACTTACATATCCCTTTAGGCCCATAATCACCATCATTACATAAACCTTTCGTATATATATATATATATATATATATATATATATATATATATATATATATATATATATATATATATATATATATTGACATTTTTCTATAGGAAAGGTCTTGAAACTAGTGAAGTGAGACCTCACCAATACTTATTCTCCTATGAAGACTTTTCTTTCAAGTTGGTAAGTTTGCTTCATACTCAGGGGAATACAATAAAATTTGAACTAGAGAGGTATCGCCTCACTGAATTGAACAATACCTTATGCAGTTGTTACTATAATTAAATGCAATATGATGTTGACCCATTAAGTTTAAAAACTACTATTTTTTTGGTCATTAAAAATTGTTTATAAGAAACAAACAATTCTGTCAAATTTCTAAATCTTTTATTTGTTACGTGCATGTTTTTTAGGAGCACATGTAATTTATATTATAAAATGCTGACCATGCAATAATCTACTCCTATCTCCATTCTTGCTGTATTCAGAAACATTTTCTGTAGACGACAAAAGGCCCATGTTCATCATACTCCTTCCTATAAACCCACAACTGCTGGAAAGACTTTAAGGACGCCAAGATTGAGCCTCCTGTCCAGACAGAGAATTTTCTTTCTGGCGAAGCTGAAATTACGGGTTTCTCATGAGGAGACAACTTGTTTAGCTCTCTCTGCAGGCGTTCCTGGAATCCTTCGAACATTGTTGTGCCTCCACAAAGCAAAATGTTATTGACCATGTTCTTCTTCAGGACAGCATCACATTTATTGATACATGTCATGGTCAGAGTTTGGAGTCCAACTTGGGTGGACCCAATCATGGATGGTTTGAACAGGGCTTCAGCACAGATGAACCTTTCCTTGCCAACAGTGATGAGTTGCCCATCTGGAAGCTCATAATCTGCTGTGTACTCAGTTGGTGGCAAGTTTACTTCATAGTCCAAGTCGGACGATACATAACAGCATTTGTTTTTTATGTCTTCTACTAGGTGCAGGTGTTCATTTCTAAATTTATTTCCGTATTCATTCAATAGCATCATGAGGTATTTTGTGATATCATCCCCGCCATAATCCACTCTCCCAGTTATGTTTGGTAATATGTATCCTTCATGTATAGGAACAACATATGAAACGCCATGGCCACTCTCAACAACAAGAGCAGAAGTTTTGCCATATGAATACATTGACAATCTAGACTGATAAGCTATGTGCATAGCTGGGGTGCAGAACGTTTCAAACAGCATCTCTGCGTATTTCTCTCTATTGGTTGTTGGACTCAGTGGTGGGTCCGATACAAGGACAGCGTGTTCCTCTGTAGGGATCTTCATTTCATTCTGGAAAATATATTCCCAAATATCCTCAATGCAATCCCAATCCACCACAATGCCATGTCTCAGAGGATTAACACGTTTTAACGGTATATGGGCATTCTCCAATTCAGCACCAACAAAGGTTTCTTTTCTGTTATCTCCAGTTTTAGCAGTTTCTTGAAAGTGTTTCCCTACTGTCGATGACACCACACAGGAAGGCTTGGGTTGTCCAGCATATCCAGCTTTGCAAGAACCAGTCCCTATATCTATGATCACTGCTCTAGTTTCTTTAACAATCTTTGGCTTTACCTTGCTTGGTGTTGCACCCAATTGCTCTTTACCATCGCCATCTGTTTTTACTAATGTTGCCTTTTTCGCTGGTCCAGGCTTAAAAGTGGCATCTGGGATTCCGCTCATATTTCTTGTAGTGGACATTGTCTTTTGTGCTACCAGTAACAGGCAGCTAGAAGAATAATCTGTGGAGATTCCATGTTGCTATGACATCATAGCCTGTGACATCACAATTGTAATTCCAAATCCAGTTCACCTTTAAACAGAGCAGAATGTTCATTTCAGGTTACTCAATTTCTAGTTCAAATCCTGATGTTTTATAATAAAAGTGAAGCTACAACATATATTTTCTTTTTTTTTAGTTCATAAAGGACCGATATAACAGTATTATTTAAGATAGATGTTTTCATTTGACATTGATCATTATAATAGTCAAGGATTATTATTATCCTTTATTTGTAATGCGTCTAATCTAATTTAGACATGTCTCTCAGCTCCTCCAATCTCCCCATAATTACTTAATCAGGTTGGACACACACACACACACATCCAGCTGGAGGCTTATGTTCTAGTCGTTGAACATGAATTTAATATTGCTATTATAAATTATCATATGGGTATTCTATTGGTGATCAATGCTTAATTACGAAGACATTACAGTGGATCTTTAAAGGGACACATTTAGCACAGTTTGTGAAATTACTAAACATAGTTCTGTACACATTACATTAATCCAGGGAATAATATGCCAATTTATGGGATCAGGAAATATTTTACTTTTTCCCAAATGAGCCAAATACAATGCTTCAAATGGGTTTGGGGTTTGCCTTCCTTTGGAATACGTTACATCGTTTTTTCAAATTCAACTACTATGTTGGTGGAACCAGCATGCAAAAGAATAAGCAAGATTTTGCTGCCCCACCTTAATGCCAGGTACAACCGCATCCTTCAGTTCCTGCTACATCTCTATTACACCAGCAACCCCATCCTATATCAATTCGCCATGACACCCCTATGTTTTTTCTCCATAATCCCTTGTGATTGGATGAAAACTGGCAACATGTAAATAAGAACTGGTAGGGGGGTAGAGGAAATGTTCAACTTGTTTTTCTTGGGGTGTAGTTCTATGGCAAAGGTACACAGTCTTCAAAACCATTGGTTTATCTTTAGTAGTGGAAGCAGCAGAAACTAATTTATAAACAAGATTAATGCAAAAAATAATCAAAATGTCACCAATATCTCAGAATATGGTATATATGGCTCAGTGTATACATCACAAAAGGGATAAAATCTTCAAAATTATCATTTTTATAACCAGAAACCTGCTATACTTACAATATGTGGATCCATTTTGCCACACTAGTCAAATACTGATGAGATCATAAAGTGCTTATCTTCCTTGAATTAGTGATGTCACAGAACTGCAGAAGTCACTGAGTCTACTGTAAATACATTGAGCTCATTAAAGAGAATTTGTCATTCAAAATCATTTTTTTTTCAGTTATTCTATTTAGCACCACTATGTCCAATGTTTTTCAATATAAAAAAAGTAAAAAAAGCAAAAATAGTCATTACTTATATCTTTTCATTACTGCAGATATATTTTTCCCAGCTGATTCTGACTGCTACTGTCTCAGGAGGGTGTGACCTTGTAAACTAGTGAGATTTCCCTTACAACCGATGAAACAATGGCAGTTGAGGTCATATTCCTATTATACAAATATAAATATTGTGTGCATTCAAAGCCTCCTCCCGCCAGGAAATTGATCAGCAGAAATTGAATTAGTAGCTCACATAGCAGCAGAATTGTGTATAAAAGGTAATATACAAGAGGTTGTATTTTATTTCCATAAAATATGTTGCACATTTTCAGATGTAAAATGCATCACTACAGTAGTTATTTATTCCCTAGACTTCGGACAACCATGTTAAATCACCATGCTCAAGGCCAAGCACATTAATTCAACATGTTGGCATTTTGATGTTGATCGCAGTGGCGGCTGGTGAACTTTCAAGTTGGAGGGGCGCCAGGGCGAAACATAGCCCCTCCCCCGTTTTCAAACCACACCCATTTTTATAACTCCTCCCCCTGACATCATATTGACCTTTATAAGCCCCGCCCAATGACCTTATACTTGTAAAGACCATTGAAATACATGATCAGCAATGCAGCAATGTCAAGAAGTAAAGTAACAATGTGTTAAATTCATTGGTATACAATATAGATTGAAAAAACTCATGTGACAAGACTACAGCAATATCATAATTGCACCTATACGCATTAACAGAAAAATTAAAGCAGTGACACTTACCATTAGTCGGCTCTTCTTCTCAGGGTATTCACGTTCAGTAAGTTGACCAACGAGTACAAACAAATCTGCTGCCACATAGGGTTTGCACCTGGGGTTGAAAGAAAACAAACAAATCAATCAGACCATTCAAGAACAAAACCATACCTTAAAAACCTTAAAAGACCAAGTGGACCCATATACGCCCCAAACATACCTTAGAAGACCAAGTGTGACCATATAGGCCCCAAACATACCTTAGAAGACCATGTGGAACCATATAGGCCCCAAACATGCCTTAGAAGACCAAGTGGAACCATATAGGCCCCAAACATACCTTAGAAGACCAAGTGTGACCATATAGGCCCCAAACATACCTTAGAAGACCAAGTGTGACCATATAGGCCCCAAACATACCTTAGAAGACCAAGTGTGACCATATAGGCCCCAAACATACCTTAGAAGACCAAGTGTGACCATAGGCCCCAAACATACCTTAGAAGACCAATCAGCACTGTATAGGCCCAAACCAGTGGATCTTGGGATTCAAGAAAACAACAACATTTCACTTCTGTTTAGACAACACAATAATCAATGTCAAACAAACAGGTTGAATTAGCATATGGATAACCATATGAGCAGTAACGCCACGCCAAGGCTTCAACAATTGTTACTGACCATTCACACACCTTTCATAGCTCCTTCCATATGCACACCCACACACCATTCATACTTTACTTACCACTAGTTATTTTTGGTAGTTCGGTGGTGCCATTTCTGAGAACTTTACTTACCCTTGAAGGTGCCTCCAATTCCTTCAAACCAATGCATTCAACCGCTCCAGGGCCATGGTGCTTCTTAAATATCTTTTTATCCTCTTCAATGTGGAGAAGCATCTTTCTGATTCTGCAGTAGTCTTCGTTGTTGTAAGCAGGATTCCTTATAGCTTCACTGTCTCTGTGAAATCATTATGCAGATTAAATTGATGGTAAAGTTGGTGCAGAGCAACAGCACTCGTACAGACATGAAATTCTGGCTTCCCGTACAGAAGTGACAGCTACCCTTGGAAGTGCCTCCAATTCCTTCAAACCAATGCATTCAACCGCTCCAGGGCCATGGTGCTTCTTAAATACCTTTTTATCCTCTTCAATGTGGAGAAGCATCTTTCTGATTCTGCAGTCGTCTTCGGTGTTGTAAGGAGGATTCCTTATAGGTTCACTGTCTCTGTGAAATCATTATGCAGATTAAATTGATGGTAAAGTTGGTGCAGAGCAACAGCACTCGTACAGACATGAAATTCTGGCTTCCCGTACAGAAGTGACAGCTACCCTTGGAAGTGCCTCCAATTCCTTCAAACCACGCCAAGGCTTCAACAATTGTTACTGATCATGCACACACCTTTCATAGATCCTTCCATATGCACACCCACACACCGTTCATACTTTACTTACCACTAGTTATGTTTGGTAGTGAGGTGGTGCTGCTTAACGCAGTTTATCTTTGCACACCCTGGGGCTATGCATTCTTCTTTGCTTCAATCACTTGTATTTAAATTTTGCAAGGCGATCTTTCAAAGAACAAAACTTCTCAATGGTTTTTTCATTGAAGTCTGGGATCTCGGAAATCAGTTGCTTTTCCATTGAGAGCATCGCCAATGCATTCAACCGCTCCAGGGACATGGTGCTTCTTAAAAAGGTTTTTATCCTCTTCAATGTGGAGAAGCATCTTTCTGATTCTGCAGTGGTCATCGGTGTTGTAATCAGGATTCTTAATAATTTCACTGTCTCTGTGAAATCATTCTGCAGATTAAATTGATGTAAAAGTTTGTGCAGAGCAACAGCACTTGTACAAGCATGAAAATCTGTCTTCCCATACAGAAGTGACAGCTCAGTGCGTAATTGTTCCTTCTTCAGTATTGGATATGCTTGCACGGTGTCTTCCAGAGCTTGGGTTGGAAAGCAAGTGTCATGGGTTTTATACAAGTCACTTTGAACAAGTTTGCCACTGACTAGGTGATTTGAAAATGAAAAACGTTCTTTTGCATGAACCACCACTATGTCACATACCTCTCTTGAAAGTTGTCTCAAGGTTGAGATCTCCGTACTCCGTCTGTGGAATGTTACATCGCTCGGCAAACTTGCTTCTATCTCGTCAACAGAATTACGGATTTTCTGGATGCTGCTGACAAAGTCTTCTGTGACTTTTTGGATATAAACAGTATCCGTGTCTCGCTTCTGAAGCTGACTATAGAGGATGTCAACATGTGGCATTATTAAATGAAATAATTTAAGGAAGTAAAGGAACTCCCTGTCTTCCAGCATTCCAATGAAACCTGTGGCTTCACGTATAGATGTTGGATCAAAGTTTAGACATGCTTCAATTGTCTGGAAACATTCAAGTAGCGCATCTCTGTTCTCGTAGATGACGTTCACGGTCCTAACGTTGAAGTTCCATCGTGTCGGTGCACCTCTTGGAAGTCTTCTACCAACTACCTCATCCAGAACTCCAGTCCTTTTTGGAGAGCGTGAAAAAAAAGATGGTATGCCGCCTATGTTGGGAAAAAAAACTCAAACTCTTCCAATCCTTGAAACTGCTTTCTCCATTATTAGGTTCAGTTGGTGAGCATAGCAATGGACGTAGTGTGCGTTTGGGTACACGTCTTTTATTTTTCTTTGAACTCCTCCTTGATCTCCACGCATCACACTGGCACCATCGTAGCTTTGAGCTATGAGTTTCATCTTGTCTTCTGGCTCTGGGAGAACAGTATTCAGACTTTCCAGCACAACAGCAGCAATCGAGTCTGCATCTGTTGCTTTCATTTCCGTGAAGCCATCAAATCTTTCCACCACTTGATGCTTCTTGTCAATGTAGCGATAGACTACAACGCACTGTGTCCTAGCGGAAATATCGGTTGTTTCATCCGCTTGGATTGCCACAAACTGGGCTTCCTTAAGCTCTTGGTGAATCACTTCCTTAATAACTTCATGCATGCAGTCCAGTAGCTCATTCTGCACGGTTTTGGACGTGCCCTTAAACACAGTTGCAGTCTTCAAATGCTGTTCCATTGCACTATCGATACTGCCAACCAAATCCACCAGGCCTTGAAACACTCCTGGATTTAGCGATGTTTCACTTTCGTCGTGTCCTCTTAATGCCAGTTCAAAAGCGCCACAAAAGCGAACACAATCAATTATCTTCAAAAGGCTGTACCGGTTCTTAGCCACTTCTTCGTTGTGTTTTTGAATACTGACTTGGTATCCTTGGTCCAGTTGAACAGCAATGTTCGCCTGTCCAAGCATCTCAAACTTGATCCTGTTATCCAAGTGAGCTTTAGAACTTTTGTGTTTCGCCAATTTATCAGCTAGATGTTTGACGTCAGTCACTCCAGTTTTGGTCCAAGCAGCGTCACCACCAAATAGGATGCATGGGAAACAATATAAGGACTTCCTAGAAACGCTTCCACAAAGCCAATCGTTCTTCTTGTACCATTCAGTATTGAAAGTACGGATATATTGCTTCCCTCTATCTCTTGCGATTTGCTGCAGATTTATCTCTGGTTGGTCAGGTCCTAACCGTTTTACTTCCACCTTCTCCTCATAGGTTAGGGTGCCGAAAGGCTTCACAAGTAGAGAGTCAATAGTATTCATTTCTGATACCAATAGAAGAAAGAGATCACGGTATATTAATTTATATTATGTCACAAAATTACTTTAAAATAACAGTGTGTTGAATTCATTGGTATACATTACAGATTGCAAACCCTCATGTGACAAGACTACATCAACATCAAATTTGCACCTATACGCATGGACAGAAAATTAAAAGCAATGATACTCACCAACAGTTGACTCTCCTTCTCGGGGTATTCACGTTCAGTAAGTCAACCAACGAGTCCAAACAAATCTGCTTCCACAGATAGTTTGCACCTGGGGGGTGATAGAAAACAACAACAAAAAACATTAGAACGTTCAAGACCCAAACCGTAACTTTTAAAACCTTAAAAGACCAAGTGTGACCATATACTCACCAACAGTTGACTCTCCTTCTCGGGGTATTCACGTTCAGTAAGTCAACCAACGAGTCCAAACAAATCTGCTTCCACAGATAGTTTGCACCTGGGGGGTGATAGAAAACAACAAAAAAAACATTAGAATGTTCAAGACCCAAACCGTAACTTTTAAAACCTTAAAAGACCAAGTGTGACCATATAGGCCCCAACCGCACCTTAAAAACCCTAAATAACAAAGTGTGACCATATAGGCCCCAACCGCACCATAAAAACCCCAAATAACCAAGTGTGACCATATAGGCCCCAACCACACCTTAAAAACCCTAAATAACAAAGTGTGACCATATAGGCCCCAACCGCACCTTAAAAACCCTAAATAACAAAGTGTGACCATATAGGCCCCAACCGCACCTTAAAAACATTAAATAACCAATCAAAACCATATAGGCCCAAACTGTACATAAAAAAATATATATATATATATATATATATATATATATATTGAGATATATAATTAATTATATATATATATATATATATATATATATAGATAGATAGATATATCAATATATATCAATATATATATATATATATATATATATATCAATATATATCAATATATATATCAATATATATCAATATATATATAAATATATATATCAATATATATCAATATATATATATATATATATATATCAATCATTATATATATATCAATCAATAATCAATATATAAATCTATCAATATATAAATATATATATATATCTCAATATATATATATATATATATATATATATATATATATTAATCAATAATCTATATATTAATCAATCAATATATAAATATATCTCTCTCTCTCTCTCTCTCTCTCTATATATATATATATATATATATATATATATATCAATAATCAATATATAAATCAATCAATATATAAATATATATATATATATATATATTCCAATATATATATATATATATATATATCAATCAATCAATAATCAATATATAAATCAATCAATATATAAATATATATATATATATATATATATATCAATATATATATATATATATATATATCTATCAATCAATATATCTATCAATCAATATATATATATCAATATATATATCAATCATTATATATATATATCAATATATATATATATATATATATATATATATCAATATCAATCACACACACACACATAAAAAATATACATAAATATACATAAACATATACATAAAAAAATATATATTAATTGATATTTATTAATTGATTAATTGATGTACATTATTAATTATTTGATTATATTGCTCATGTATTTCTATTAGACATTATTTATTATACATATTACAGTGCTATTTATTTGCTATACATGTTACAGGATATTATCCTGTAACATTTATATCAGATAAATAGCCCTGTAATATGTATAATACATACAGGGTCACACAAGTTCACACTAACCTTTTTTGCCCTTACAGGCTTCCATACCTGCTTTGCTAATTTGCTATTTTTTTAAAGACTCTCATTGGTTGAAATCAATGTCAATCAAAAAATTTCAGCCAATCAGAGTCCTTCAAAAATTAGTATAAAAGGCGGAGCGTGGGGAAAAAACAATTAGTCGCGGGTGGAGCTCCTTGTAGGAGGAGCTCCGTTAGTTTGTTGTGTTGTTTTTTTTTAGAGCGTCGTTTTTTTTAGGTGGAGGCCTCTTGCAATGGGCCAGAATGGATGGACAATGGCTTCAATCAAGATGAGGAGACAAGGGCTTCTATCAAGTTTGGATTATGGAATGACATGGGCTTCAATCAAAATTGATTGGGATGCCCGACGACTATCCAGGGCAGAAGGCCACCGCTGGAGGGGTCAATTTGACAGGTAAGTATGTGCTGTTGTTTACTTTATTATTGTTTTTTGTTTTTCCCTTCCCTTATTTTTATTTTATCTTTAAAAGTGACAGGCATTTATTTAATTTTTTTAACTGCAAGCAATGTTAAAGATACATTGCCTGTTACTTCTAAAAATGGAATAAAAATAGGGGGGGGGGGGGGTGTTTTGTGTTTAACTGTAGTGTAGTGTTAACATAGGCAGGTAGGTTGGTTGGTAGTTCGGTCAGGGTGGGGTCAGGTGTGGTCAGGGGGGTAGGTAGGTGGGTTGGTAGTTGGGTCAGGGTGGGGTCAGGTGTGGTCACTGGGTCAGGGGGGTAGGTAGGTGGGTTGGTAGTTGGGTTGGTAGGTAGGTTGGGGTGGGGGTTGGCCAGGCCCCGATGTGCCTACAGGGGGGGGTGATCGGGGGTTGGCGTTGGCATGGGCCCATACGGGTACCACAGTCAGTGGGTCGGTGGCCACATAGGCCACATGGAGGTGATCAGGGGTGGCACAGGCCCCATGGGGGTGATCCGATCACCCCCATGTGGCCTGTGCCACCCCGCTCACCGCCCGATTACCCCGATCACCGTGATAGGGGTAATCGGGCGGTGGCATAGCAGAGGCCACATCGGGTTGATCGGGGGTGGCACAGGCCACATGGGGGTGATGGGGGTGGCACAGGTCAGGTCTTTTGGGGCTACTGGCACTGCGGGGGTGATTGAGAGTTGACCAGGCATTGCAGGCCTATGTCGGTGGTAGGTAAGTTGGTGGGTGGGTAGGTGGCAGGCCAGGCAGGCATAGTGGGGTAACTGGGGGGACCCTTCCTTTTATTAGGGGCACTAGGGGTTTGGTTTGGCCAGGGCAGGTAGACTTGCTGTGTTAGGTTGGGCAGATGTGAGTAGTTTCAGCCAGGGAGGTCTCTCTCAGTCTCAGCGTGAGCAGGGTCAGGAAACAGAAAGAGGGAAGGGACTGGAATCTGGTGGTTTTATTAACTGTGGATGTCAATCAAAAGTTAACTCAAGGCCCTATTAGCTGGCGGGCGCTCGGAGCTAACGGTCTGGGTGGGTTTAGATTGTTCTCCTGACAACTGTACAGCCTTCCATCATTGATTGGTCAATGATGGAAGACTGTAAGTCATGAAATTGATACATTATCACTGCCCATGCATATCGTCATTGTGCTGGTGGGTGGAATGCATTAACGATCAGGGGGCCAGGCCTCATTGATTCATAGAGTCTAAAGGTTAGTGTACTAGTCAGTGTAGTGTAATATGATCACACAGGGATGCAGGGAAAGCTACAATAGATACAGAGCAGCAGTTAATATATACACACAAGGGCAAGGGGTTATCTTAAAGTGACAGTGTCCCAGGGAATAGTTTGCTTCATTTATTAATGTAATAACACTTGAATGCTGATGTACACATTATATTTAATTGTTTTTGGGTTATTACTAATAAATTATTGTGTTTTTTTATTGCAGGGTCACGAAAATACTAGGGAGGGCGTTTGCCCCGACGCCCCAATGGACGGGCCGCTCCTGGTTGATCGCCTCCCTCTTTCTCCCCCAACCCCTCTATCTCTTCCCATCTTCCCTCTCCACACTTCTGCTTCCTCTACAAACCTTTCTCTTCCCATTTCCTCTTGCCCCCATTGCTGCTCCCTCTACTTATCTCTACTCTCCCTATACATTTTTTTTCTCCTCATCCCCCTATCTACTCCCTGAGCCCTCTGGACTGATGGAGAGAGGGTGGATTATGTATAAAAGATGTATAAGAGGAGGGCTGGGGTAAATGTGGGGGAAAAGAGGGGAATGAGGAGAGAGAATGAGAAGTGAAGGGTATTGGGGGGGAAATGGTATAAGGAGAGGGTGGAAGGGGAGACGGGGGGCATTAGGGAAGAGATGTAGACAGAAAGGTTGCTGGGTCGGCAGGAAAGAATGGGTTATGAGGAGACAGGGATGGGAAGGAGAATTGGTATTGAAGGAAGAGGGGAGATGAGAAAAAGAGGGGTAATGGGGAGAGATGGGGTATTGGAAGAGAAAGGGGTATAAGCGGAGAGAGGGGGAAGAAGGAAGGGATGGGGTTATTGGGGGACATAAGAGAAAAAGGGGTGATGAAAATTAGAGGGGATTGAGGGAAGGGTGAGGAGGGAGATAGTGGGGATTGGGTGAAAATAGTGGGGTTAAAGTAAGGAAGTGAGCAAGGAGGAGGCTAAGAGAGAGGGGGATAACGGAAGTGAGAGAGGGTAAAGGGCAAGAGAGAAGGGGTTGTTGGGGGAGAAAGCTGGAAATGGGTGATAAAAACATGGGATACAGGAGAGTTAGAAGGATGGTGGGAAAGATAACTTTACACTAATACTGATATAGTACTATAACTGTGTTTATGTGCTATGTGTATAACTATGACGAACAGGAATGTCTTTATTACAATTGTGTAAACATTGGCGTACCATGTGTCGGAATATATGAAAATATGAGTAGTCGTTAAAATGTTTAATTCTAAGGTGTAATCTTTCCGGAGATGTTATGAAGATAACAAGTTGTTGCTTCTTTAATATAAATAAAAGGTTTTTAATGTGAACTAAAACGTAACACAGATAGGAGTCATGGTTATAAATGTCCAGATAAGTTTACAGAATGGAATGGATCCATAGTTAACTCCTTAAGATTCTACTATCATTACAATTGTTGTAGCTTTACAGATACAAAAAGGCATATAAATACCCTGAGACAGTACAAATGTGACCATAATGCTACTCCCAAAAACTTTCTCTATTCTTCAGTCTAGTTCATATTGTTATTGTTTTAACTACGGTATGTGGAACATTTATTTATTAAGATTATACATCCATATTTAACTAGCAATTTTCAATTTCCTCTACTAATAATTTAAATTATGTTTATGCAAATTTTTTATCATATAACAAAAAAATATATAACAAAAATGTTTGAAAGGACTTCCAAGTGCATGTGGCAGAGAATGGTGCCGCCTTGTGAATGAGCCTCAAATCAATACATAAATAATAATGCCAAGTGATAAACAATCATTTATTTTATTGTATGAATATAACAAAAACAAGGTTTACTTCACAAATAAACTGCACATTTTAGAAGGTTTAGTCCGTGTAACTGCCGCTATAGAAATCAGAAGCTGTAACATCACAAATGCCTCTTCAGGTGCTCCTTCAGCTGAGGAATGGTTGCGTGCTGCTGCTTGCAGACATGGCACTGAAGGGGCAATTTCAGAAGCTCCGACACTCCATCTTTGACAGTCACCTTGCCCTTCAGCTTAACCATCTCCATGACATCTGATAAGAAGAGAAATATGTTAATGAAACAGACACATTCATTTTAAATTAATTATTTTAGCAGCTGTG
The DNA here is from genome assembly GCA_027410445.1 of Discoglossus pictus. Classification (NCBI taxonomy): domain Eukaryota; kingdom Metazoa; phylum Chordata; class Amphibia; order Anura; family Alytidae; genus Discoglossus; species Discoglossus pictus. The sequence goes on from CM050163.1 coordinate 242,221,586, forward strand.
TAAGCCTTGCACATAAATCATTTTTGGTGAAATTTTACATTTTTGAAGACTCCATTTTATGTTTGTCACATCACATCCTCAGTGAATCATGAGGGAGTGTTTCGGCTGTAAGTGGGGAGAGGGGTGGGGGATAAGGGAAGATAATTGGATAAGATTGTAATTGACCCCCCCCCCCCTCCCATCACTAGCCCAGAAGAAGATTCCTTGCTTCAGGAAATGCAACCAGATCTCCCCAACAATGTAAATTCTCCTTGGATTCCCCTAGGGCCCATGAGAGGCTTCAAAATATATATTTTTTCTAATCAGAAAGTAGATGTATGACTTTTTTCATGGTTAATTAGTTAAACTCAAAAATGTGCCCTTAAGAATCAAAATGGTATGTCTAAAGTGTTAGGTTCTTCTCATCCCTCTTTATCGCTCATGACTGACGACAAGGTCTCAGGGACAGGCTGTTGAAAATCATAACCCATGCCATTTTACTTTTTTCTGCTGTATTAGTCCCTACCACTTTTATTTAAAAGTTATTTCATGCACTTGCCACCAAGTAAGTTTACCCCTTAGAGTAAGTTTACCCTGAATAGTTCACAAAATCACAAGCTCTTGTTGTAGTAGCCTCTTTCTAAAAACATATTTCTCTCCCAAACTGTATCATTTGCTTTAGCTTATTTGAGAGTTTCTATCACATCCCTTCTCTTCCCTCTCTTTACTAAGCCCTAACCATAAAAAAGTTGCAATTTGGGGTTTTATTTTAGAAACAAATAAAATGTCATAGCATTTATTCCCTTGAAATACGTTTCAATGCTTTAAAAAATGACCTCATTGTCTTACAAACTACTGGCCGGAGACCACCATTTCATTACTTCCTGGATGGGAACAATTGTTAAGCAATTAGCCTTCAGGTAATATTTCATCGAGTTCTTCTGCAGGCAGAGATAACAGATTAAAACAGAGGAATCCTAATCTATTTGTGTGGCCTTTACTTGTTTTATGGAAAAGGGCTACCTGACAAATGAGGGAATAACAGGTACCATATTATGTGAAATGACTACATTAAAAAAGGGACTCTTGTCAACCCAACAAGAAGTTGATTTCATATTAAAGAGCATTAAAACCTGGCTATACATCATACTAGCAGTTTTCATCTACAGTAAATCATTTCTGAAATATTTAGAACTGATTTTAAAGATGCAGTATGCTAATGTGCGGCTCAGAGTTCTTGATAATGGTGGGAGAGTGATCCAACTGCCAAATAACATTGCATGTCTTTATTTTTGGCCACTACAGAGACAGAAACAAAAAAGAAATCAGAGGCGCTCATCTGAGAACAAACAATAACCAAGTAGGTTTGTTCTCTAGGTCTGGTCACCTAGTCAGAGAGCAACCTCTTTTAGCTCACTTGTGCCCTTCACAGGGAGAAATATCCTGTAGTATATCAGTCTGGTCTTACTCAGAAGTGTGATCCAGCCCCGAAATACCAGGCAATACTACCCTGAGCAGGAGAAACAGCAAACTTAAGATGCGTTTCGCCCTCTGTGGGCCTCATCAGTGTGGTGCAGCTTTACTCCCTAAGTAACAGTGAGCAAGGGGTCCACATCCGGTTCCCCCTATCACCCATAGGGCGAGAAAAAAAACTAAGGGTCATTTGCATAAACAAAAAAGAGGTGCTCAATCTGAGAATGGACATTACCTGAAGGTAGGTTTGGTTACCTACTCCGACAGCGACCTCTTTTAGCTCACTTGTGCCATTCACAGGGAGAAACAGACAAGCAAACTGTAATCCTAATTAGCACAAAGCAGCTAATTAATATATATGAGCAGCACATTTGCATTTATATGCAGCAACAACAACATTGAATTTCCCATGACCGATTCACATGTTTTACTCAGTATTAAAGAAGATTTTTTGGATCTGATTAATTTAATGAAACACAGGCATATTACATTGTAAGACAATGTGCCAGTTTGGTAAGCATCTTATTGAGAAGCATTCTTAAAAAGATATTTTATTAAACTGTAATATCCATACAGAAAATATAGCTGCATAGTTCTCATTACACGTTTACCATCTTCTCAGTCAGTCTCACAAAAGGATCAGATTTTTTACCTTTGGAATCTAGGAAATAATCCGTCGTGAATGAGTTCCAGTGTTTTTTGTTTTTAAGGCAAGGAGAATCAAAGTCTTGACTGATGACATGTAGATGAACATGGCTGCCGAGGAAAAATACATAAGAATGAATGTGACACTGTGTCTTGTCCCACGTCAAGACTCAATATATTCTTTACAAAATGACTTATCAATTATTCTAAGATAAACCTATGTGACAAATCTGTGTTAACACCACTCCTTTCTACTGTGCATCCTCTGCGCCATGCCACCTTTATACTTGAAGCAATCTACCCTCTAGTCATTATAAACTCAACCCACAGAAATTATATTTCAGTACTTGGGTGGGGGACCACCTAGGAATACCAGGATCTGTATGCTGTGGCCCACTGGAGAAGGAACTGGCAACCCACTCCAGTATCGCTGCCATGAATACCAAGTGGATCAGCATGACCAGGGACATAAAGATGTGCCTGATGTGTTACAGTCTATGGGGTGACGGAGAGTTGGACACGACTGAACAATACACATAAAAATAGGATGGCTCCACTAATTTGTAATATGGAATTTTTCTCCTTCTTCCACACCAAAATAATAAAAACTGGAATGAATGTTCTGCTACAACTACAAATAATATACAGAAAACAAATTAAAAATAGCCTGTCTTTGGAATAAAACAAATTCTGCAGTTATCAGTAAAAACACATATGTACAAGGTCTTCTATAGGAGAGTAATTTTCCCACAACATATTGTGGATCAATATGAAGCCACTGTCTATATAATGTGGGCAATAGAAGCTGCAATGTGGTGATTCACAGATTGCTAATTAATCATCTCATACAGTGACAGATAATGATAGACAAGATTGGGGACAAAAGTAAACAGGCTAACTTAGAGGCCGGAAGATGGAAATGTAAGAATTAGTTATAATTCATACCTTTAAATACTTAATAATACGGCTTTCATTGTGCTTTTAAATGGCCATGATTAGTTTTACCACTGCAGGGTTGCTTTTATTTGCTACCTCAACAGGTGATACTATTATGAGTTGCACTTTCATTTAAACCTATTTTTTGCCTTACAACATTGAGGCAACCTTTCAATTTTACTGTATAGACATTTTATCTGCATCCAAGGTCCCTATAAATACATTTGGGCCTAAGTCTCATCTGTATACAACAGGTAAGGTCTCTATTTGCATTGCCTGCTCTCACACAATGTTATAACTCATGGGCTTGTACAGGAAACTTTAGCAAAACTTGTTTAAAGATTTTAAATCTTTGAGAAAGACGTCAGTTGTGCATCGAAACGCGTCAGACGGGAGCGTCCTATGCGGTCCACTGTGGCACGCATACAGACGCTGTCTGTTTAGGCCTTGCTCTGTTCACCACGCGCTCGCCTAACTTTAATCGCTCCAGTACCCCCTCGTAGTATACACCTCCTCTCCTCGAATTCACTATAAGACATTTCTTTTATCAACGTGGATGTCTGTGGCAATTAATATGCCTTCAATAGCCCCTATTCAGTCGACACTATAATGATAAAGGGGTTTTACTATGTATACATCAGTTTCTGACTAACTGTGATAGTGATGAGTTTGAAAGTAGATTGAATCAAGCGATTTAAAACATATAATTGTTTTTTTAAAAACCATACAAAGCGTTTAGAACAAAACAAAAGCAAGCCTTAAACTTTATATTTACATACAACCAATATTAGCTTTTTCAAGCTCCTGAGATATTGACTATCCTAACAAATTTGGGCCATTTTGGCCTTATGGAAGGCTCTGTTTCTATCCTTGTTTTTAACATTTTTATTCGCCGTTGTGAGGTATAAGTACCTAATAAATAATTAAATATATGTATGTAATTTTATTCCCAATTACACTATATGTTATCTATGGTAAAACCATTATCAGAATGAAAAACTCTTGGGATCTAGAAAATCCATTACTCTCAAATAAAGATTTTAAATACAAAACCTGGTACAGGGAAAAAGAATTATTAGATCACGTTGACCCTTGTTTGTTGGATTAAGATCACAATTGATACGCATGAAGGATCTTCCATCCAACTAACAAACCAGTAACGTCATATCAGTATTACTTGAAAACGCTAAGTGGAGTCTGTGGAATAGATAAAAAAAAACATTTGAATAGGGGATGCCCCTCAAAACATTTAAATTGCTAAGAAAAATATGCTGTATTCTTCTAAAAAAGAGATATGAATGAGTTTGTTAATTGCAGACATAATTAATAAAAGTCAGTGACCCTTTACGATCTTCTCACCTCATGCTTGGGATGGCATGGTAGCCTAGTCTGAACCGTGTCCCTTTGAGGTTTGTATGCTCCTGTGTCATTCTCTCTCCTATCTCATGCATGTGCTGCAGCAGTTCCAGATGCTGTTCTCGCAACACCTTCAAACTGGAGATGGATTCCCACGGCAAAACCAACCAGTGATGCCGTGCCTTTGGGTATTTATCCTTAATCACCACTACCTTGTCATCCTTGTAAACCTAGATGGAATGATAACATTAATTGTCAGCAGAAATAGAGATATCAAATTGCCATAATAAACAAATATTCTATCCATCAATTTGCAACAGTGTAACATTACAGCACTACGGAATATGTTGGTGCTTTATAAATATTACTAATCATTACAGGTAAATATAATGAATATTAACAGAGACACATAACTCCCAAACAGTCAATCTTGTAACAAATGTCCATAAATATTTGGGCAGATCTGGTATAGGAACTGTACTTGCCAGGTGATTTAGCTCTATGGAGAAATGATTCATTGTCTCTGATGCACCTAAAACTAAAAAAGGCAGCTGTTGCAACCGTGAAGCTAGATGTTGGTGTGACAGGTGTAGTCAGTCAGTCTCTCCAGGGAGTGAATGACTTATACACAGAGCAATTACTTGGCGGCACCGTGCCCTAACTGTAACACATCAACATCTCATTATGTCTGCGGAGTCTGAACATTTCCAAAATGTCAGGCCACGTGCACCGACCTAGGCCAATCTACCTATGCCACCCTTATTCTTTCTGACAACATAAGGCATGGAGCCAGATACTGACACAGTCAACTGTGGACCAAAAAGTGGAAATCTACAAATCTGTGCCAGGTTGAACCATCACTGCTCAAGCAAGGACATACATTATATGCCATGGGTGTGTTCTTTGGCAGTGTATTGGATGTCCAGGAATTGACCTTGACCTGTAACTTCAACTATTCTCTAGGTGCCACCTGCCTGACCTCAACCGTGTATTATTATTTTATTAACACACTGTTTTACTTGCCAAAATCTTCAAATAGTCCCTGCAAAGGTCTACCCCCTGTAGCTCATATATACAATATGTCTATAGTATTAGATGTACTAGCCAATCAGAGACTGTGTCTCAGTAACATGTCGCTTATTTGTTACAGAGATCCAGCATGTGATCGCCTAGTACATCTAGTACTATAAAATCACTGCGTGCATGAGCTACAAGGGAGGACCTTGTAGGGACTGTTTGTAACGTTTCAGTGAGTAAAAACAGAACTTTTAAGCATGTCTTAATAAAATGATGTTTAGTTATGAAAATAAACAATTAGGTAATTTATATTAATATTAAAAACAGGGAACTCTCCATGTCCCTTTAATGGCTTATAGTAACAGACACATAGTATAATACCTTCTTCTATATGGTGCAATTGAATGACTAGCTGTAATCTCACCTGCATTGCTGGATCCTGCATGGAAACCTTTAATCCCTGGCTCCAATGGCCTTGATTTTTAACCTGATAACAAGCAATAAAAAAAATGGAAAGCATAAGTGTGATCTGCTAAAATGAATATGAGATAAAAACATGCAAATATGGAGTTGGACACCAAATAAAAACCTACAATCACCTCTGTTTTGCTCATTCTGTTATCTACATAAAAAGCTCATGATTATCAAGTCCTCCTTTATTATTACTTATCTGCAGTACAAGTAGAGATTCCACTGTCTATTTAAGTAGTACTTTATCAGGCTGTTCCTGAACCTTCTCCATCTGAAACATACCCCCATCTTCAACTTTCTTAAACTGTTGAATGAATAAATGTACATATATAATATCTGGCACTAAATCTACTTTTTGCAAAATATAATCCAAGAAAAAAATATTTTATTATTTACAACACCATTTCCAACAGGGTCCTATGTAAATATATTATTACAGGTGCCTACTAGGGTAAAAATAATGCAGTGATCAAAAATAGATAGATAGTATGAGCACTCTGACCCAGGGAAACCTTTAAAAATAAACTTTTATTTCAAACAATAAAAATAATACGTGAATAACTCTGGGTAGATAAAAAGGAGGTTATTTACCTAGATGATCAAACATCACATATACCATTTAGGAAAGGCATATCAAAATATGGGAAAGTATGAAAAAGTGGTCTCAATCTTGGTGACGTAACCACTATTATATAATATGACTGAATAAAAGTACATTTTTAAAACGTTATTTCCCTGGGTCAGAGTGCTTTTACTGGAAAAGGGTTTTCTATCTATCCATTTTTTTATTAAATGTAATACAGTCCAAATATGCTCATTTAGGCTTGTGGTATAGAGTACTGTAACACTAGAAATGTTTTCTAGGCCTTTATTATTTTATTTTTTATAAATAAAAATATGTATATTTATATATATTATATATATACATATATATATATATACAAACACATATATATTTTTTTTTTATTACATATTTTAGCTGTGATCAGACCCAGGATCCCTTGGTCACCTTTTTATTAGTGGCTCTGATGTGAGCTGCGAGATATAATCAGCATCAGAGCCACTCAGCAACAATTACTATACCTGTGCCTCTACACACACATTTTACAAAGTAACATTTCTGGCTTTAGGTTTAATTTCTTTGTTTGCTAATAACTACCTATTGTAAATTTGCTTATTTAGACTTGATGTTTATAGTACTGCAACAGCCGCCCCTTTTGCTATGACCCTTTAATGGAACTCTTAAAGAGTGTTTAATTTGAGCTGAATTGTAAGTACTTAGTGGCAGCAGGTAAACAGTATGCATTAATATATTAATGGTATATAAAGGTTACTTTTAGAAAGTATTGTTTTTCACTTTGATTTTTCAGCTTTTGAAAAAGAATGGAAGGGCTGGACCAAAATTGCCTTCAAGGGGTATTATTCTGTTCATGTATGAGTACTACAGTGGATATAAAAAGTCTACACACCCCTGTTAAAATGTCAGGTTTCTGTGCTGTAAAAAAATGAGACAAAGATAAATAATTTCAGAACTTTTTCCACCTTTAATGTGACCTATAAACTGTACAACTCAATTGAAAAACAAACTGAAATCTTTAAGGTGGAGGGAAGAAAAAATAAATAAATAAATAAATAAATAATGCGGTTGCATAAGTCTGCACACCCTCTTATAACTGGGGATGTAGCTGTGTTCAGAATTAAGCAATCACATTCCAAATCGTGTTAAATAGGAGCCAGCAAAAGGTTTCAGTCAGGAGAAGAGTACAAAGAATTTCTAAGGCATTAGATATACCATGGAACACAGTGACGACAGTCATCATCAAGTGGAGGAAATATGGCACAACAGTGACATTACCAAGAACTGGAGTTCCCTCCAAAATTGATGAAAAGACGAGAAGAAAACTGGTCTGAGAGGCTACCAAGAGGCCTACAGCAACATTAAAGGAGCTGCAGGAATATCTGGCAAGTACTGGCTGTGTGGTACATGTGACAACAATCGCCCGTATTCTTTATATGTCTGGGCTATGGGGTAGAGTGGCAAGACGAAAGCCTTTTCTTACGAAGAAAAACATCCAAGCCAGGCTACATTTTGCAAAAACGCATCTGAAGTCTCCCAAAAGCATTTGGGAAAAGGTGTTATGGTCTGATGAAACCAAGGTTGAACTTTTTGGCCATAATTCCAAAAGATATGTTTGGAGCAAAAACAACACTGCACATCACCAAAAGAACACTATACCCACAGTGAAGCATGGTGGTGGCAGCATCATGCCTTGGGGCTGTTTTTCTTCAGCTGGAACTGGGGCCTTAGTTAAGATAGAGGGAATTATGAACCGTTCCAAATACCAGTCAATATTGGCACAAAACCTTCAGGCTTCTGCTAGAAAGCTGAACATGAAGAGGAACTTCATCTTTCAGCATGACAACGACCCAAAGCATACATCCAAATGAACAAAGGAATGGCTTCACCAGAAGAAGATTAAAGTTTTGGAATGGCCCAGACCTGAATCAGATTGAAAATATGTGGGGTGATCTGAAGAGGGCTGTGCACAGGAGATGCCCTTGCAATCTCACAGATTTGGAGTGTTTTTGCAAAGAAGAGTGGGCAAATCTTGCCAAGTCAAAATGTGCCATGTTGATAGACTCATACCCAAAAAGACTGAGTGCTGTAATAAAATCAAAAGGTGCTTCAACAAAGTATTAGTTTAAGGGTGTGCATACTTATGCAACCATATTATTTTATCTTTATATTATTTCTTCCCTCTACCTAAAAGATTTCCGTTTGTTTTTCAATTGAGTTGTACAGTTTATAGGTCACATTAAAGGTGGAAAAAGTTCTGAAATGATTTATCTTTGTCTCATTTTTTTACAGCACAGAAACCTGACATTTTAACAGGGGTGTGTAGACTTTTTATATCCGCTGTACATAACCTAAAACCTACTCATCTAAGAGTCAAGCACTTCCATTGGCAGAACTCGCCCCTTAGAATAAAGGTGTATAGACCAGTTTGTAATGACCTCAGCAATATGGGCTCCTATCAATTCAACATTTTAAAAGCAGGTATTTAATAAACCTGTTTGCTATTAAAAATACAAATGTATTCAATGTACCTATACGTTCTACTTAAAGAACCACTGTTGTCCTTTTTTTTGGACCTATCCTGTTATGGTAGCACCTCCTGGTGGTGAAAAAAAGTTACTGCATGCAAAGAACTATTCTCCCCTCTCCTCAGGAACTTGACAGCGCTGAATTGACAACGAGGCCATCTGTATGTTCGGTGCGGGAGCTCGGCCCTTGAGCGCGCCTCGGCGCACCTTATAAACCACATCGGAGGGGGGCATATTGTTTTGCCTGCAGTACCAGTAAATAAAGCCTATTTGGCACTTTAGCCCTCTGCAGAAAAGCGACAATAAAAGGAAAGGACCTTTTTTTTTTTACATGTGTATTTGAATAACTACTTTTTTTAGAAACAGACATAATGTAAAAAAATACAGAAAAATTGATCTATGAGAATGTGTCAGTTACAACTGTCAGTGTCATCAACAGAACTAATGAGAGACTCTGGGGTGTCCACGCCTGCATTTGAGGATATCCCTGCTGCACCCAGGTGAGACGATCGCTTCTTCATGCTGATTGACTCACCTGTGCACTGAAAGGAAATCCTCAAATCCAGGCCTCTGTGCGTCCCACCAGGGCCAAACTTGAACACCCCTGGTATACAAGGACACACCCTCCTGAGAAAGTAGCACACAGGATTTGATCATAAGAAAAATATTTAACCTTGTTGCATTTATATTTTTTGTTAATCAAGTTTAATTATTCAATAGCAAAATATGGCCATAGTGGTTCTTTAAGCTGAAAAAATATTATAGTTTCAGTGGCTTCTAACTGACCTCTGTCTATGTTTTAAAGAATTGCTGTAGTTCAAGAAAAAAGACACTGGTTTGTGAAGTATTAACAGCGGTGTAATCCACGGGCATAAAGCATTTTTAGGGAAAATACGAATTTTCGAAACCTGTTTAAGAGTAAAAGAATCCATTTTGTGTTTGTTACATCATATCCTGGATTACAAGGGTTTGTTTAATTATCCATCAGTGGAGGGTGGGTTGGGGGAGGACTGGAAAGCTTTGATGGATAAAAGTATATGACTGAAATTGATACCACAACTGTCCCCCCTCACTGGCCATGAAGAGGAAATCTTGTATTAGGAAATGGAAGCATTGCTCTACAGAAATGTCTCACTAAAATAACTTCCATCAACGTATCATGGATGCCTCCAGGGTTCACCAGAGGCATCATTATTTATATAACCAAATATATGACTTGTTTCTGCTTAAACGGATATCTAAGTTTGCTGGATTAATACATTTCTGCACTGTGTAGGAAAAAAACAACCTATGTGTATGCAGCACATCTCATAAAAAAAATATTTTTATTAATATCTAAAAATCCCTCTAATGATTGTGTTTACAGCCCCATGGGGTGTCTACACAATCTACACAACTTCCTGGTGCCCCCCCAATCAGCATGCAGCATCCGGGAAGCAATATTAACCCACTATTTACCTGCTCTTGCTTGCTCAGCCAATAGTAGAGCAGGGTTTTCAGCCTCCCAATCACTGCTGAGATATGACTCATCCCTGCTTCCTGTATATGCAGTGTGGTGTTGCCATAGCAACTAACATAGTGCTATGTCTCAAATCTTTCATCTAACCGGATTGGCCAAAACAAAGTATGGAGGGGGTGTTATCCTTAATTTAAAACTGTCAGAAATTACAATAGATTTTGCTAACTTCAAGGTAAGTATTTAAATGTTTATTTTGGTATTTTTTCATGCAAACATTTATTTTCATATACTATTAATTTTCCTCTATCAGATGTATTCATAATCCAGGAAACGTACATATCCCTTTAATTATTCTCTTAGTCTAAGCTTTCAAATATATATTTTTCTCATTATACAGTGGTTCATCAAAATGAAAATGCTTAATGGTTTCAGTATTTTTAAATGCCTCACCATTCAAAGAAAATATAAGAGATGTCAAATGCAAAGCAGATCTTGTTCCCATCAGTAATTGGGATGACAATATTGTAGCTAAACAGAACAAATTGGTGCCAGATATGCCATTACCATTCAAGCCTAATTGCCTGGATCCAAGACCATAATGACAACATATCCGAATATATAAAGTCTGTTACCTAATGTTTTGAATCGTTCTTATATTCATTTTTCTTATATGAACATGAACACCAGGATTTATTTATATATATTTACACTGATTTTCTTAGAATATTGCAAACCCAAACATTAAAAACAGCACGACAGATTGTGTATGTTATGCTGATTAGTAACTCAGGAAACAATTAAATGCAAGGAATAATAAATGTAACAAAACAAAGAGTCAAAGCTTATTTATAACAAGCATGCTAATGCCAGCATAAAAATAAAAGATTTGAAAAAATTAAACTGGAATTACATATTTTTTCATGTCCCTTACTTGACTGTAAGAACCAGCTATTAAGACCACTGTATAATTAGATGTCGCTTTACTAGTGGGCAGTAAATATCTTATTGAATAGAAAGGTTTAGTAACCATGACCGATATTATCTTTTATTTCAGAGGTGGAGCTAGTGAATGAAGGGCCCTGGTGCAAAATAATTTGTGGCCCCCTTGCAGCTTACCCTGTAGGGGTCAATAAAAAGCCAAAAATATATGTTAATGGTCAGATCACCCCTAGGGTTATTTGATCACGTTCTATAAAAAAAAAAAAACGATCTGCTCCTCTCTCTTAACTTAAAAGTCCCCCTTTACTCCAGGTTAAGACAGTAGCAGAGGGGCCCTATCCTGATGTGGGCCCTGGCGCTTTGCACTAGCTTCACTACTGATAACACTGTATACCTAGATTATAAAAGGAAACACTAGATGTGCCTTAAGAACATATTATGCAAGAGCATATAAAGTACATACCTCAGGAGCATTTAGATGCTTTTTAGATGAGGAGCTGTCATGGCTTTTTTGTATCTTAGAGTTTGAAGCATTATCTGAACCCATTTTCCCACACTTTCTGGTACTTTCTGTGTTCTCATCTAGCGTGCTCTCATGGGATCTCTTGTTAGAAACTGTCTTTTCATGATGTTTTGGGACTGGTTCTGATCCTTCCACAAATTCTACTGTGTAGGGGTAAAGGTTATTCACAAGATGTAAGATCTGTCCAGGCTTAAGCTTTACTTCTTGATCTTTGCCAATTTCCATAGAATCAATGCTGGTTGGGTTTGTTCCCATCTAAAAAAGAGAAATGTGAAAATTGATCACAGACACTAGACAAAATGGCACCCCAGATGAGAGACACCATGACATAACTCCTTTACTGTTCACTGGCAATGAGTTGAGAAGCAATTGGCAAGCAGCATTTCATTCAGGCTCTGGGAGGACACCACTAGTTTGGGCAAAGTTCATTGCAAGTGATTGGCTTAGACTAAAGGACTACTTCTACTGAAATGTATCATTATTTTCTTTATTAAAATAATATTCCAAGAGAGGAAAAATATCTATGTAAACTATCTGTAAAAGTTATGGATCTTGCAAGTTTGGCTTTAACTCCTCCCTCTTTTGTGGACAGTAGAGGCTTCCATTTCTGTCACTTAGAATGCTGAGCTGACTGGATCAAATGTCCACTAGCCAATCAAACTACATCTACAGATATAAACTGTGGCAGAAACATTTATCTGTGTTCTTCAGCAACTCACAATTCCTACCATACAGAGATCTTGTAGCAATAAAGGGCAAGTGCTATAAGCTTCACACATATATCTGAACTTCTCTGAAGTCTACTCTTTCATACTAAGAGCAAGTTATGCTTAGTCGGTTTTTAATTGGTCCTTTAGATTGTACGTTTACGAGTTTTCAATCTTGCAATGTGCTTTGGAAAAAGAACTTTGGACACTGGATTTTAAGCTCAAAGACAGGGCCCTCCATCCTTTACTACATATTAATACTGCTATTGTTGTGCCTTGATTTCAACTCATGTATAAGCGCTACGTAATATGTTGGCGTTACAAATAAATAATAATCATAATAATAGTTTGTACTTCCCCTTTTACACCCTTTCCTAAGCCAATGGCTGATAAAGAAGAGCCCATAGTGGCAGTGTCCAGGCTGTGAGCCAGAACCCGAGGCAGACCCTCGCCTTTTTGACGATTGTTCTCAAACGTGATGTGAATATGCTGTAGACAGCTTAAAGGGACATGAAAGATTGCTAGATTTCTCTAGGAATATAATACACATATGAATCAATTTACTTTTGTGTAAGAAGTGCTTACAAACTCATTTGTTTCTGCCTAATATCTTACAAATAGTTCCTAACTGGTTTCTCCCCTTAAAAGTACACAGAATGTTTCTGGAGTTCACTAGGAATATACCTATGTATCTCTTTATTGTTGTATACTTTTTTTTTTACTAAGAAGTGTTTAAAGGCGCTGTATTTTAATCCTAACATCTAACAAATAATTTCTAAATGGTTTCACCTTTGTGCAGCTCATGAAGACAATCTGCTTCTAAGTACAGGGATTGCACAGTCTGTGGTAAAATTCAGCAACATGCTACTTGAGAGAAGTCACTGCCAGGCTACATTGAAACACTGCACTTCACAGTCTGTGTATTAATGAGCTACAGAATGCAGACTCAAACAGGTACAAATTGTATGATTTTAGGCAGAAAAAAACACAGCTTTTAAGCACTTTAAAAAAAATTAAGTACATATAAGTAAATGGATACATACATATATTAAATTCCTAGTGAGATCCCTAAATATTTTATGTACCTTTAAAAAATTTCTTCACATTGTGTGCTATTACAACATTGAACTGGCCAAGCAGACCTTATGTAGTGTTTCCTCTTTATGTGGGAATTGTTGAGAGATAATCTGTTTTGCAACATAATCTCTTAATGTTCTTAATGGGTATTATTATTATGCCATGTGTTTATATTTATTGCATAAAATGAGCTAAAAACCCAGAAATTGTATGTTTTTGCAGAGTTGAACATAAAATGCTATGCTCTGCTACAGTCTATAAAAAATGGATGTGGCTGAAATCTGTGAACAAGATGGCGGACTGAGAAACTTGGCTGATGTTGCAAATGCTCTGTATATTCTGACTGGCTGATTAAAATGAAGCCTATTGGGAGGGGGGCAGTGGAGCTGTGCTGCAAGAGAGAAAGGGAAGATATGTAGGATATATAGGACTTCAGGCACTTTTCATGGAAATAAATGTTTTCTTCTTATGTTAAAAAACACTTTTGTAGAACGCATTAGATGTTTTGCAACAAAATAACACTAGTGATGTGCAAGTCATAAGCATAATAAGGACATCATTTTAAGTACTGTATTTAGATAAGTCTGTCCACAACACAGGCAAAGTAGCCCAAAAGTGATTCAAGGTAAATTATTATCACCATCTTACGTGGGCTTTGTCTTCTACTTGAGCTGCTGTAGATTCACAATTTACAGTGGCAGTCATTCAAAAGAACTAAATAGAGATCTTATCTGAATCGATGGTTACTCCCAGGTATCTAACCCCAATAGAAACAAGGGCAAAATGTGACACTGCAGCCGTTATTTAAAGGGATATGGAAGTTGTTTGTTTAGTCTTTCAGTCGAGTCTGCCTCTCCTTCACCTAGGGACCGCAGCACATCTTGCATCTGGTTGTGCTAACCCATAAGGTGTTCTTGGCAAAGATACTGGAGTGGGTTGCCACTTCCTTATCTAGTGGTCTCCAATTTGTTTGACCTCTCTAACCTGCCCATCTTGGGTGACCCTACATGATATAGCTCACAGCTTCATTGAATATGCAAGCCCCTTCAATCCAGAAGAGGATATGGAAGTTACCCGGTTTTAATGTGAAAATAAACTCAATGTTTCGATTGGTAAGAGATGTACTAGCCAATAAAAGACGGTTTCTCTTACCAGTAGAAATACTGTGTGCATGAGCCGTGGAGCAGACCTTTGCAGGGACTGTTTGGAAGGTTTAGAGTGTAAGTTTGTGAGTTTTCAATCTCGATAGGTGCCTTATGGAAAGCACTGTGTATGTCTGATTAAAAGCTCAATAACAGGGCCCTCCATCCTTTGCACTGTTTGAAATTGATCTTGACTTGTACTTAACCCCTGTATAGCGCTACGGAATATGTTGGCGCGTTATAAATAAAGGCTAATAAAAAGGTTTGAGTGAGCAAAAACAGAACTTTTGAGGACTTGTTAATTAAATGATGTTTAGGTTTATTTTAATGTTAAAAATGGGTATACTTCCATAAATTGCTATAAAATATATGCTTTCACTGGCATAATAATATAAAATGGGGGTGAGAGAATATTTTATCTGTGGAAGAACAAGAGAAACAAGACAGATATTTGTATAAACAGTCACAATATCATGAAAAAGACCTACTTTTGAAAGTGAAAGTAAAGAACACTAAATGAATGTATGATAACATCAATTCTAATGTAAGATGAAAGTGAAGTTATACAAAGTAATTAAGAAGTGTGTGGGAGGGGGTCTTGCTTTTCAGTTAAATTAAGATAGAGGAAGAACAACTGGACCCAGTTGTCCTTAACTGACGTCAATATCCGTGTTGCCATGTGAATATGTTCCTTCTTCTTAGCAACTGTCACAGCTCCCTTTCCTTTGAAAGCACAAAATACAGTTTATTCTGCTCCAGATGGCATCAATAATACGTGCCATTCAGTTGTGGCATCAGCCTTGCCCGTACAATCACATACATAGATGAACACAGCAATTGTATGTTCCTATTTTAATGTAAAATAATAATAATAAGTGCATAATCATTCTGGCTGTGAGGTTATTCTGTGTTTGAGTTATTGTGGCTGGCTTTTATTATGAATGCATTTCCATTTTTTAATACTTGCCAGATTAATTATACTTTCAATGTCAAAGGAAGATGATATAATACTAAATGAGATGATCCCTATTCATTTTATTATTTACCTGTCTGACCTTGACGTAGCCTTTATTACAATCTGCTTTCAGCTGCACTGCAGAAAGAAACAGACAAGACAAATTAGTGAGAAACAACATATATGTTATCCTATTACTAAGTATAGGAAATATAATTATATGTTAAGGACCATTAAAGATATAGCTGATTCCCTGTATTTACCTTTATCTAATCTACACGCTCTTTATATCAGAAACACACATTGCATGAGTCATTCTATATTCATATGTTTATCCTATTTATTTACTCCACACCCAAGCTGCTTACATAGACACAGTGTACCTACCAATAGAAACACTGCATTTGGGTACGGTTTTTAACCTTAAACCAACCTTCAAGATAGCAGAAGCACAGTGAAGAGTTCGACAGAGCAGTATCTGGGCTCCTCCTTGCTTCCTTGTGCTTTGCTGCACAAACTGGCTTCACAGATTGAAACAATGTCATAGCTGACTGTGATTGGCCAAAACAAATTATGCATTTTATGCTAATTTTAGCAGGGATTTCCAGAGGCATTTATTCTCAAAATCAACTGCTTGCAAACTCAAGATGTTTAGCAAACTTTAGGGATAGTATAATAATGTTTATTTTGGTATTATTTTCATGCAAAACCTTTTTTTTTTCCATACACTACTGATTCTCCTCTATCAGATGCAGTTATCAATTCTTTAATAGCATTTTAAGCTGTCACTTTTCTCCTCAAGCAGAGCTATGTATCTCCTCCTGCCTGTATCTATCAAAGGTGGGGCCAGCTCTGCCTGTGTGCAGGACTATTGTGGAGCTTAGAAGCAGACTGGGCTGATGTCACTGGTCCTATAGGCTCTGCCCAGGGTCAGTGCATGAGCCATCATAGCCCCGCCCCCTTTAATGAGCATGCTCAGTCTGAAGCCTAACCTAGACTGGTCAGACTTTATTTTTAATTCACCAAATAGGAAGAGCTGTACACATTAGTGATAAACACAGATAGGAGGAGATACACAGCTCTACTTGAGGGAATAAACAGTTTAAAAGTTAAGAAAAAACTATAACGTTTATTTATCGTAAGCTGTGTACTGTTCATGAGAATTATGCACAGTCAACAAACATATGAGCCTTACTTGTAAATGCAGTACAGAGGTCCTTAAACTGAATGTCAAAACAAGTGCAGACCATTTTTATAGCAGCACAGAAATAAATTAGCAAACTGTGTCACACACTAGCAAAAAAAAAGGTAGGCATTGTCTTTCCTGGAGTGGTAAACACTGTCCAGGATTTCAGTATGTCCCTGCTGTGCACAGATGGGGCGAAACGAATGTCCAAGGTATTGACTGACTCACCTATGTACGGCAGGGACATACTGAAAAACAGAACCATATTCGGCACTCAAGAACAAACAGTTCCTACCCCAAGAATATTGTAATTTGAAAATAAATGTCTAGGTTGACATATAGCCAGTCTGTAATTATGTTTCATACAGTTTATTTTGCAGTGACAGATCTACCTCAAACCCTAAGGAGGCCCCTTGTTCTAATTTCTGTCACGTTTGTTGCCGCACATTGTGACTTACAAAGCACGGGACTTTACAGGGCCTGTAAACTTGCCACAAACTTTGCAGACACATTCAGAATATGATTTGGTTACATCTTATAGCTCATGTGAGCTGGGAACTCATCTTCATTAGCATAAAAACATGTTGTAATTGTATATAAAAGAGTTGATCCATAGAACAATCCAATTGCTAGTTTTTGAAGGACTATCAAAAACTGTGTGTGTTTGCTTCATGCTTTTGTTGCACTAAAAGAAGAAAGGCCAAACTTGTTTGTTTATGTCGCTCAGTCATGTCCGACTCTCCGTGACCTCATGGACCACATTACACCATGCTGATTCATTTGGTATTCATGGCAGAAATACAAGAGTGGGTTGCCAGTTATTTCTCCAATGGGCCACACCATACAACTCCTGGTATTCCTAGGTGTTCTCCCATAAAAGTACTGACCAGGCCCAACTCTGCTTGGCTTCAGGTTGGTGTGACCTCTTGGTTCCCTAATTTGAACTGAACCCAAACTACCAAGTAATTATAGAATTTTGGCCAATATCTACTGAGCAGGGGCTGTGAAGCACTTTACTGGGGTTGTGATGGTTGCTTTGTATTAGATTCCCCCCAGAAAACAGCCACAGATGTCTCAGTGAACCACAGCACCTAGACTTTGGACTATGTGACATTGTGACATGGATTCTGAAACGTTATATTAATCACAGACCGGAACTGGACCCACTTTATTATTATTATTATTATTATTATTATGTTAATTTATTTGTAACGTTCCACCATATTCTGCAGTGCTGTAAAGGGCAAACACAATATTAACATATTGCAAAAGAAAGAAAGGTCCTATTTTTGAGCTTAAAATCAAACATACATAGAGCTTATTCCCAAAGCATCGACATAAGATTGAAAACTCACAAACTTACATCTAAAACAGCTTTGGGCACATTTTACAGTGTACATAAAAACATGACATCTCAATGCAACAAGTGGGAGTGCTGAATGACACTGTATTCTCAAGTGTGCAGGTTTGTAAATTAAATCTATGTAATTAAATCACACTGCAGCTCCGTTTAGTGAGCAAAAATCATGAAACTGCCTGTAGGCAGGCTACACTTTGTTATGTAAACAGACAATAAACTTTAGATTTCTTAGCCGTCAATAAAAACAATATAATATTTTAACATAGAATCTTGTGCTCTTTCACACCATGAAGAGCACTTATAGTGAGGTAAATGGCCCTTTAGACAACTTTTTGATACAAATATTTTTTTATGTTGTGTCGGTGGTCCTTAACCACTCCTGTGTGACTGTAAACACAGACGTTCTGCACTTTAAAACAATAGCCCTTGCCCAGAACAGGCTTTTGTCCAGACATTACCTTGCTGCCTGGAGCATTTCTTGTCCACTATCCGTGTCTCTGGGCCACGTCCAATCACTACGGGCTCTGCATGGGGCAGTCTGATTCGACCTTGCTTGTCATCTCTACTGACCAACCAACATTCCCGCATCTTCACTCTGTAGGGGGAGAAAGAGCTCAGCATCAGAAAACAGGGAGGAGAATCCAAAGTGATGATAAAGGGCTACTGTAGGATCTCCCTTTATTCAGCAACTTTTTAGTAATCTGTAGTGAGGCAGTTAAATACTCCTATCAGGAGAATGTCTGCAGCTGACCCCCCTAGATGCCCGATAGCATGTAGAAAGAATAATACCTGCTGATGTCTTAGACACCAACAATCAGATGGAAGTTTTAAAAGTCCAATTTTTCAGATTCCTTTTGCTGGTTTGTATTGCTAATCAGTCATTAAAGGACCACTGAAGTTCAAGAAAAAAGTCATGTAAAACTAACAGCATCACCAACTGTGTAAGCCATGGACATAAAACATGTTTGGGGAAAATCCGTTTTTTTAAAGACTCTGCTTATGAGTACATTTTGTGTTTGTTACATCACTTCCTTAGAGCAGGATCATGAGGAGGGTGGATAGTATTTAAATTGACCATACATCCCTTCTGTCTCACTGGCCCAGAAGCGGACTCCTTGCTTCAGGAAATGCAAACCCATCTCTCCAGAAATGTAAACACCATGTACACATTCCACGCCAGCAGAGGCATCATCATTTCTTTATATGTAATTAATAACTAGCTGCAGTACTTTTTTCCTGATTAACACAGGCCCACACACATTATCCTTTGTCTTTGACTTAGTCGTGCAATGCCACCGGTAAAGTAGAATATGATTAATGTGAGAGTGGTCCCTGCTTTATGAGCACTACAGTGATCCACATTCATTGCTATACATCATTAAACTCAAATAACAGACACCTACAGGAAGGTACATTAGGTCAAAAATACAATATTTCAAATGGACAGAGCTGACATTTTATGCTCAGCCTACACATGTAGGTGGACACAAACTGCTGCTTAAAGGAAGCAATATAGGATTAGAAGCTTATAACTGAGAAAGGACTCTTAAAGGACCACTGAAGTTCAAGAAAAAGACATGTGTTTGTCTATATGCACCAAACTAACAGTAATAGCTGTGTACGCCATGGGCATTATACATGTTTTTGAGAATAAGTGAATTTTCCAATGTTTATAAGTACAGGAATCCATTTTGTGTTTGTTGAATGGCTCCCTGAGAGCTGGAAGATGGGGGGGATGTTTGTAGTTATAAATGGAGGGAGCGTGGGGTGGAGAGAGCACATAGAAGTCCAGATCCTTTGTTTGATTACTGGATAAGATTGACATTGATACCAAACCCCTTCCCTCTCAGTGGCAAAGAAGCAGACACCTTGCATCATTCACTACAAACATAGCTCTCCAGAAATGTAAATACCTCTCTCACACACATAACTTCCACCAATGTATCATGGATGCCTCCAGGGTCCTACAGAGGAATCAACATGTCTTTTGGTCCCATAACAGTTAACATAGAAATCAGAACAAAGCTTTTTTTTTGCTCTTGTAGTAAATGTGTTGCAAAAAACAAACTGAGCAAGGGAAAATGCCATAGCACGTCTCAAGAGATGAGCCAGGGGACTGGAGACTATAGGACCTCAGCGGCCACACTCATTTTCATCCACCTGCCACATAAGGAAACTATTGTTTGTTTGTTTGTTTGTTTAATGGGCCATTGAATATTTTGGTTTTCTTTTTTTCTTGGTTGCATCTGAAAGGGTATATTTGTAAACATGTGGCAGCGTGTTTTTGTTTTTCAAATAAAGATCCCACGGCAGAATAAACAGATTCAAATGTGTGCTATTCCGCCTTTAAGAAGGACCACTGTAGTGCATCTACAAGTAAAGTTCATATGTTTATTTTTTGGACAGAGGATATAAAAACAGTATGAAGTTTAAAATAAATAAACATTAATTAATAAGTTAACATTTTCTGCTATATTCTTATGCAAATGAGTGGCTCAAAGATACTAACGGGTACTGTTTTGTTCCAATTATGATTTCAGTCTGCTTGTCTGCATTAAGAACTCTCCACCGCTGTTATCAAGCGCTTTGATCAGCAAATTAGCATACCGAGCCAAGCATTAGCATACATACCCCACACAATCTATGTTGAATATCTTAGGAATGATTTACTGTACAAATACCTAGAACAATGTATAGGCTGTGTTTAATGCTCTTTAAGACAAAACAACTTGCTGATGGGGTGATAGTCCACAACACTACAACAAATGGAACCTTTTCTGTGTTCCTATAAGCTTAATTGAGGTTTTCACTTGTATTTATAGAATTTACCGATTATAAGCATTTTCCTGTCAAGTTTCCTGTAAAAGGTCTTAAAACAAATTAACTAAACTTGCGAAAAATATGGACTTACACAGCACATCATTTTTTCAATTATTTATGTACATTATATTTGTCAGCCACGGTTCAGCCAGCAGGTCATCCAACTTGTTTCTTTTTAAAAGGACCATGTTGTGCATTTACAAGTGAGTCTCATATGTTTGTTTGCTGGGCATAAGATATTAAAAACTGTATACAATTCAAAATTACGAAATTTAAACAAAAAAATGTTTTAACTTTTAAGCTGTCAGTTTTCCCGTCAAGCAGAGCTGCGTATCCCATCCTACCCGTATCTATCAGAGACATGGCCAGGCTCTGCCTGTGTGCTGGACTATCAAAGAGCTTGGAAGCATGCTGGGCTGATGTCACTGGCCCTGTCCCATGAGCTCCACTACCTGCACAGAGGTAACAGCTCTATTGTAACATGCTTGCAGTTTCCTCAGAGGGCCTGACCAGTACATGAGCCCATCATAGGCCCGCCCCCTTTACTGTGCATGCTCAGTCAGAAGCAGACCCTACACTGGTCAGACTTGGAGCTCTATTCTATTAGCTGCTCTCAAATACATCAAACTCACAAATTTGGCTTTGGGTGTTTTTTTTATAAATGTTTAGATGTATTCTATTGCCTCCAACTCACGGCTGAACTCGCAAACCCTGCGTTTTTAAGTAGAATTTCAGGGGACGTGACCATATGATCTCACAATATTTAAGCAAGCCCGTAATTTACTTCTTAGACACAGCCAATAGTAAATGAGACCATGATCATGACATCAGTAAAACATGGAGTTTATACTTATCACTCAGAGACTACAAATTAATTAGTGTCAAGAAGTAAATTTAGCGATCAGACTCGCAATCCAACAATGTAGAAATCAATAAAAATCATTAGAGCAACTGTTCTAGTCCATGCAGGTTCCATGATATGTATTAACCCTTTAAGTTTCGGGATACATTTCACACAAAAAAACATAAAACAAATTAAAAAAAAGTGAACTTTTATTTATCTTAAATGCATGCTGTTTAATAGATAATGCTCTACAAACATACAAGCTTTACTTGTAAATATACTATAGTAGTCCTTTAATGTGTGGTGCGGGCTGCCATGTTTCAGTCTGTATAGAGTCCTCACATTACACCAACAGCTGTCACAAAAGAGACACCTGCACAGCTAAAATAGGAACATATAGGATTTCCAAAGCAGGAGGAATTGTTAACAAATCTAATCTTGGTTTACCATTGTTTTCAATAAAATACAGACAGTATCAGCTTGCATAAACATCCTCTATAAAAGGAATATCTAACATGTTGTGAGAGACAGGAGAGAGAGGCAGGAGAGAGAGGGAGAGATGAAAGAGACCAGGGAGAGAGAGACAGGAGAGAGGCAGGAGAGAGAGAGAGACAGGAGAGAGAGTGAGTGTGACAGGAGAGGAAAGAGAGACAGGAAAGAGAGAGAGAGAGAGAGACAGGAAAAAGAGAGAGACCGGCAGCCAGTAGAGAGAGAGAGACAGCCAGGAGAGAGAGACACAGACAGGAGAGACAGGAAAGAGAGAGTGCGGAGACAGAAAGAGAGAGAGAGAGAGACAGGAAGGTGACAGGAGAGAGAGGAAAGAGACAGGAAGGTGACAGGAGAGAGAGGAAAGAGAAACAGGAAGGTGACGGGAGAGAGAGGAAAGAGAGATAGGAGAGAGAGGAAAGAGAGACAGGAAGGTAACAGGAGAGAAAGATGCGAGAGAGACAGGAAAGAGAGAGCGCGAGCGGAAAGAGAGAGAGGAGAGAGAGACTGGAGAATGAGAGAGACAACAGAGCCGAGACAGGACAGAGCGAGAGAGAGAGACAAGAGAGAGAGAGAGAGAGAGAGAGGACAGAGAGAGACAGGAGAGTGTGTTTTGATTAATACTATTTCTGACATGTTCAAATTGGAAAATAATGTAATATTAGAAAGCAACTGAAGCATTTGTCTTGATCCAAAATGATGGTGCTTTATAACTAATTGGTAATAATAATGAGGTGAGACTGTGATAATACAGAGAGAGAAGGTGAGAAGAGAGATAGAGGCACATCTTTGTACAAGGCACATGGGGTGTTCTGCCACTTCAGCAAAATCATTTCTTCTATTTCAGATTATTTTTCCAGTTTTAAGTTTGGAGCAGTATGAGCCACATAAAGAACATCAGACAGCAACAATGTGAACCCAAGGCCTTAAAGGACCACGGTAATGAACTAACAACATGAGCTAGATGTTTTCATTAAGTTCAAATTCTGCTGGTATCCACCCACTAGAAGGTCAAAGCAGGAAGGTGGCTTTATCAAGAGTTATCTGCAACATTTTCAGACACAAAGTGTACCACCAACATGAATATTGCTATTCTATATTATTTAATATAAATCATATTAATGATCAATTAATAATTAAAATATCTAGATGCTCTTGGCAGGGCATTATGGTGGTCCTTTAAGTTTGGCAACCCTAATCTATCTATTAGTATAGATTTGTTGAGAGCAGAAACATCCCATCAATTTATCCTACTACTGATATATCTTCCTTCTCTTTTGGTTTAGTGGACTACACTAAAAGATCAGAAAATCTTTTAGTTTTTTTTTAAATAAATATCCTATAAAGGAAGCATTAATTCCTCAAATGCCTTGTGCTAAAGAATGTATGAATAATCCAGAAATATCAATAAAATTAAGTTTTACGAGAACTAGGAATCCCTTACTTCTCCCCGTGGCATGGGGTGTTTTTGTTGGGGAGCTGGATATGAAGAGCTGTTGGACAATTACAGGGACACATGAATATTCCAAATAAAAACAAGTACTTTATCAAATTAATGTTAGAACAAAAATTGCATTTGTTGCACTTTCGACCTGTCTATATTTCTGATTCATTTAAGATAAGACTGATATCTCTTTCTAATGGCTTAGTATTGTCAATGATTGATAAAGACTCCCTAGAGCTGCATCCAGACCGCCAGACGAAAAAAGTTTGCAAATGCTATTTTTAGGGCCATGAATATTTTTTGTGTGCTGTTCCTCAGACCACAAGCAACTTCACAATGTTGGGGTTGAGAAATATGAATTTAGAAGCTAGTGTGCTAAGAGGATGAACTGACGTGCGTACGTAGAAATAATCTATTGCAAAAGCATGTATGCATATGTAGTATACATCTATTAGGAAGAGATATGGAATAGTAATGCACTATAAAATGTACTACACAACAGAAGATGTAATGCATCTATTGTGTCCCATCTAACAAACCGGACAGGTTACCCCCAGGAAAAAAACAAACAGATGTAAGCACAGGAGATTCCAGACTATCTTTGCTTAAGTCGGTTTGGTCTAGAAATGGAATAACTAGTTTTCCAGGACAGTCACCAGCCATAAATCCCACAAATCAGAATATCCAATCATAGGAAGACTGTATATCAGGAGTATCATGGATATATTTAGTTTTTCTGCTGCCCTAGGTCATTCTGATTTGTGGCCCACACATTCCACTATAAGCTCCTCCATTCCTCTTTCTATATCTCAAGTCATAATGTTATGTGTGTGTTTATGACAAGTACACTTACAAACTGAAATATACCTGCATACAGTTATTTCTGTGCATGTACAAACATATTTCAATGTACTGCACCTTCAGGTAGTCTACTGCCCTCTGAAATTGTGCTGCCTTAAGCCTGGGTATAGTGGGTCAGATTCCAAAAAAGGCAGATGAGATGTTCTGGTACTCTCATATCTTTAAGAATGTATTTCTGGAACTTTCTTGCTTTCTCTATAAACCCGGCTTGCACATCTGGTAGTTCTCGGTCCATATATTGTTGGAACCAAGCTTGTAGGATCTTACCTTGTGAAATACGAGCAATTGTTTGATAATTGGAGCGCTCTTTGACACTGCCTTTTTTGGAATTGAGATATAGACTGACCTTTTCCAGTCTACTGGCCATTGTTGAGTTTTCCACATTTATTGGCGTAACGCAAGCGACACTTTTACAGCATCACCTTGTAGGATTTAGAACAATTACGCTTGGTTTCCATCAACTCCTGCAGCCTTGTTATCAGCAAGAAATCCTAGGGCCCATCTAATTTCATTCTCCAAGATGTCTGGCTCCAGCTTGTTGGACAAACTACTGAGGTTATCAGTGCGGTTAAGATCCTTCCTGTATAGAGCTTCTAAAGAAGAGGTTCTGCCACCTCTTCTTTATCCGATCTGCTAAAGCAGATGTTTTCTGTATTTCTTCTTCTACCTCTTTATGTTGTTCACTGTAGAATATCTCCTTGTTTCTTCCTGCTATCCTCTGAAATTTTGCATTGAGTTGGACAAATCTTTCCCATCTTCACTTTCCTTCTTTCCTGGGCTATGTTCAAAGCCTTATAAGCCTGCCAATTTGTCTTAGTTTTCTTTCTTTTCAGGATATTCTTTCTGAATAATGTCACAAACTCCCGAGCAAAGTTCTTCAGGCATTCTATCTTCCATGTCTAGTCCCTTAAATGTATTCTTTACCTTCACTGCATATTCACAAGGGATATTATTCATTTTGTATCTACTTGGTCTGATGATTTTCCCAGCTTTTCTTCATTTTCATACTGAACTTTGCAATATGAAGCTTTTTGTGGTTTGCTTTTGCTGACTGTATAGAGCTCTTGCATCTTTGGCTACAAAGTATATAGTGAATATGATTTCTATATTGTCCATCTGGTAGTGTCTATATGTAGAGTCATCTCTGAGACTGTTGGAAGAGGATGTTTGCTACGACCAGAGAATTATCCTGAAAGAATTCTACTAATCTCTAAACTGCGTCATTTTGTACTCCAAATTTGCCAGTTATTCCAGGTTTCCTTTGGTTCCCTACTTTATCATTCCAATCTCTAATGATAATAGTAACATCTTTTCTTGGTGTTATATCTACGACGTGTTGAATATCTTCGTAGAACTGGACAACGTCAGCCTCTCCAGCATCCATTGTTGGTGCATAGACTTGGATCACTGGCTTGTCTTGAAATCAAATTAAAATCATTCTTTATTTTTTTAGGTTGTACCTGGGCACTGCTTTAGATACCCTTTGATTTAATACTTGACAACTTTTTTTGGCAACCTGATTAGTAGCACAAAACACTCTATCTTCCACAGTTAACAGATCACTGTACCTCAGGAAATAAACTCACATTTGTGAAGTAGCTAACAGTAATAACATAAGAAGCTTTGTATGCTATGAACAGAAGGTCACTTCAAGAAAAAAATCTTACGTTTTGAACATTCTATCTGCATATAAAATATTCACATTAGCAAGCAGCTTGCATCAATAAATAACATGTAAATGCCCCTCTCACACATGCAACTCTCACCAAAGTACCGTATTTTTCGCCGTATAAGACGCACTTTTTCTTCCCCAAAACTGGGGGAGGAAAGTTGGTGCGTCTTATACGGCGAATATAACTTTTCAGACTGCCTCTGTCCTCTTGATTTCACCCCAGCGCTTCCTACCAGCATCGCGTCGGCCGGTGCGTCCTAGTGACGTCACACACGCAACGCTGCAGTAGGAAGCTGGTAGGAAGCGCTGGGGTGAGATCAAGATGGCAGAGATCAGAAGGAAGGTGAGGGTCAGGGGGGTCAGGGAGGATCAGGAGGGTCAGGGAGGGTCAAGGGCTCCCAAATGCTGCAGTATATGGATGTGTGTGTGTGTGTATGTATGTGTGTGTGTGTGTGTGTGTGTGTGTATGTGTGTGTGTGTATATATGTATGTATGTGTATGTATATTTATGTGTGTATGTATATGTATGTATGTGTCTCTATAAAGGTGAGGATCAGGGGGGTCAGGGAGGATCAGGAGGGTCAGGGAGGATCAGGAGGGTCAGGGAGGGTCAATGGCTCCCAAATGCTGCAGTATATGGATATGTATGTGTATGTATGTGTGTGTGTGTGTATGTGTGTGTATATATGTATGTATGTGTATGTATATTTATGTGTGTATGTATATGTATGTATGTGTATCTATATATATATATATATATATATATATATATATATATATATATATATATTTGTGTGTAATGTAGGTGTGTATCTGTGTGTAAAGTGTATTTGTGTTTGAGTGTATTTGTGTTTGATTCAGATTTTTTTTTTCTTGTTTTCCTCCTCTAAAAACTAGGTGCGTCTTATCTGCCGGTGCGTCTTATATGGCGAAAAATACGGTATCATAGACGCTTAAAGTGTCCAGTTAATGCATAAAAATAAATGTTTTGTTTTGTTTTTATATCAAAACTTCAGGAGATTTATTTCTTACTGATTATGCCCTTCTTCAGACTTTTCAAGTATATATTTGTTATCATCACCTTTTTGAAAGTAAGTTCATGATTGCTTTTGTAATTAATTGAACATCTAGTTTCTGTTGTTATGGTATTATATTGGTCATTAAGAAGCATGAATGCCGGCAGATGTAATTAGTTCCTATTTGCTCCACACAGCATATATCTACAAATAGTAACCAATCTCATAAATAAAACATCATAGAAGAGAGCTACTAAATCGCTCTTCGTTGAATTCCCTGTGAACCAGCAACAATAACAAAAACTGTTTCTAGGGAGGATGGTTTACACCAAAGAGACTTATTTTGGAGCCCATGGCTATAACTCATCTCATGAGACAACACAGTGTGTCTCATGTATTAGTGACAAAACTGAAAATAAAACCAACCAGATATATCCAAGGTTATTAGAGAGTCCATCACATCAGATGAATAATGAACTCAGCTTGGTTACATCAGTTTAGTACAGCAATAGGGTTAATGCACTGGAGAGGGAAATGCAGCAGAGTAACCACACTCATAAATGGCTGTAATGGGTTTCCTACTGCAGCTCTCTCACTACTACAACAAAATTGCTATATTTACTACTCCCATCTGAGGTTTCCAAGAAAGGCTCAGGAGCTATTTGGAGCTCTCCAGCTGATATTCAGTAGCTCACTTGTCAAAGGCAAGACCAACCAATCTACCCCAAAGAACTCTACCCTTCAATGGCGGTATACAATGTACCGTATATACTCGAGTATAAGCCGAGTTTTTCAGCCCTTTTTTTAAGGCTAAAAAGGGCCCCCTCGGCTTATACTTGAGTCACTCTCCGCCCCGTATCTCTCTAACCCCCCACTTGTGTCTCTCTACCCCCTGTGTCTCTCTAACCCCCCGTGTCTCTTTCCCTCCCCATCCTCAACCCCCCCCTCATACCACACCTCTAAATACCCCCCCCCCCTCACTTACCTGCTCCGGCCTCCGCTCCTTCCGGGTCTTGATGTTGCGCGCATGTGACGTCACATGCGCGCCACCTCATTAGCATATACCGGGTGCCAGCACCCGGTATATGCTAATGACGTGGCGCCACATGTGACGTCACGGCATTAGCATATATTTGAGGATGATGAAGGGAAGGGAAAGAGACAAGGGGGGTTGGAGATGATGTGGCGCCACATCAAGACCCGGAAGAAGAGGAGGCCGGTGCAGGTAAGTGAGGGGAGGGGGGGGGTATTTAGAAAGGTAGTATGAGGGGGGTTTAGAATGAGGGGAGGTTGAGGAGGGAGGCTTAGGAGGGGGTTGAGGATGGGGGGGTTGAGGTTGTGGAGGGAGGTTGAGAGGGGGGCTGAGGATGAGGAGGGGGGCTGAGGAAGAGGAGGGAGGTTGAGAATGAGGAGGGGTGATGAGGAGCGAGGATGAGGAGGGGGGTTGATGAGGGGGGTTAAGGATGGGGGGGTTGAGGTTGAGGAGGGGGTTGAGGATGGGGGGGGTTGAGGAGGGAGGTTGAGGATGGGGGGGTTGAGGTTGATGGGGGGGTTGAGGATGAGGATGGGGAGTTGAGGAGGGATGATGAGGATGAGGTGTGGGGTTGAGGAGGGAGGTTGAGAATGAGGAGGGGGGAAGAGACACAGGGAAGGGAGAGGGGGGAAGAGACACAGGGAAGGGAGGGGGGAGAAGAGACACGGGAGAGAGAGGGGGACACAAGGCACAAAAGGGACACAGGGGGCAGCACATTTCCCACCCTCGGCTTATACTCGAGTCACTCATTTTACCCAGTATTTTGTGGTAAAATAGGTGCCTCGGCTTATACCCGGGTCGGCTTATACTCGAGTATATACGGTAATATGGTTTTATTCCACGCAGACTTTGTTCAAAGCTCTGAACAAAGTTTTATCAATCATAATTTGGCGCTGTAGAATATGTTGCCACATTATAAATATTGGATAATAATAAAGCTGAATAGTTTTTAGATGGTACAACTGACTTGAAGGCATACCAGGAAGTGCCAAGGAGTCATGGTGATAAGATGATGTGCTTCTTTATGTAGCAGGGAAAGAAAGGGAAATGGGTCTTCAGAGACAGTGTGTATATGTTTGGACTATTTGCTTTAAAGATAGTTTATAGTGTCCTTCCCATGCCATTTTGGCATGCCACCCTGCTTGATGAGCGGATGGCACTTACAGGCACACATTCTGGGGCTATGTGCCCTTCGTGTGCCTCTGTGTCACCCTTCGGCAAGGAAATCCTGGGGAAAACACTGGCATGGGAGTGAAGGTTAATGGTTATGGTATGGCTCTATAGATTTTTTTTTTACTAATTATGCTTAAACAGAATTGTGATAACACTTTTGAAAAATAATCTGCCCTATGGTCCTTCTCCCAACTGGTACCTAACAGTTTAAGAATAATAACAGGGACATATTGGTTGTAGTAATGCACATATTCTATATAGCTTTAGTAATAATGTGGGTTTGCTCATGAGTAAACATTTGGGGGTTTTATACTATGAAGATATGTTGAGTTGATTCGCTGAAGAACTTCTATAGCCAACTTGCTTTTCTCCAAGCCCATTAGTGCAATCCTTTTACATGACAACCTATGAAATAATTTCAGGAATTACAATTTGGGTTTGGTTAACACAGTATTTATTACACACTATGGCCCCTATTCAATTACAAGCCCGCAGTTTACGCTATACAGGCCGTATGTCTGAAGGCTTGAAATTTGCTACAATTACAAAGGCAATTCAATTGAACAAGCCCGCAATTTATGGGTCGAGAGCCAAAACCATGCAATCGTATGTTGCATTTCAGAGCGTGATCATGATCAGTTAAGCAAGGCCGTAACTACCGATTTAGAAACAGCCAATAGTAAATAAGACGTCATCATGACATCAGTAAAACATGGAGGTTATACGTCAATCAATTAGCGTTTAGAGGTCCGATATGCAATCAGACCCTCAATTTGGCAATGTACAAAATAATAAAAATCAATGCCAATACTGTTCTAATTCATGTGAGTGGCCTAATATGTATTAACTCATTGATTCCCGAGATCGATATAACACCAAAATGAAACATAAAAAACAATCTTTTTTATTGCAGATTTGCTTGAGACTGTTGTGCAATTAATTATAATGTCTGTCATCGCTTTCCCTGTTATTTACAGTGCAGTATTGATTATTTATTTGCATTTATAGTGCTACAATCGGGTGTTTAACCCCCTTGCGTGTCCTATCTGGTACCCATAGTATTTTCTTCTACATTTGCCATTTACGGGTGTGAAAACATTTGTGGGCATGAGCACTTGTAGCAATTGAATAGCGATTTGCGAGTTTAGCGATTGTAACTCTTGCGGACGTGAAAGATCAAAGGCTTAGATGGGGCGTAAGTTACGGTTTTGACAACGGCAGGGATTTTCAGCCTGTAACCCGTAGATTGTTTGCAGCTCGCTAAAAGACGCCAATTAAATAGCAAATTAGTTTATGGGCTTCATTACGGGCTCCAGTAACTTACAATTGCTTAATTGAATAGGGGCCTATATTAGGGCACAGGTTCAGTTTTCAGTATACAGTGTCTAGAATACAAAGTTAATGAAGCACCTGGGATGTTAAAACTATAGTCTGGTACAATGCAAGGTTTTCAGGAGGTTGTACGAGTACAGATATGTAAATTAGCGGCTCTGGTGGGATCCCTCAAGTACCGAAGTTGGACAAACATCCACTAAACCATTAAGTCAGACACAAGTCTTTGCATGTATATGTGAATACATGTGAGGATGGACATAACCAACAGTCATGTGTGACTAAAATTTCTTTATAGCAAGTTATGAACTTTATTATTTATTTAGTAATCATATTAATAGTTTGGTATATGTACAGGTTGTTATATTTATTAAGCTTTGTATATGTGTGTTTCAGAGTTCAATTCCCTTCATTGCCTTTTTTCACAATAAGACTATTTAACAGAACATAGTTTTATATCCACTGAATAATTTAAAGCATCACTGCAGTGGGTGGTCATACCAACAGCTTTCATTTGTTTGTTTATAAAATGATTAAAATCACTATTTGTAAAAAATTAATTCAGTGGAGCTTTTAGAAATTACTTTTGTATTTTCTTGCTCTCTGACTTGTGTAGCTGCCGAACTCCACCCCAATATGTGTCCAGGGGCAAGAAAGGATTTGCCCAGGAGGCTGTTCTAAAGAAATCAGAACAGTCTAGGTTTTCCCATAGTGGCCAGTTTATTGTTATTATTATTGATTTTTGATTATAAAGCACAAGCATTAGTGCTATTACATTCATACAGATGTTACATGAACATTCATAGGAAAACAATTTAGTGTGCCACTAGGAGTTGCTTAGGCTTTTGTTGTATGGGATTTACAGACTCTCTTTTTAGAAGTCCTATATTGTCTGCCATACAAACCAGATTTCGGGCATCAGCTAGTGAGCCTTCCAGAGAGGTCCTCGAGGGTCATACATCTGCTCTTTATCCTATCTCTATCTGAATGCTCATGTTGGAACTACAATAATGTGTTTTCAGGATTTGATAAGTCTAAATATGTTAATAGCAGCACTATTTAGTACCAATAAAGTTACATTATTTAGGTGGCTCTCATATAGTTTTCTCAATTTTGGGTTCATCCGTATGAGATGGTGTTAGGCCCCACATCTACATCTATCTTACAAAAGCACAATAAAGCAGAGTGAGCAAAATGTATACATTACACAGATAAATGGGCCCCACATCTATCATCCCTTTACCTGCAGTGATGCCGATAAAGACTATTATCAGGACAGCCTCCTAGTTAAATTCCTCCCCCTAATGGATACCTGGGATCTATCCCTCTTTGCCTGCACATTTCTTCTGCAGCACTGACAGCTGCAGTTACAGGTGCCATCCGCCAGAGGGCGCTGTGAGTTTGCAGGCACTGTGGCATTCCAGGGTAGGCAAAGAACTATTCTCTCCTCTGAAGTGGCGCAACTCGGCGGCGCTGAATCGACAGCGAGGCCATCACTATGTTCGGCGCTGGCACTCGGCCCCCAAGGACCTCAGGCGTGCCTCTCATAACTCAAGGCCTCTTCTGTCTGCGCGCTTTCTATGCTAAAATCGGCAGTACCATCTGTCGGCCGGCGGCGGAACTGCAGCTGTCAGATTTTGCGATGGTAAGATGGTAACGAGCGAAAGGACCGATACCTGATAGGGGTTAGAGAGAACCATAACTGCTGGTGTCTTAAATACTATAGTTCAAATGCAAGTTTTAAAAGCTGTATTTTTAAATACAGTAAGTCTCCTAAATAGTGTCATACAGTGTCCTACACTGATTGGATCTATCCTGTTATGGTGTCAGGACAGGTACGCCGCCACAGTGTTGCCTCCAACTGCTAGATGGCGCTGCTGAGATTTTGCGGCGCTGCAAATATGTGAGAGAAGTTGTCAATATGTGAGAGAAGTTGTAAGCTTATAATGTTAGCCTAATCCTTGAACTAACCCTAACAGTTTACCTAAACCTTGACTCTATGATATGGCACCGGAATATCGGCAGCGCCATCTAGCAGATGCTCACGCCTTGTGCTGCGCTACAATAAGGGAATAGGTCCCACTGATTAATTCAGGTACAGAAAACTGATACATCTCCAGAAATCAGAGAGAAACCATCCAGGATCAGCAACATAAACAAACTCTGAGCCACCAATAAGTAAATAGTGCTGTAAATATACAACTTACTTCATGTATGTAGTTATGTGGTGAGTACATGCATTACATGTAAAGGACCACATTGTCAGAGTGTGGCTGCCCAAGGGGAAGTACCACATTGAACACACAATACAACTGTTACATAAACAGAAAGTAAATGAATACTCCCCCCAACAGTTGATAATATCTGGGGGGGGAAACAGTTTGAGATTGAAATGGTGTCAATGACTGAGCGGGTTCCCCTGTGTAAATCTCTATAGTAATTGCATAACTACCCAACGTGCTCTTGGTCTGATCTCTTACCTAGTGCACAGTCACCAACCGCAGAATGGAGCAGTGGGCGGGATCTAACCCTGGGCTCTGATTGGTCACTGCATTGTTCATTATTAATGAAGGCGGGGCAGATGTTCCAGGCGGTACAAAGGCTATTTTGCAAAGTATGGCTGCCATATTTGTTTTGGGGGTGCTTATTCAATTTCTCGCAACGCGGTTAAGGAATGTAAGACATTATTATAACAAGAGACGTCGAAGAATAAAATAATGTAACACGGTGTGTTTATTGAAAAAAACTAACGCGCGTTATCAGCATTTGCCCATATTAAAGATGGCGATAGGACGACTTCTTAGTTTTGCGTAGTGACGCAACACTTTCTTGGTCCCATAGTTCTTGCCAGGCGAGGCGTGAGGCAGCTAATAGGAGGTGGCTGTAGAGGAGCCGGTTCCGGACTAGTGACGTAACCACTACTGAGGTCCCTCCTCCTCATTTTACATAAGGTTCCCGGATGCGGCTCCTCTGTTCGATCTTTCCAGAAGCTGCTGGTGAGGCGGAGACAAGAGACAGAGAGCTGGGGATCGAGGCAGCGACGAAAGGGTGAGTGCGAGCTGAGCACAGATATATATATATATATAATATATATATATATATAAAAACACACACACATGTATACATATATGGGTGCAGTGTAACGTTACATTCATCAGTCACCTAATATATCAATCCCACCCCTTGTTGTAGCACATATATATTCCCCAAAGACTCCTCTATACAGCAGATATTCCCTCTCTCACTTAGTATAACACCCGGGTGTCCATATTCCCAGGCCCGTATTTCCCCCTGTAACGTGTCTATATAAATGTAAGGTATCTCGATGATGGCGTCTCGCTCCCCGCGTGGCTCTACTCGCTTGGTTCGGTCCAGCGCGTGTTAACTATCGCGTGCCCTGTAAGGTTGCGCTCGCGACTCTGACGTCACTGTCGCCCACCCCGTCTGAGGGGTTTTTAGTGTGACGTCACTAAGGCGGGAGTACGGGCGGGAGCTGTGTGAGGGGCCAGTGGCTTAAGTGTAACTAAGAGATTGGGGGGAGGGGACAACTGTGATGCAGATG
This sequence comes from Discoglossus pictus, assembly GCA_027410445.1. Classification (NCBI taxonomy): domain Eukaryota; kingdom Metazoa; phylum Chordata; class Amphibia; order Anura; family Alytidae; genus Discoglossus; species Discoglossus pictus. The sequence continues at coordinate 242,256,159 of CM050163.1, forward strand.
TAAATGAGTACTGTAGTATAAAGTAGTCCCTTTTTAATAGCCGAATACTGTACCGATTTAGCCCAGGGATTACTTTATGCTACAATAGTTCTATTCTTGCTTCTCGTTATAGATATAAAGCATTATCAGAGTCCTAGTCTTATTGATCAGGTCACAGTAGGGGCAGGCAGTATTCTTTACATTTAGCTGCGCACATCTTGTCATGGTGTAGCATACATCTCTCTGGATACATGCACCAATGTATAAAGTCATGGTGTTCAGTAGGGCTGTGGGGGGGGCTTTATAGTGCATTGGAGTTTAAGGACTACTGTAGTGGCACACTTGTTTGTGACAGATTTACCAAACTGATCTTGTAACTCTTCAGTTTTGAAGATGGGTTATGAGTATAGGAATCCATTTTGTGTTTGGTACATCACTTCCTCATGAGGGTGTGTGCTTTTTCTGCCAGTGAAGAGCAGTGGGGAAGGAGAGAGCCTTTATGATGATGTGATAATATATTGGCACCACTCCCTGGCCCAGAAGCAGACTCCTTACATCACTTTGCCCTATTTAAAAACAAGTTTTATTATTTTTTCCTTATGTTCATATACTCTGTGTTTCTGTCCGTTGTGCATCACGCCATCAAGCAGTTGGGAACTTCATTTGGTATATGATGTATAAAATGGAGGTTCGGGCCCACCAGTTAGATTACACATTTGTACCATCACCACAGAGGCAATTATTTCAGCATTTTGAAGCCCTCTGCATCATCACCTTAACATAATCCAGTGTTTCTGCTATTTGGTTTAATAATCCTTCAATGTAAAATTTTGAGAAATACTGTCCCTCTACGCCAACTTGAATAGTCCTTACAATGTGACAAAATGGCACCTGGTATTAGTCAGTGTTTGAATAGTCTTACAGTTATTTAACTCTTAAGATTGGAGTAGTAGTGAATATTGAGTAATACAGATGCAAAATAACAGTATTGCAGACTGATACCTTGTCTTGGACAAACCTATTCAGCGGCGCTGCTTCTGAGATGTACCCCTTTTTCAAGTCAAAAGCGATACTTTCTGTATTTTGTCTTGTAAAAGGGAGTTGCATCTCTTGAAAGCTTGTTCCTCTAAATAAAATGATTATCCAATAAAAAAGGTTAAAAAGTTGCATCAGGGATATATTGAAGATAAGAATTCTGTATAAATATTGCAGAGGTGATTTGCAAAGCTGACATTTTAGACTGAATACTGTTACACATCTGGGTTGCGGTTTCATAGAGAATATGCCGTGTAAAATGATCATTTTTAATATTTTTGTTCCTGGCTAGCTGTGGTAAAAGAATGTTTCAAGGATTAAATCTGATTAGAAGATTATGTGAAATATATTACTTTATAGAGCAGTGCCATAATGTCACTTTCTGTTTTCAGGAACTTTGCTCTCAGATATCTGTGACTATCTTGGTTGTATACAACAGTAAAGCTTTGGCTGTGTTTGCAAGCGACACAGGCTAGGGGTAGATGTTTATTTACCTTATTCGGTGTGTAGGCTAGGATAGAGACGGCAGTTTCACGCACCTAGTATGACAGTAGTTAAACATCCTATCAAGTATTTGTATTATTTAGGCTCATATTGTAGGCGAGTTAGAGTAATTTTATATAATGGTTTTCTCTTCATTCTTTTCTATTAAATAAATAAAAAAAAAAAGACATTACAAAACTTACTTGAACGCTTCCATATCATCAACATCTTCACCAAAGCTTACAATTTTAATTGTTTTCTAGGTTAAGAAGCCACCATCAACTGCAATTTGAAAAATGGTGAAAGAAACTGGATATTACGACACCTTGGGAGTGAAACCCAATGCCTCACAGGATGAACTCAAAAAAGCTTACAGAAAGCTTGCTCTGAAGTATCACCCAGACAAAAATCCCAATGAAGGAGAGAAGGTAAGTTTTTGCCATCTATACCTAAATTTTAGAGTAAAGTGACCAGGCACGCACGAATATATGTAATCTGCATGAACTGGATGCTAAATTCACTGCAACATTGCCAAACACAAGTTTGAAAAAATTAAAAAGAAAAGACCCATATAACTTTCCTGGCCAGACTGAAGAAGCATTTACTATAATTATTTTGCGTAATATATGGTCATTTGTTTTTTGCTTTGGGTACATTGCAGTGTTAATTTTCATAGACTTGTTAGTGAATGTGTAATACATAACTGTTTTCTGTTCTCTGCAGTTCAAACAGATTTCACAAGCATATGAAGTGCTTTCTGATGCAAAGAAAAGAGACTTGTATGATAAAGGCGGTGAGCAGGCCATAAAGGAGGGAGGCACTGGAGGAGGTGGATTTGGTTCCCCAATGGACATCTTTGACATGTTCTTCGGAGGAGGTGGAAGGATGCAGAGAGAGAGGAGAGGTAACATGGAAATTCCTTACAAAATGAAATGAATATAATCTAAATGTGGGCTTCAGTATACACAGTGTAGGCTGTGGCAGGAGAAATATAAGTAAATTTGTCACCCCAACAGCAAGACAATTTAATTTTGTAGAGCATTCAAAACGGGCTAATTTTTTTTTTAATCTACAGTGAATAACGTGTTTTTTAAATATTTAGTATTGATTGTGGCTCCTATATACTAATTTATGGCTAGAAGTACTTAAGTGGGAGAGGGGTCTGAACTGCCAGATAACATTGCCGGTATTTTGTTTGGCCACAGCATACAGCAGAATATAATCTTAATAGCGCATCAAAACAGATAGTGGGAGCATGTCTAAAGTTGTGAGAATCTTTTTATTAGCATAAACGGCAAGTGAGACATCACTGAAACTTTGATTTCAGGGTTTTGATTTGAATTATTGGTTTGTTTACAAGAAATACGGCTTAATACAGGGTTTGACTAATCCATATTACCTGGCTTCTGACAAAATATTGTCTGACTTGTCAGTTTGGCATAAATTTGTCAACATCTGCTTTACTAGGATTTCCTTTATGTGACTGTACATGTATACAAAAAAGTTTTTGTTACAATTTAAGCATCCAATGCAGATTAAACCAAAAACAATTAATTTGCCTATCATAAATGACGGTATATTTCATGTCTTACCCACCCCCCTCTGTGTCTGTTCTCCCCCCACCCCAAGCGAGCATTGATGAATATAGTTTCCGTATTGCACACTACGGAAACTATATTAGTGATATATTTTAGCTTTGAAACTGATATTCTGAATTAAGCATGCCTCTTTCTGTTTGCAGGAAAAAATGTTGTCCATCAGTTGTCTGTGTCTTTAGAGGATCTGTATAATGGTGCAACAAGAAAACTAGCTCTGCAAAAGAACACAATCTGCGACAAATGTGAAGGTATGAGTCAGCATTTCAGCAATATTTTTGCAGTGACATGTTCTTTGTGAAACACTTATTTGTGCTCCTAGGTTTAGTCCGCCTAGGAAGTGCTGAATTTTCAGTCATGGTTACTTTTTCAAGATGACATTATGGAAGTGTTTCAGTGGCTAAGCATTGCAAATGTGTGTATTTTTTTTATCAGGTCGTGGTGGTAAGAAAGGTGCCGTTGAATGCTGTCCGAATTGTAGAGGTACAGGTATGCAGATAAGAATCCACCAAATAGGACCAGGAATGGTGCAGCAGATTCAGTCTGTGTGTGCAGAGTGTCAAGGACAAGGAGAGAGAATTAATCCAAAAGATCGGTGTAAGAGCTGCAATGGCAGGAAGATTGTCAGAGAGAAGAAGATTCTTGAAGTTCACCTTGACAAAGGTTTGTAATGTTCAATCTTATCATTGATACTACATGTATAACCAGTATACAGTTGTGCTGCTTTTATGTAGCCATATGTTCTTATCATAGATAAAGATGTAACTTCTGTTTGCATTTTGTTAAAATGTTAATGTACCATGTATTCATTAATAATGGAATTCACAAGCTTAAAGGAGAACAACTTTTTTCTTTTTTTTTTTTAAGCGATAAGGTTTATAAAATTTTAAAATGAAATGTTTTGAAATGTGCAGCCTTGGCAAATAGGACCCATGTAATAAAGTTCTAGTGACTCAGACAATACATGCACTCTCTGATCTACCAAAAAACTTTCTTACTGCTACAGTGTCCAGGAGATGTGATTGGTGGGCATAGAATTCCTTTTTTATAAATGTCTTCCACAATATTCTACAAGTGTTTTGTATTGTTTCCTCATTTAAGCATAGGCTGCTTTGCCAATATATTTAGTCCCCATTCAACACAAATATTCTGTGTTCCTTTTAATCTGTGAATAAGCATATGGAAAGTTACTAGGTATCCATGGAGCAGAGACTTTAGACATTTTTAATAAAGGTCACTTGTATATTTGATATACCTTTTTTTGCTTACTTGCAAGTAATTTCATTCTGGTATCGCCATTATTAAACAGGTATGAAGGATGGTCAGAAAATCACATTTACTGGGGAAGGAGACCAAGAACCAGGACTGGAGCCTGGTGATATAATTATTGTATTGGACCAGAAAGATCATGGCGTCTTTACAAGGTATACATAGCAAAGGTTATCAAACTTACCCTTTATAAGCATGCAGGAAACGGTTTTTATGTTTGTTTTTTTTGTTTGGCAAAGTACTCATACAATATTTTTATTTTTTCCCCTCTCTTCTTCCTTCAGGCGAGGTGAAGACCTACTGATGCATATGGAAATTGAGCTGGTGGAGGCTCTTTGTGGCTTCCATAAACCCATTGTTACATTGGACTCGAGGACCATAATCATTACATCTCACCCTGGTAGGTAAATGTACATAGGACTGGTATCTGAAACATTGCAGCTATACATGAACTATACCATAGCTATATTGTGGGCTGGTATCAATGAATTTACATGAGAATATATTTCTAAAGTTTAAATATTAACAAATGTTGACAAATATCATTATTTTTTTTAGGAGAGATTGTGAAACATGGTGATTTTAAATGTGTCTTAAATGAAGGTATGCCAATGTACAGAAGACCATACGACAAGGGGCGTCTGATTATTGAATTTCAGGTATGAAACTTATAATTTGGAGGGAATGCTGAAGGATAAAATGATGCTCCAGGATTTTACTTTTTGTCAATCGCTGAATAAACTATAGCATTGCACCGTTTGATAAAAGGGTGGAAAACAAACTTAATTTTACTGCGGAACATTAAGGAGCTTGAGGTAAATAGCTTCCCAGTACATGCTAATACAGTGATTAAAAAGTACTAGTTTATGCTGTGGTCCGATGAATCTGACACCACTGATCTACTAAACAAGTACGTCATGGTCTAAAATTGACTGACTAGACTTTTGATATTGCTCAGGCAGAAAATTCCTTATGGCAAAGTAGACTGGGACAGATCCCTCCATCTTATGCCACAATTCTCTAGCTTTCACACCGCTAGTACAGTTAGGGTCAGTGTTAGCCGCTCACAAGGCTGTCCAGAAGGGTCTCTAGTCAGCCATTTATCACTTAGACCCTGCATCAGTGCAATTTGAGTATAGCCTCCAAGTCCAAGCCGCCCACACAGGTGGGTTGCATTAATAGTATCCCTATGCTGGCTATTCATTGTGAGAGGCTGAGTCACCAGTGGTACTAAAGGACCTCACATGAGACTGAGGTATACACTTATCTCTTGACATTGTAGCTGTTACAATCATGTTAAAGTGCTATGTGCCTTAATATCACAAATATGGAATGTATAATATGAAATTACTGAGTATATATTTGTGACATTAAGGCATTTTTGCCATTTGAAGTTATTTGAAACGGTGTATTTTCAATATAATTTTAAAAGAACTTTTTTTTTTTTTTTTTTTCCCAAAGGTAAACTTTCCATCCAGTGGCTTCATTTCACCAGACAAGCTGCTTTTGCTAGAAAAACTGCTACCTGCAAGGAAAACCGTTGAAGAATCTGAAGACATGGAGCAAGCTGAATTAATGGAATTTGATCCATCCCAGCAAAGATGCGGCCATTACAATGGGGAAGCCTACCATGACGATGATGATGATCATCCAAGAGGTGGAGTTCAGTGCCAGACCTCTTAAGTCAACCAAGTGAAAATTTGGCTCTTGTGGTCCTGTTTTTTCTGTTAATCCGTTGTGACTGCTCCAGGCAGCTTGAGCCTGCAAGACATGGGTGAAAGTGCAGTCCATATTTGGCTGCAAGCCATTGTATTGACATTTGAAGCTGTCTTGTAGGTGCCTATAAATCATTGTTGAGCAATGCGTTATAGGCATCTCCAGCACAGAATATCCCAACCAACCAGTTTGTTTTGTAAAAACCTAACACATGGACATTTACCCGTTGCACATTCTTTGTGTTTAATATAAAGCCCTAAATGTGTTATGATGCAAGAAATCATGAGAAATAAAACATAATTTAATGGTCATTTTCCTTTGCGTCCTGCTTTTTTTTTTTTTTTTCTGGTCTTGATGACCCAGGTCTACAAAAGTTAATCCTATTCAATGTTGGTCATTTTAGAATACAAATGACATTGAAATCCCTACACAATGTTATCTAATATGGGCCATGATTTCCGTTATTTCTTTTAGGTAATTTCTTTATTTTTCTAGGGATGCAGAAGATCTTGAGCATATTTCACAAGCCCCCTTCTCCTACTCCCAGAAAGAGAAGCAAATACATTGTATGAGACATTTGCAGTCTGTAAATCATCAAGGGCACTTTTTTTTTTTCTATTTCTTTCTGATGCCACATGATCATAGTAATTGAGGTTGTATCAAACTATTGGTTCATGAGGTTCAGCCTTTTTAGAGCACCACATTCTCTAAATTGAAAGTGATTGATTTTATTTTTGTTTGCCTTCCTCTGCCTCAATGGGTAAAAACAAATCCTCCCTGATCCCAAAGATGGTAAAACAATTTTTTTTTCTGTGTATAGATACCCCTCCTGCTCTGTGTGACATTTTTTATTCCACAATCAATCAAACCCCCTTTTTAAAAATCATCAAATTGGTTGCCATAACATTTTGGTAGTGAGTTCAACCATCTGCAGTGAATTTGAAGACTCATTTTGCTTTGAAATGTCCTAACCTTAAGGTGTCTTATCAATCTCAGACCTCTAAGCAAATTTCACTCTTAAACACCCACACACTATTTTTGGAAACTGTTATTGCTGCACCTTGTGCTGGTTTCCTGTAACAACTATAGAAGCTACAAATCTGTAATTGGTCCTGGTGTGCAGTAGCATTGGTCGGTGGAAATTGTCCTAGCTCTGCTTCATATCCTGTTAGCGGTATACAAACAAACCGCCAACCTGCTGGATATAATCAGTCTAGTGACCCTTTCAACCCCAACCAAGCATTGTGTTGTGACAGAGTACTAACAAAAGGTAAGTTGTCAGATGGCTGTGGAAACAGCCAGAGGAGATACAGGAGGGTCTGTGGGGGCCCAGACTGAACAGACAACAGGAATAGAAGATATTTGAGATACCAGCTCAATAAAAATCAATGCGTTATTTAAAAAAACTCTCCAATCCCTACAGAGCTAAATTAGAACAAGTGTTTCTGGCCCCTTGTGCTTTAATATCTTAGGAAATCAAATAATCATTAGATAATTTCTACTACATACACTAAGATTAAACCATAGACCAAATGTCTCAATATTTTAAAAAAGTACAATGTCAGTGATATTAAAAGAATAATCTGACTACTAAGCAATACTAAATCTGTTAAATTATGTGTGTAAACTTAGTTCTAAAAGTGTTCCGAAAATGTACATATAAAACCCTGGAAATGCAGCTTTGCAACGGTCACAAACGCCTAACTAATAGTTTGTCAGGGTGCTGTATAAGTCCAATTCAGCTTTGTAGAGGAATGTGTTTAATCTACTGGCTATAGTCAAACACTACTTTTGCCTTGATGGTGCAGAAATAACATTTCAAAAGTACTTTGATAATTGTATTTAAACACTAATTTTGTACGTTTTTAAAACCTGCACAACTAATAATTCTTGATAAATTGACACAGGTCCAATTTATTGTAACATTAAAAATGTACAGTGTTACATAATTGAGATTAAGTTGAGTATTTTATGCAGAAATTACTTGGAAGGATCCTCTCTTGAAATGTCTCGCATGATTGATTATCTCACATGTGGAGGGGTGAGATAAGTATGAAGAGCATACCAGTTGGTGTGAAAGAATAAGACTTCAACATAATGTGACTATGTGGGATATTAGCAGAGTGAGGATCTTTTTGTATAAAATACCCAACTATAAAGCTTAATTTAACATGCTCATATTTTCAAGCAACATATGATTATTTATATGTACTTTAGATTTCTGTAATAACTCGGGACCTTTGCTATGTCCCTATAAGTATCTTGATCTCTACGTTCAGTAGATGTCTCTAATAGCCATAGAGCGCATTCTTTCTCCGCATTCGGATAAAGCTCAACTACATTTATTATTACTACTTGTATCTTGCCCATTATAAATGATGGGATGTTATCTTCAATTGTCTGTGCTGTCTCTTTCTCTCATATCTCTCGCGCTCATATCTCACTCACTCTCATATCTCTCGCTCGCTCTCATATCTCTCCGTGGGAGACAAAAACAATCCTTTCACAGACTGTTTCATAACTGGTGATTAGATGAGCATGTTGCGTGCTGAAGTCTCCTCCTGCTAACGAGAACGCCGCTCTAGTCTTCCGTGTCTACCGCAAGCCATCTACTTCTATATAAAAAGTGTCTGTAGTTCCATGGTGTTGATAAGAAATTCAATTTACAGTCCAACTTCTACATGTTTCTCAGGAATGATAACCTTCTTTTTGTGCCCCACATAACTTAATATACAAAAACAAGGAATCAAATACATTACATAATGACTCTCTCAAGTGATAAAATATTTGATGGGAAACGTAACCCCTACTTTACTTATACACTCTGTAAATTTGTGAAAATATGATTTTACATGGACAGGCACTCATGCGATAATTGGGTGTAAATATTACAAGCCGAACTAAAGACCTACATAAAGCTAATTATACAGCTCTATGTAATTAGGCCTAAACCTTAATTCATGGTCAAAATGCCAAATCTCGTGGCTTGGCCGGATCAACTCGGTCAAGACGAACATTCTCCCCAGTCTTTACCTTTTTTGTACTCTATCGATAGCCCTAAACTATAAGAATTTGACTTATTTCAATGCCAAGGCCCTCATTCAATTGCAATTTGGCCAATTCAATAGGGCTCTAAATAAGCACATAACATATTTTTTTTAAATAAGTTTTTAGTTCGTAAACATCTATCCAAAAACAAGGTTTTCACTAACTAAAAACTTCTTTAAAAAAGTATGTTATGTGCTTATTTAGACCCCTATTCAATTGGCCAAATTGCAATTGAATGGGGGCCCCAAGTGTTTATAAGGCTTCCAGGATCTCCAAAGCCATAATGCATAAACACAAGTCAAATGGAGGCCTTGCATGCCCAAACTTTAAATTATATTATAAGGCAGCACAAATCTCATTTATTCCCATAGCTCACTCTTCAGCTCATCAACCTTTATGTCTCCATATTCCTGGGACACAATTGTCTGGTTTCCCAACCCATTATTTGTGTTTGGTAATCTGGCCAACCCCTACACTCGACTTTCTCTCTCTCTGACTCACTGCACTTGGGCTAAACTAAAATTTGGTTTGTCACTTAATATATCTAACCTTACCCCAATTGTCCCTCACCCGCTATTGTCATTGACTCTTTCTTCTACCTCCTTGGTGTGGTGGGGTTCATGGGTCCTTACGAAATTTGACCCATGGTACAAAGGTAATCTACTCAAGTTAGAGACATTTACATTTGCAGGAACACTTTAAGCACTACAAATTTAAACATTTTATTGAAACCTCGCAACGTCTATTGGGAAAACCTAAAGCTAATTTGTTCACTAACATTTGTGACAAAGACCCACTTTCCAAAAGTATTGAAAGTCTTTTATATAATACCTTTAATGAGAGCCCTCCACCTCAAAAGATTAAATATCTGTCATTGGGATTACTGGTGAATCTCATGGGAGAGCCTTATTAAAGGTTCATTAAATAGTAGCATCTTGGAGACCTCTATTAAGTTACTCCACAGAATATATATAACCCCTGATAGACTACATTGACGGGGAACGATTTCAGTCCCCAATTGTTTCACAGAGTGCCGGGAAGAGGGATCTTTCTTGCACATATGGTGGACTTGTCCTTTAAGTTTTTGAGTTGGCTTCTCAATTACACGCAATCCCAGAAATTTGCCTACTTTGTCACCCAACAATGTCCCTCTCTCCATCATAAAATAAACTTTAACAATTCCTGATGCTGGCAACCAAGAGTCACATTGCTAAAAATTGGAAATCGAGCACTCACAGCCCTATTAAATTCCCTCAACGTAGCCCACAAGACTTACGGGTGTTAAATTGGCCCCGTAAAGTATCCCGCTGACAATCTGTGGATTAAGAGCGAGAAAACCCTACGGGACGTGAAAATTCGACCTGTGCTCCCGCAAATCATTTGATCTGTCAAGCCCGTAACTGTTACGTTCCAAGCACGCTATTAAATTGCAACAAATTCACCGGCGTTCAAGCCCGTAACCTGGAAATGAAGCCAAAAAGCCAACGGGTACTAGAGAGGACCCACTAGGGGGTTAAGGTCCTAATATACACACACTACTGTACTTACAATAAAAGGGAAAATTATGTTAGGTATTAAAATTAATAGCACAACATTCTCAAGCTCACAAATCTGCAATATAAAATACTTTATTTTCGGTTTAATTTCCGTGTTGTGTCGATCCTGGCAATCAATGTGTTAATACATATAATGGAACTCACATGGACCTGAATATCATATTTACTGATTTATCAATCTTTCATTATTTCTGGAGTGCGGGTCCGATCGAAACTTGTAAGTGAGACCTGTAAGGCTTTGAAATCTAACCTCCATTTTTCAGTGACGTAATGATGACGATCTCTGTTACCATTGACTCCATCTAAACCCGTAACTACGGGTTTGACTGATTGTCAATGATCATGTTCACGGACGCACATCCAACGTGCGAAAATTGGTTTACAGGTTTGCGTCTCTGGCCCAAAACTTGCTGCATGGTTTAATTTAATAGCTCTGTAACTCGGCCAAATTTCGAGCCTGCAGCCTTTGCGGGTCTCACATTATAGTTATGGGACGCATGGCTAGCCTCACATTATAGTATCCCTCTAATATAAATGAGAATCTTATCAGGGTCTGCACTTTCTTGTGGAGGAGAGGAGCGGTGGCCTGTCATCCAGTCACCGATGCCAGAGCCTGTAGTCGGTGGTAGGTACTGCTCTCTTATATGCAAATTTGCACTGACTTTACCAAGAGAGACAAACCTGTTATGACCCTTTCACCCTACCCTTTCCAGTTTAGTTGACTGTCTGTTACGTATAATTGAAACATTAGCTTGAATTAGTAATTTATTCTCCCCAATAAAATATCAAATGTCAACCTTATAAGTCTTTGCTGAATAAAAATTTATTGTGGGAAAAAAAAAAGTTAAATTAAGCTTTTGTTATAACAAATAATTTGTGTGTCATTTCTTATAGAAGTATAAAATTTGTATATTAAGGTATTCCTGTATTTGTTGTTGTAGTTTACTTGTTCAATTGTGTCTAACTCTCCATGACCCTATGGACCGCAGCACACAAGGCACATCTATCAGCCACTGCACCCCTGAGCTTCCTCAAGCTCATGTTCATTGCTTCAATGATCTCATCTATCCATCTCCACCCCTTTCTTTGTATGCCTTCAATCTTTCCCAGCATCAGTCTTCTCAAGGGAATCCTGGCTTTTCTTGATATGGCCGAAATATCTGAGCTTTAGCCTCATGATCAAACCTTTTAATTTCATGGCAGCAGTCACCTTCTGTAGAGATCTTGGATCCCTGGAATATCAAATCTGTCACTGCCTCCACATCTTCCCTATTTATTTGCCAGGAGCTAAGATTGCTGTTTGCTATGATCTTCATATTTTTAACCCTGAGCAGCAGGCCAGCTTTTGCTCTTTCTTCTTTTACCCTTATCAATAAGTCCTTTAGTTCCTCCTCACTTTCAGCCATCAGAGTAGTATCATCAGTGTATCTGAGGTTCTTGATATTTCTTCCAGAAATATTGATTCTGGATTTGGATTCATCCAGTCCAGCCTTACGAATGATGTAATATATGCAGGAAGCATTGTGCTGAAGAGCTGACAATCTGTTTTGATGTTGCTGCAGCATATAATGTAGATTTGCAGTGTTGTAGAGCTGAGGTGTAAGTGCCAGCAATGTGTGTAGTGTAAATAAGCAGCACGAGCGAGGGGAAGCCGTTAGGTTAGATGTGTACTTCCGCATTGTGTAAGTTAGTGTTGTAAAATGGCGGCGAATGTGTGTGGTACGCGGCTGTGTATGCGTTTTGTGGAAATGCGTCTGTGCTTGGTGGTGTTTTGCGTGTTTAGGGTCCTGTAGCCTCGTTTTCGCTTTTTTCGGTGGCCATTTTTTCTCTTGCTTAGGGGATTTTCGAGTCTCTAAACTCTGTAATTTGGACTTATATGGAGGTGTAACTTCACTTGCAGAGGTCCTGGGTGCAGAGGGACAAAGGAGCTCAGCACGAGGCACATACAGTAAGGGGGGGGGGGGGGCTCGCAAAGAGCGCCAAAGGCACAGTTTGCTTTTCTATACCTCCCTGGGCCGAGAGGCTGAACCATCATGGAGCTTGAAAGCAGGGATATAACATCATTGGCTCCACCGCATGATGTCATTGACTACATCCATGCTGCCACACAGAGGTATGGAAGGTAAAACCTAAATGTAGCTGCCCCAGTGACATCACAGGATGGGATAATAACTAGCCTGAACCAGAACCCAGACTGGTCAGAATTTTTTTTTTTTTTTTTAATCCAGACATATCCAGGCCTCCTGATACAGGTAGAAACTGATCTGCTTGAGGGGAAAAAAATATGGCAATTTCAAAGTAAAACAAATATTATTTGTTTTACACTGCATAATGTTTTTAATAGATCATGCCCAAACATAAAAGCTTTACTTGTAAATGCTTTACAGTGGTCTTTAAATACTGTATTTTGATCATTTTTCCCCTCGGAGACTAGTTCTTTAAACAAAGCTTAAAGGGCCAGTTAATTCAGCACAACCTGGAGCACACCACTGTAAAGTACTCCTAAAAAACATATTGAAATACTTTTTGAATTTGTTAAATAGTTGCCTTTTCACAGAGAAAAAAAAATCATAAATGAAATGTCTGTTTACATGAGACTCTGGCAAGTCCTCCAGGCAGAGAGAGCAAGAGCTTGTGCTAACAGCAGAAACAGAAAGAGTTAACTCTTCCCAAATTCCTCTGTGCAGGCAAAGGCAAGCTGGAAACTCCTAAATATGTTACTTGTGGGTTAACGGATGGCTGATTCCATTCATGAATGCAGAGGGAAAAAAAAAATACATAAATCTTGTTGTGTTCACCGAGTTTGCACAGTCTGGTGTCGGCAAATGTTGTTAATCATAGAACAGTCAGGAGTATGTTTGTAAGACTGCAAATGTTAAGCGGTTAGTATAAAAAAAAAACACAATAGATCATTTTAGCATAGAATCTTGTGCTCTTTCACAACATGAAGAGCACCTATAGTGAGGTAAATGGCCTTTTAAAGGACAACGGTGTAACGTTTTTTTTAAAGGCATACTGTCAGTGTAAGCAATAAGTCAAAGAATAAGAATTGAGCATTTTTTTAATTTATTTATTCTTTGTTACTCCATCTGCAGCTCTGATCAAGCACTACAAGTCCTCCTCTGTGGCTGTGCCACACTAGGAGGCTGGCTGCTAAAGTAAATTATGGGCTAGTGTGAATGGCAATGCACAAAGCTCTGGGTTTTTCTTTAATCTGTTCAAAACTCACTTTTACCAATAAATTCTCAAACAACGGATATAGCAGACAGTAAATGCTACTTTATAAATGCTGCTCTGCTGAACTGGTAACTGCTGTGATTACATTAGACATAGCTGTATACAAAACATTTTCCCAAATCATTTAAGATAATAAAGTAATGGAATTATGACAATAAAAATGTTAAACACATTGTAACTAATTTAATTATGAAATACAAAATGCAGTGTCCGCTAAGATCTGGAGACCTACAAATGTTATATATGGTGCTCCAACGCCACAATAAAGATAAGAGAAGCAAGTATGGATTTTACCATTTATATTATGTAAAACAAAAACACACACTTACAGAGGAAAAAAAAAATAAAAAAAATTTGAACTGTAATGTTACAGATTGAAGCAAGTTTCTAAGATATGTTGACAAGCCTTGCCATTTATGTCACGTTCAAATGGCCAGCAATATTTGGTCAATGAAAATGCTGTTAAAATATTCACAAAATGTTTTATTTGCGCTACTGCCACCAAAATGACAAATAGCATACTTTTTCTACTGGAAGAAAAAAAAAAAAAAGTTTCTGGTATAATACTATGGTTTCCACAGTTTGAGGAGTCCATCTTCACTGTAGGTACCAATCAGATTCTGATGGGGATGGTGAGCGATTCCAATGACATCCTTTTCATGGACCTACAGAAATGAACATATACATTTAAAATTGGTAAATGTATTTTACTTAGTATTTAATTAATAGAACAAACCAGTATAAAATGACTTTTCTTGGAAAAAAGAAATGTAGTCACATTTCTCATCACTCCTCATGTGCCCCTATCTTGTGTAACTCTTTACCCAAATCGGTCATGAGTTTCCTCTACTCTTCATAGTTTGAAGGACTCTATGAAAACACATCTATTCAGAGAAGCTTATCCTTTCGTTCTCAATATCAGCCAAACAAGATCGTGAATACCTCCCTGCTGCCACAGAGCACTATCAATTAGCAAATTATATTTATTATTATAATATGATTATATTAGAATATGATTGTTGTGTTGTACTACCTACTCATAATTTCCACAACACAGGCTGAGATCCCGCATAAGCTTAAAGGAAGCCATGTTTGATAATGGCTACCGAATGAAGAGTGAGGCATTTGTGGGCATATTTGCATGTCCCGGCTCAGCTTCCCAGAATGCAGTGTAATAACTGTTTTTCTCGGAACTCTGAGCTGGAAGCAGGTTTTTTAACTTGCTTTAGACATTCAAATGTGAACACAGATTTTTTATTTACTGTACGGTGGAGGGCTTCTATCGCTCTTTTGCCCACCATATTATAAATGATTGTTGTGGTGAACTATATATATATATATATATATATATATATATATATATATATATATATATATATATATATATATATATATATATATATATATATATATAAATTCTTCTTATTGAGGTACTCACAGTCAATGTTCTCTCCAGTTTGCCAGTCACTGTACTGAAACAATAAAGCACAAAATCTTCTCCAACACAGTAGATCCACTCCCCTCTGGGTGACAAAGTGCAGCATACGAAGTCACCACCTTCTCTTTTACCAGAGCTAAAGCTTCTCACAATCTAAAGAAAAATAGAAGAAAAAATAAATAAATAAATCAGATCTACAGTTTTTCATTTTTGAAATTATAAAATATATTTTGCTCTCAATGCAGTCTGTTGCTAAAAAGGTCAGAGAGGAATACTTTAAAAGTAAAGCATTTCTATGCAGTTCTGGGAAAATATTTATTAGTAAGTGTACATACCTGTCCTTGCATGTTCATAATAACCACTGTGTTAGATCGGTTACAGACAACAAAATGTTCTGGATTCTTTGGCAGGAGTAGGACACTGTTGACTGTGATGTCTGCCCCAGCTGAGCTTCCCAGGGATTTAAAGGTATTGCTGCATTCAGTTGTCTTCATATTCCACACCTAATATACAAATATAAAGCATTACGAACACTGTGTACACACAGAGTCATTAATCTAAAACATTAGGGAGTAGTGCTTTTTTTCATCCCACCACCCACAACATTTAGATACTGCTTAAATAGCTTGTAACCTGTTTTTGATAGTCACATTCAAGAAATAATTACAAATGCCTGCTCTTTAGCAATTCAATTTTAACACAAATCATTAAAGAAAATGATTACAGCTTAAAAATGCTGTCACAGTGTAGCAATTTTTAAACCATATTGTTTAAACTGTGTGATATTCTAAACAAAATGCTATTAGTCAATATTAAGATTAATAAGTGCATTACTTGGAATACATTTCCATACCTTTACTGTGCCATCAGAGGAAGCACTAATAATGTAGTGGCCATCCTGTGTAAAAGTTGCTTCATTCACAAATGAAGTATGGCCCCTAAATTCCTTCAATGTTTTTCCAGATTTTAGGCCATGGATCCTGTGGAAATACCAAAAATCATTAGTATTGTCTAAAGGGAATCAGTCATACATATGAATAATCGTATGGTGATTACAGACTGATCTCAGAACCCTCTTTCCTAGGAGCAACTCTTGTTTTGTGTGTGTGTTTTACTAGGTTTTAATTAAAATATATACACATTCACAAAAAAGTATGTTTTAAGAATAATAATTATCCTAGTTATAATATTCTACATTCTAATTACTATGATACAGATCACAGGTGAACAAAAAGCACAAGAAATCAAGGGAAACTCTTCATTTTCCCATCAGTGCAATGCAATCCAATTTCCTGGTCCAAATGGTTTCCTTTTTCAATAACTTCTTAATATCACCACCCTTCATTCGTAAAGAAACTTGATCAATTACCTGATATGTCAACTGTGATGCACTATGTTGCTTACAAAATGTTTTAGATCAGGTAATTCTAATAGTACTTTTGTGTTGAGAGAGATACAATGTCCAATGTGTTGAGTGGCCTCTCCAACATAACCCAAACCACGTGGGCATTTCAAAGCACAAATAAGATTTTTAGAATCACTTGTATAATAGCCAATGATATTAAAACACTTGTCATGTAGGTTGAGAATACAATTCACTGCCTCTCAATACATTGCTAAAATTGTGCACTCTTGAGACATGGAAAAGTACCATACACCTAGGGGTGGCTAAAAAGGTCTGCCTTTTATTAAGCAGAGAAGTTCTCAGATCCCTACCTTATTAAAAATATGATGTCCAAATGTAATCGAGTTGAATCCGCCACTTGTATTCACATTTAGTAAGGACCAATGTTTCAACATTACATTTTTAATTCTACCAGTAAGGGTATTATAAGAGCTTATAAAGAGCAATCTCTCAATAGATCTTTCTTAAACATTGCAAGTTTCTCGATCAATCCTTTCCACATACTACACCTCCTGAAACACCACACTTCAGAGTTTGAGTCCTTAATAGCAGCAACCAAAATGTAATTAACATATTGCCCTTCATCAATGTTAAATAGTATACATATGGAACATCTTTAACTAAATCAATGAGGAAATTCTTGTAATTATGACATAAATCACTAAGCTGTCTCAGAAACCTAAAGCCTCTGAAGCAGTGATGAGAATAACTCATTCTTCCTTTCCCAGCATGGATTTCTTACTGAATGGAAGTGGATGAGATTACAAAAAAGTTATAGAAAATGTAATTATGGTGACAAACATGTATATTGTTCAGATATCTTACCTAATAGTCTGATCAAATGAAGCACTGAGGATTTGACTGCAGTCTTTAGAAAAGCTAAGACAGGTAACACCCTTACTGTGAGCTCGTTCAAACCTCCTCAAGCACTGTCCACTCTGAATCTTCCACACCTGAAGAAATATAAGCAAAATAATTATGTAGTGAAAAATGTATAGGCCAATGTCAGGCATACTGAGGACAGAATAATTAAGTTATACCCTAAAATGATAGGTTACCTTTATTTTACCATCTTGGGCTCCTGTAGCTAACATTTCAGTATCTCTGCTGAAGCACATACATAACACAGCATCATCCATCATCATAAAGTTATCTTGAGCCTGGTACTTGAGATCCTAAAAGTACAAATATTAAGGACAGTTAGAGTTTTGTACTATTAGTCTACAATGTTACACAGAGAACCATCTACCAAGATAAATACACAATACATAGGCATTACCATTACATTCTTATTTCAGTTAATACATATTAGTCAAACAACATTGAGAGTACCCAAAATCAGCACAATGGATTTAACACATATGCATTACATTTGAAACAAACATGTTTTCATTACATTTGTAGTTCTAATATCTATAAATTGTTTAATCCTTTAGGAAGTATGAAACCAACAAACAACAATATTAATTTAGCAGTCTCGACATGAATCTGGTGACATGCATTTTAATGTCTACAAACTACACATTCTGGGAGGGTCACTAAACATTAACCTTCGGTCCAACTTCCTTTTAAAAGCAACATTATCAGCGTTCAATATAATGTTTGTTATAGGAGAGGGAGTTGGATTACGAGTGTGTGTGTCAAACTAAAATAGTACTGGTTTACTTATTATCATGCTTACCTTTCTGATTTTTCCTGTGGTGAAGTTCCATACCTCAATAAATCCATCCACTGACCCAGTCACCAAATACTGACCATCTGGTGAAAAACGGGCACATTCTACATGCGATTTTTGACCAAACTAATAAAATAACAGAAAAGAAATATGAGGACAATAATGTTACTTTCAGCCAACTGATGTATATGAGAGGCAGGATTAGATTACTGAAATATTTTTAAAAAAGGAGGGGATATTCCTAAAAGCCTATGCTCCTTAAACTTGTTCTTCTGGCTCCTATATTTGTTTTCAAAGTAGAATGTACCTCTATGAAAGGCTTCCTTTCAGGCTACTACAAACAGCCTGTCCGGGATTATAAAACTGGCTAAGAAACAAACCTGGAATAATAAATCTAAACCGAATATTGTGGTATAACAAGCTTTAATACATGGATAGTAAAGCCATCTGTTATGTGTAATCAAACAAAATAGCATTTTCTTTCAGTAAACCTACAATTACAATATGCCACATCAACTTTCTGATCCTCCCACCAAATCCTTGCTTTTATCTTTGTGTTCAAGTGCAACCATTGCCAGATTCAGTTAGTGAAATGGCCACTGACAGATCTCATTTGAAAACCAACTGAACATGTGCAAAAAAATAAATAAATAAAATAATAATAATAATTTTCAATGATTGCTAGTGTTTTAATAGATTCAATTTATAAATGCACAAGTACTAGTTTTAACATAATACTATGCTTGGAAATTGTGGTGTATCACTTTTGCCAACTATCTTTTGTATTATTTCATTCATATGTTAATGACAAGATCTAGAGTAGCATGTAAATTAAACATTACGGACATGAGAGGTTCATTAAAACAATCTACTAATAATATTATGTTTAGATATGCAAATACATGCTTAACAAGTGCTTAAAGCTCTGTTTTTACTTATATAACCTCCCAAATAGCCCCCTGTGCACAAAGGGTTTCTATCATTACTAGATATACTAGCCAATCACAGCCTGTCTCTCAAGAACATGCTGCTGCTGAGAAAAAAAAAAAAAAAACTGTGGCTAGTATATCTAGTACTATTTAAACACAGCGTGTGAGCTATAGGTGGCAGAATTTTGTTGGGGTTATTTGCAATGTCCAAGCAAGTGATAAAAATTGTATTAACAAGTGCCAATAGCTCTGTTTACATATACAAAAAAATACAGAGCAGATTATTTGATTATTAAAAACAAGGAACCTTCCATGTCTCTTTAAGATATTATAGAACACAAACTGAGTAAACTGTAGAAATTATGATTAAAACCTTGCATAAACAGAAAAGAAAGTATACCTAAAAATATTATAATCAATAAATACCTTAATATGCCTGCTCAACTGTGTTGGGAACTTCTCTTCCTCAACATCTTTCACAGCGGCTTTACCTCTAAACAAATCAATGATCATACCAGGGGGCAGAAGTCCCTGATGCTGCTGCCACTTCAGTGCCTAAAAAATAAAAAAAATAGATAAATATTCAAGAGAAGAAAATGTAAATCTATATAAAAGAGTGTGGTAGGACCACTGTCAATTCCAATCTGCGAACTTTATGTAACCAAAAGAATTAAGCATTGTGCAAAATGGAAGCAAAGGCAAGAGGGTGGAGATGTATTTTATAAAAAATAAAAAAAAAAGTTGCATGTCTATTCCTATATTATTTAAAGAATGTTAAGAAAGGACATGCCAAAAAATTCAATTATGCAGGCCTGTGGTTTTTAAACTACTTATGTGGTAGGGACATAAACTGTGAAGGAAAGCTATTTGTTCTACCACTGGCCCAATCTGCTAAAATTCAACGGGAGAAAGCCTTGTTAAGTAAAGAAATTACGTGAAATTACCTGCCCAAGTAATGCCATGAGACGAGATGGAGGTACCACACTCACTTCTCCAGCTAATGCCTGAGCTATAGCTGCCCTCCTCTTTTCTTTGCTGCTGCCATCGGGGTATGCCTGTATAAGAAGTAAAAAAACAAAAAAACAAAACATTAAGTCATACATTTACCAACAAGTAACTCCTTTAGAGCTCTACTATAAAATAAAGCTAGCAAAAGAAACTAAAGTCTGCAACACTATTGTCCATTCAAAAAATAGATATTTAAGTCCTTAAAAAAAAAAAAAAAATACAATAATAATAAATGTACCTTCTAAGTATTAGTATACATCACTGATTTGGAACATATATTGTCTAGATAGTTAACATGTTTTGAGATCAATCATTTCCAGTACCAATCATACTGCACATTCCTTTGTGGACTAAAAAAATGATGGACATGTTCTATTTGTGTAATGCATTGTGTTTTACAAACATACCTCACGAGGGTCAAAATATGATCTGGCCAAGAGGTTTTCCAGATGGATATATCTTTCAGGCTGGGTCTGTTTCAACATGATCATCGGGTCAGTCTGTCTCAATAGGGATCTGGCAGCTCCCAACTCACGAAGTTCAATCAATTCCAACACAACCTACAAAATTCATAAAACAAATGTCAAGAAATTGAAAGATGCAAAATAATTAATTCATCCGGTGACTTTTTTCAGATATTTTTGGAAAAATGTAATTGTGTGGATTTTTAAAATAGACAAAAAACTCCCCTCAAGTAGATTAAATGATATACATATTATGCAAAAATTATGTAAAGGCAAATATGGTTGAAGTGATTGTGAATTTAAAACTATATTCACATTATTATTTTGTTGAGCTGAACCATAAGTATTGAACGGTGACAATTTTAGTTGATGTTGTGTTTCACGTGTTACATCCGTTTACCTGTTCATAGAGATCAATGAGTGTCTTGTCTGGCAGTTTCAGGGACTGTATGGCCTGTAACACAGTGTCCCAGTGTCCACTGTTAATATCAGCCACAAAACTCTCTATACTGTCCACAGTATTCAAAGATACAGTAGTTTCCTCTTGCAAAGTTGCTAAAGTACGATGCAAACTGTTTTCTTTCAGGTACTGCATGATGAGACGTATAACGCTGAAAAAAAATACAACATACAAATTAGTTGAAATAATGGAAGACTGTACTAGGAACGATAAAATAATTATAATCGCTCTAGATAACATTGTGACATTGACACCTCTTACATCTGCCTGATAACACTATAGATATGATGCCTGTGGTTAGGGCATAAGTACTATATCTAAGACACGGCATGACAAATGCCATAGCAACCAGAAACTGTCAACACTAGCTTTGCCTCCTTAAGGATCATTACTTATTTTGTTAGAGCTTCTATCAGAAGCATGCAGGACAGGAGAGAGTAAACTGCGCTGCAATGTATACAGAGTGACTGCTGGTATGGGGTTAGTGGAGCTTAGATGGGCCTCCAACCCTACATGTGGAGGAAGAGAGTCAGAGGAAGCCCTCTTGCTCCAGGTGAAACAGCCTCAATGCAAGGGGAAAATAGCCTGTCCAGACACAAGAAGCTGAAGAGGTGAGATGCAAGCAGCCATATTTCTATGCCACAATATACTCTCATCACATTCTTTATTTCATAGAGTATTTTAAACATAACATGCAAGCAGCTTTTGGGCACAGCGGGGAAAAAAAAGATCACTTGATGCCAATAATAGTAATTGTGTGTTTCATTGTGCTGGTGTGTGAATATTTTTCCTTTTCTATATTTAAATGTATGTTTTTGCATATCTATCTACATATTTATTTTAAAAACACATCCAAACACAATTTTGCTGGTTCCAAAATTTTGAACAAATCTGTTAAGCCCGTTTCTAAGCTTATAGTAAGAGAATTTTTTTTCTAGAGAATACTAAAATAAAAATTTGTACAAAGACAGTGATTCCCCCCAACCAAGCAAGCAATTATAATGCAACTTCTACATAATCTGGACAATGATATGCCTAGACAAACAATTATATTTTATTTTCAC
Source organism: Discoglossus pictus (assembly GCA_027410445.1). Taxonomy (NCBI): domain Eukaryota; kingdom Metazoa; phylum Chordata; class Amphibia; order Anura; family Alytidae; genus Discoglossus; species Discoglossus pictus. Next base: position 242,278,520 of record CM050163.1, read on the forward strand.
CTTGAAATATGTTGAGGAGGGGCTAAAGTTTACCTAGATACTTTTTTAGGTTAAAAGTGAATGCAGGTTGCACAAGTATTTATTTATGGACAAGTAGCAGGTACCCCTTGTATTTTCTTCCCTGGTTTAAAAACATCTATGCATGAAAAATAACAGATATGTGTATCAGGCATGTTTTCGGTAACTAGCGGGTGCCCATCTTATGGACAAAAGTACAGCAACACATCCTTTTGTTAGGGCTCATCAAATCCCAAGAGCTCCTTTGGCTTCTAATGCTCCCAAAAACTTGATAAAGATGACCTGATCATCAAAATCAGTCAGTACAGACGGAAACGATATGATCCAGTGTGGATCAGGGCGCTAATCTATTGTCTTGCAGCATTGAGGTCAGTGCAGTATTTACACATAAGTGACATTGATATTATGAGGCATTTTTAATAGGGTGTCTCCTAGAGACTCAATAGAGGTATTGTGTATCTATTTTTATGTGATGATATTGTGGCCTAGAATTTAACTAAATAGATCAATTCTATATCTCTGCATATACCTAGCTGCTTTATATATAAATCCGTAGCGCACAATGGCTACCACAATTAATATATTTTGTTTTTTATTCAATTTCCCCATTCTTTTAATGCCTTTTCACATAGCTTTCCTATGACTTATGTTTTACATGCTATGAGGAAAGCCCAAATAGATATCTATGAGAAATGAGTCTATAGCATTATATATATGGGATATTATTTATATCCCCTTAATGTCTATGTTATATCACCCAGGACTATTATATTCACGTACTCACACATGTAATTAACCCCGTCCGGAGATTCTTCTTTCACCTTGATATATCATGTGTATCACTTACTTGAATTATTTACAACATATTCTTCACTGTGATATATCATGTGTATCACCTTTTTGAAATCTATTACAATATATTCTCATATTAGTTAGTTTAGGCACCTTATATATGTTTAGATTTTGTAAATTAGTATTATCTTCCATATATAGACTAACACATGGCACAATTAGGTTTAAACCATTTGACTTCACAATCGTTTTTTTTATGGTCCTGTTCAAATACATATAGTTGCTTTTCCTACTTAGCAAGTACATATTATCTTTAACTAGTCAGATAGGTACACATCCCTCTTGCATGCGGCATACTAATTATTTAGGCTTTATGTCCAATAAATTCCTTTTCTTTTTTCTGTTGTTCTAACTAATGCAGGTGTTCATGCACCAAGGGATTTTTTAATGTACACTATTTTGTTAACTTGTAATGTTTTATTATCATAATTTATTTATTCAAAGGGTCAGTTTTCTATTCTACTTCTCCTGGATCTCTCTGCTGCCTTTGATACAGTTCATCACCCTCTACTAATCCAAATGCCCTGCTCCCTTGGAATCAGAGATACTGCTCTCTCTCATGGTTTACATCATACCATCAAGATCAAACATTTAGTGTCTCCTTCTCTGGCACCTCTTCTCCTCACCCCCCTCGTCTGATAGCGTACCCCGAGGTTCAGACCTAGGCCCCCTCCTTGTCTCCTTCTAGACATCCTCACTTGGTACCCTAATAAAATCTTTTGGACTTCAGTATCCTCTCTATGCAGATGACACTCAAATCTACCTCTCAGCACCTGATGTATCCCCCTCTCTTCTAGCACGTGTTTCCAACTGCCTCGCAAGCATATCCTCCTGGATGTTCGCCCACCATCTCAAATTTAACTTGTCTAAGACCAAACTCTTAATCTTCTCACCATCTACTACAGCATCCATTCCTCACATCTATCACTGTCAACGCAGTCATCACTCCTAGCTCCCAAGCCCATTGTCTTGGGGTCCTACTGGACCCCTCCCCTCTCTTTCATCCCTCACATACAATCAATGACAAAATCTTGTCTTTTGAAATTTAGAAAACATTTCCAAAATACATCATTACCTTTCACAAGACACAACTAAGATTCTAATACATTCCCTCATCATATCCCATCTTGACTACTGCAACTCCCCTCTGGCTGGCGTACTCAACACCCGTCTATCTCCCCTTTAATCCATATTGAATGCCTCCGCTAGACTCATCTACCGTACTAAACGTTCAGTGTCTGCAGCACCTCTCTGTCAATCACTCCACTGGCTTCCCTTAGCCTCCAGAATAACATTTAAAATCATGACCTTAACTTACAAAGCCCTCAATAACACTGAACCCCCCTTATATCTCTGCTCTCATCTCCAAATATAACTACCTTGATCCCAACTTATGTCTAGCGCTACGAAATATGTTGGAGCGTTACAAATAAACAATAATAAAAATGTACTTATAAAGTACCAACATATTCCACAAAGTTCCTGGGATATAGTTAATATTTGGGTTTACAAATTTAAATGAAACTTAGGAACCAGCCAGTTTAGAAAGAAGCCAGTCCAATATTTTTAGAAGCCAGAAAATGGAATATATAAAGAACTATATGTTTAACAACTTAAGTTTAGAGCCAGCAGTCACATTTTAGGAGCCATGGCTCTCTGTCTCCCAGGATTGTCAAGCCCAGAGTTAATACATGACAAAATATATACATACAAACGTGTAACATTTTCTAACCATTCTACACGTTTCTTATATTCAAACACTGGCTATTAAGTAGATATTTGAAATTGGAAGCTGATAATAATTAGAAATAGAGAGTTTGTGAATTATAATAGTGTAGATAAAGGAATTAAGAAGGTAGTAATGGCCAATTGGCGGATATGGGATGCATATTTTGATAAGTGAGAGCCAATAAGATTGTGAGACTTTAATAATTAGGTCTAAGTAAAATCTGAGTTGAGGTTTGCTCTCTGCAGGAAGAGTTTGGGGGAATATGCGTACCTCTAAATGTGTAAGGATGTTATGTATTTTGAACGGCTTGTTTATTATGAAAATATGAATGATTTGGATAAAGATTTTGTTCTGTGTATTATTATATATCTTGGAAATGAATAAAGAAAATGGGAAAAAAAGTAAAAGTCTGGCTCCTAAGTTTAATATAAATGTGTCAACCCCTGATTTCATAAGATAACCTTCCTATAGAGTTAACCAAATACTAAACAGGTATTTAATGAATCTAGTGGGCCAAGTCTATAGGAATCTAACAGGCAAAGTGTCAATTAAGCCCATAAGCCCATTTTCCAAGATCAGCATAGTTCTAGACATTATTCCTACTACACCAGGGAGTGACAAATCCCAGGAGCCTAAAATGTTAGTGCTGCCTGCTATTTAGTTATTAGATATATATTATGTTAGGATATATAAAATACATATCAGACTGGCTCCTAACTAATCTAGCCGGCAAACATGTTTGTCCAATAAGAAAAGGTATCGCTTTGTCCTGCAAAACCACGATTATTCATCTTCATTACTAAACACTCACGGCTCTCTCTTGCACTCTCTCTCATATATATATATTTGTGATACTAAGGAGCAAGCCAAGCAATTATTTATTTCTCCCTTTCGTTGGTTCTCTCACTCTGTCCATATATATATAGATTCTTCTCTCGCTCAGGGGTGTGCACTGATATCTAAGCAGGCCATTTCTAGAAGCCCTTTATAAACATATCCAACGCTTGGTGACCATATGAAGCATGCCAGGCAAATCTGACTGTGCTTCTGGTTATGCTCATTCATATGATCTTCATCGCAAAAATACTGGAGTGGGATACCAGTTCCTTCTCCATAGGACCGCGATTTTGTATGGCCTGCCCATTTCACATGAATCTACATGGTATAGCTCACAGCTTCATTCAGGTACACAAGTCCCTTCTCCATAACAAGGTAGTGATTCCCAACAAGGGGTTATAAACATACAACATACTTATGTGCCAGAAGTACATATAATAACAAACATATATAAGATGTAGTGTATCAGGCCTGGCTTTGCTCATCCTCATTATACCGAGCACCATCCCCACACACCGCCAGTATATCTCCCGCCCTGACCCCCGGGCGCTCCGTGTTACCGGCCAGCGCCAAAAACTCACTCAGAGGACTCGATCTCGATAGACATGTTTGCTGCGCCAGGTACCGATCACACTAAATCGAACTCTCTGCCACACTGACTACCGTTCAGGTATCGGCGCATCAACAAGATCGTCACTTCCGGGCCACCGAACCCCTGGCTGGAGCATCACTTCCGCTTTCTAACTAATGTCCGTGTTTTTTTTAAATACACTTTATTGAAACAAACACTAGTTACAATAACAGAGTGGGGCTGAATTACTAATTTGCACTTGCTGCCATTGTGTATAAAGTGAATATTAATGCTTAATAAGATAATCTATTGTAATTAAGCTGTAAAGGCAAATATATAAACATCCACGTATTAATAATCTACCAATGGTAGTAGATGTAGAAAAGATACTTTGTTTCAAGTCTCTTGTGAACAAATCTGTAGGCTAAGTACTAAGAAATAAACGCCACAAATATATAAGTGTGATGATGCATTGCTAACAAAAATTGCACATTTTTCTAAAGGACAAAAAAAAATTGCACGTTTGTGAAATATCTAACAAAATAACATAAACATAAAAACATCATTGGAGACAATCAGACATTTTGAACACTTTGTGTATGGAAGACTCCATGTTATCTTTGTTTAATTGTGGGAGTCTTAACCTCAAATGCCCAAAAGCAGCAGCTTGCACCAATAAATGCAAGCCCTGCTCTTCATGATTATTATTATCCTTTATTTGTAACACGCAAACATATTCCACAGCGCCATATATGGGTTAAGTACAAGGTGAAAACAATTTTAACACGGTGCAAACGAATAGAGGGCTCTTCATAAATGTAAACACCCCTCTTAAATACACAACCCTTTCCAAAGTATCATGAATGACTCTAGGGTTCAGGAGAGACATCAAATGATTATATTCTCTAAGATTCAACACTTGTAAACATATATATTCTTTTTCATGGTACTGTGGTCCTTTAAGTTGGATGGACACCACTCTAAGGCTCAAGAAACAGAAAACACATGCAAATAGGATTCATAAAAAAAAAAACTAATAGATTTTGCATCATTGAATCAGGATTTTGAGCATAAATGGTTAGCAGCATCAAAATACCTTTTGACTACATTCTTCAATATAAACCAAATGTTTTGTAGACTGGATTATAATCACAAACATAACTTCTTTTGTATCATTATGTTTTAATGTATATTTAGCCACATTAAATTCCCCATAAGTGTAAAACCGTAGCTCGTAACGTAGCCTGCAAGACTTACGGCTATTAAATTGGCCTTGTAAAGCAACCCGATGACTTGCGTGGTAGGGACAAGAAAACCCTGTGGGACGTGAGACTTCGACTTGCAAGCCAGCAAATCCTTTGTTTTTTCAAACCCATAACTGTTATGTTCCAATCGTGCTATTAAATTTCATCAATATCACTTGAGTTCAAGCCCGTAACCAGCAAAGGGAGCCAAGAAGCCTTTGCAGGGGTGGAGCTACAGCAGGTGCAACTGGTGCCTTGCACAGAGACCTCTGGCCACTGAGGAGCCCTTGCGGACCTCACGCATGTTCCCTTTGGCCTCCGTGGATCCCTGTGGACCCTGCATGTCTTCTGTGGCCCCTGTGGGTCCTCTGTGACCTTCAGCGGTCCCCCACAGGTCTTCTAAGGCCCCCACGGCCCTCAATATGGCCCAAAGCTCCTCTGTGGCACCCAGGGGGCCCTTGTGGCCCCCAGGGTTTTCTACAGCCCCCGCGAGACCCCAGGTGGCCCCTGTGGTCCCCAGAGCTTCCTGTGGCCATAAACACCCCTTTTGGCCCTTTGGGGTCTCCTGTGGCCCCTGTAGCCCCATATGGCTTACTGTGGCCCTAAACAGGCCCAAGGGGCCCTATGTTCCCTCTGAAGGGCCCTGTGCCCCCCGTGGATACTCTGTGGCCCCCTGGAAACCCCCTGTGTCCTATTTGTGATCCCCTTAGCCTCCTGTGGCCCCTCTCTGACCTCTTTGGCCTCCCTCAGCCCCCGGTGCCCCCCTGCAGCCCCTGTGGAATCCTTCGGCCCCTTGTGGTCCCCTTGGGCCCCTGTGGCACCCCGCAGACCTCTGTGGGCTCTCCCTCAGCCTTTCGTGGCCCTTTCGGTCCTTGTGGGCCCCTGTGGTCCTTCGCAGACCTCTGCGGCCCCCTTGGCCCTCTGGTCTGCCGTGGTGCCTCCTCACCCCAGGAAGTGGAGTACAGCATCGGGCAGGTAAGAAAGTATTTATATAGGTATGTGTGTATATATATATATATATATATATATATATATATATACTTACAAATATATATATATATATATATATATATAAATATGTTATATGTATATGTATACACACACACACATACTGTATGTATATATATATATATATATATATATATATATATATATATATATATATTTATATTTAAACACAGAGCCACATATATATTTATATATTTATTTTTTATATATTTTATATATGTACTGTGCCTGCCCCCTCCTGGGGGGGGGGGGGGGGGGTGTACATTTTCTTTTTGCACCGGGGCCACTCATGCACTAGCTCCGCCACTGAGCTTACGTGCGTAAGAGAGGACCCACAAGGGGCTAAATGTCCAATTCGTAGCACTGTAAATGCAGATATACACACACTACTGTACTCATAATAAAAGGGAAAGTGACATTAGGTATTAGAATTAATAGCAAAACATGCTCAAGCTCGCAAACCGGCCATATAAAATACTTTATTTTCACTTTTATTTCTGTGTTATATCAATCCCAGCAATTAATAACAATTCTGGAATTTTATAAGGCTAATTTCCCTCCCTTGATTAAAACCCTAATGGCAGATATGGAGGCTTGGTAGAAATTTAACATCTCCTGAACGGGGCGCATAACCTCAGTCAAAATGAACAATCTTCCTACGGTTCTCTACTTATTTAGAACTTTGCCGATCTCAATTGACAATATAGAACTCAATAAATTTCAAAGATGGATTTTTCGCTTTATTTGGAGGAATAAGCCTCCCAGAATAGCTAAAAATATTATGTATAGACGTAGAACTGAAGGAGGTCTATCATGTCCCATTCTTTTAAACTACTGTCGAGCAGCTCAATTGGCATTTATACCTCATTCCATTAATCACCAACCAATATGGACATTCATAGAAAATACACAAATATTTCCCTACTCGTGGGACACAATAATCACTTACTCCCTCTAAGATCAAATTTCTCCAACCCACTAATTTCTCTTACTATGAAAATTTGGGTGAGGGCAAACCTTCAGAGACGGCTGGTCCATTCTCTTTTGCCTTTCACTTCAATCTTTTCAGATAAAAATTTGTATCTGACATGCCCTGACACTCCACGACACTGGTGGATGGTTCCTAAACTGGACAGATAAAATTCCTGGTTCAGGAACGGCTTTCTAGTATCTGCAGCCCTGATGCAGAGTGAACATAATATCCGAGCAAAATAAACTTTTAACCATATTCAATTTAGACATTGGATGACTACAAATAGTAGGTAATATGGCCCCCCCTACATCATCCTGGCTTTCAGTAGTCTGTCTAAAACTTCCATTGTCCAAAGGAATTGGGGGTCACTTTACGGAATATTGAACACACCAGACAGAGGATACAAGCCTTCCCATATTCTCAAGTGGGAGGAGGACCTAGGTCATGTCTGGGAGCCTGAAAAATGGACAGAGGCCTACTTTACTCTTTCCCGAGGCTCCATTACATATAGTCTCTTAGAAACCTCAATTAAAATACTACACAGATCTTACTTCACTCCATTAAGGAAACATACAATTACAAAGTCTGGAAAAAACCTTTGCTTTAGAGGGTGTCAGATTGAAGGCGACTTTATACATTCCTGGTGGTATTGCCCAATTGTTCAAGGACTGTGGACCAAGACTCTTCTCTTAGCATCAGGGCTACTCAACGTCTCACTAAAACCCACTATGGTGGTATGCCTTTTAGGTATCCATGATCCTAAATTAAGCTCCTTTCAAAACAAACTACTCCAATTCTTTATGCTAGCGACTAAAAACATTATTGCCAGAAATTGGAAATCCCCTTCCCTGCAGCGTAGGGACGTAATAAACAAAATGAATTACAATGAAAGGCTGACACATATCCTTAGCAATACTTCACTGCTGTTCCTTAAGATCTGGGAACCCTGGCTAGCTTCTTCCGCAAGTATAACAATCACATAACTCTAACATAGACTTCTTCGATGTACTGACTGATGGGAAGCAGGAGACGGAGACGGTCTGGACCTAGGTGCTCTTGGACAGATTGGATTATGAGGTATAGTGAGTCTGCAAAATATTTACATTTACTGTAGTGCAACTCGGGGGGGAAATCAGGGGGTCAAGCAACTGCTTTCCTCCTTTGATCTTTTAATACATCCTACCAGGGTAATGAGTCATAAATGTATCAACTTATTATGCTTTTATGTACATAGTTTATTTGTATAATATGAGCACTCATCCATTAGCTCAGCAGTGAAAAATGGCAGCTCTGGACTACCCCTTGGGGTTGTGATAGGGGTCTAACCTTCTGACAAGGCAGCCGGGTGAACTAACTATATGTTTATAAATATTACGATTTTCCCTAGCTATTTCTTTTATTAGTTATTTGTTTGATTTTTCTATTAAAATGTAATCTGCTAACAGATTGACTTTATATATCTCTTTACCCACCTAATGTTTTTTAATCTGGTTTGTTTCTTAGATAACATTCTATGGGTTTTATGTAAAGGGTAAATATTGTTCGGGAGAGTGTGCATCCATGACTAGTCCCATTTCTAATGGCATTCTGCTTGGATAGATGCCCAGCTAACCGTATTTGGGCATGAAGTTGGAAATACAAACTGTGGAGGGCCTGGAGAATATTGCCTAATATATTATACTAACGACTTGCCAGTCAAAAATGGCGGCAATACAGTTTGAAGCCTGGTAATTCTGTTTGCCACACAATGCAAGGTCCTCCCCCCTAACTTGCGGGCCGAGGGCGCTCATTGTTGGCCTCTTCCCCCCTCTACTTTACAGGCCTCGCGATGAGCGCCTTTGGTGCTCCTCGTGAGCCCTGCAATGAGCGGCTTTGCAACTTTCGTGCTCCGCAATGAGCGCCTTCGACACTCACTGCGAGCCTCTCCCCACTCTCTCCCTCCCGTGCCTCTTTGCCCCCTCTCCCTCCCCTGTTTTTTTTCCCCTCATTGAAGGAGTCAGCCAACCTGCAACTTTCGGGCCCCGCAATGAGCGCTCATCGCGAGCCCCTACCCACTCTCTCCCACCCGTGTCTCTTTGCCCCCTCTCCCTCCTCTGTTTTTTTCCCCTTATCTCCCTCCCCTGTGTCTCTTTCCACCCCACTCCCTCCCCTTTGTCTCTTTCCACCCTCTCCCCACTCTCCCTCCGCTGTGTCTTTCTCCCCGCTCTCCCTCCTCTGTGCTCCTGTTTGCATTTGCAGGTGTGAAACCATTTGTGGTTTTGGGAAATAGTTAATTTTCCTGAAGTCCAAAATGTGTTTCCGATTTACAGGCTTGAAAAAAAGTTATGTTTTTCCTCGCTTCTCCATTTTCAGACCTCCCAAAAACTAATTAAATATCAAATTATCTTCCAACCTCACTTACAGGCTCACAATGTGCTGTAAGTAAAAATTTTAATCAATTTGCATCTTTTGGCGGTCTTCCGGCGGCTTCTGAGTTACAGTCTTGAAAAAATGTCGGCCGTTAAACTTGTAATTTTTTTTAAAGATTGTAACTCGTCAGCCGTTTTGAGCCTCTCTTCCCTCAAGCCAGTCACGTACGGGCCTCGCAATGGATGCCTTCTCAGCCCCGTCAAGCCAGTCACGTACTGGTCTTGCGATGAGCTGTGAGTGGGCTGTGAGCTACAGGCTGGAGATGCAAATCGTAGCTCCTTCGTAGAACGTTGGATTTGTCGGCGTGCGGACGATCAATTAGTGTAGACCGTAGTTATGGGTTTAGACAGAGCCAATGGAAAAATAGATCGTCAGCGTTATGTCACTAAAAAAGGGGAGGTTATTTTTCAAAGTCCTACGGGCTTCAATTACATTTTGCGATCGGACCCACATTCAAGATGCAATGCAATATTGATAAAGCCGTAAATATGATATTCTATCACATGCGAGTTACAGTATATGTCATAGCACATTGATTGCAGGGATCAATATAACACGAAATATATACATGAAATAAAGTATTTTTCGTGGCCGATTTGCGGGCTTGAGAATGTTGTGCTATTACTTCTAAGACCTAACATCACTTTCACTTGTAATGAATGTACAGTAGTGTGTTTTTTATTTGCATTACAAGTGCTACGTATTGGACTTTACCCCCCTTGTGAGTCCTTTCGAGCACACGTTGGGTTTTGGGCTCCATTTGCGTGTTACGGGCTTGCTCGCATGTGACTTCTTTGCAATTTAATACCTAAGTATAGGTTAAGGGCTTGACAGATCAAAGGGTTGCGGGCTGCGAAGTTCAGCTTTGCTCAACGCCCAGCCTATTCTCGGCCCTCCTGCGTTTTAACACGCAAGTGTGCTGTGGGCTACGTTACAGGGCTAATTTAATATCCGTAACCGGTAAAATTGGAGCTACGGGTAACCTTTTAAAACATAGCCTGAATTTAATAGGGCTGTATGTACTCAGTGTTATAAGGCTATATGGCTTGAACAATCTATATAGCCATTAATCACAGTTGATATATTACTGCATGATGTTCATAAAGATGAATAAGTAAAAACAATTTGAGTATAACTGATTCACATACAAGTCCCTGTGCATTGTACTGGTGGTATACATCAAACAAAATCTTGGATTTAATAATAATCTTTATTTTAACAGAGAAAAATAGAGTGTATGCTCCTATCTCTAATAAAAAGTTTTCATTTAGACTTTGACCATATTAACTCAAGAAAATCATCCAGTGTTGTACAGTCATGAAATATACCAACTTTTACAACCTTTCACTATTTACTAAATATTTTCATAAGATACCATTGCCTGTATGGCAGATTGGAACAGCATAATGCTAAAGGGGAAATTTCAACTGAATACAAGTTCCATTATATGAAAGACTACTAGAAGTTTGAATATATGCGTAAATGTTTTAGCACTTTTATTGTTACAAGACCTCTGTATCACTGGCAGAGCTAGTTAATGGAGGGCACTGGTGCAAAATAATTTGGGCCCTTCTTGCAATTGCTCTGTCCATTTCATAAAAGGTCAACAAAAATGCCAAAACATATATGTAGATGGCCAGATACCCCCTATGGTGATCAGCTTCCTATAAATTAATTATCTGCCATACTAAAATTCCTTATTTACTGCTAGTAGTGAAGGACCCTACTCTCTTATGGGCCCCTTTACATCTGCTGCACCAATCATGCCACTGCTCTGTATATTAGGTGATGTGAGCTGCAGATGAACAAAGAAACATGAATGTTAACCGTCATGACTTACATTTTTTTAGCTGTGATATCCAATCTCAGTGTCAGTGACAAAAATATATATATTTTTTTTAAATGTGTCCCCCGCCGCATTTTAGGAGTGGGGAGGAGCAAAGACATTTTGGCACGGGGGCCCTCCATTCACTAGCTCTGCCACTGACAAAAATGTAATACCTTTATCTGTACTCACAAAGATCTGGAGGTATCTACTGCTGGTACAATTGGTGCAATGCACCGGGGCCCTGATCTCATTTTTTTTTTTTTGCCCCTGGGGCCCTTATGACTTATCCCACCATGCCCTTGCCCTTCCTGGACCCCCTTTTTTATTTATATATACTGTATATAATTAATATGAAGCCCTGCCCCACCACCCTGGCCCCTCCTGAGCATCTCCCAAGCCCGTTGTCTCTAGATTCTACTGGACCCCGCCCTCTCTTTCATCCCACACATACAGGGCCTCATTCTATTAGCGGCCGCAGCCGTTGCGGGGCCGCAAGGACCGGCCGCAAGCTATTCTGCTATTCTATTCCCTTACGGCCGGGGACTCCGGCAGGCTTGCGGCCGGTGCCTTGCTATCTCTTGCGGCCGCTCGCGCCGGAGGAAAGCCTTTGATCTAAAACGGCCGCAAGAGATTTGCAATTCAATTGCTCCGGGAAACCTCTCTGCAAGGCTAAAAGCGAGCCGCAGCTTACTTGCAGGAAAGAGGTCCCGCTAGCACCAATTAAGCACATAAAATAGCTCAAATAAAGCCATCCTGCACTTTGAGAAGACTATAAAGGGATTTTAGGTGTTAGAAAAAATAGCACATAATTATCCTGTACTCAAATCCTTAAAATATTTTATTTTTAATATCCGTAAAATATCCATGTAAAAAGGCCAGAGTGCTTGGAGCACCTCAGACACACCCACGCCGCAGCCGGAAAATAAACAGTTAATTTGAACTCGGGTTTGGGCAGATGTGCAAGCTTGAGAGTGGGTTCCTTTTAATCCTCATGTCCCCCAATATGATCCCTAGCATTTACAGAGCTGTACAGTGCAGGCTTGAATTTATTTTTGCGTTTTTATATTTCACAGCTTACGGCCGGTTCCAAGATATGCGGCCGGCCGTAAGATGAGATCCTTGCGGGGCCGTATAATAGAATCGCGAGTTAACTGAACCCCCGCAAGGAATCGCAGCCTTACGGCCGATTTACGGCCGATAATAGAATGAGGCCCACAGTCTCTAACCAAATCCTGTCTTTTCCATCTAAAAAACATATCCAAAATACGCCATTACCTTACACAAGACACTACTAAGATTCTAATACACTCTCTCATCATTTCTCGTCTTGACTATTGCAACTCGCTCCTTGTTGGCCTGCCCATCACTCGCCTCTCCCCACTTCAATCCATAATAAATGCCTCCGCCAGACTCATCTTCAGTACACATCGTTCAGTGTCGGCAGCTCCTCTTTGTCAATGACTTCACTGGCTTCCCTTAGCCTCCAGAATAAAGTTTAAAATCTTGACCCTAACTTATAAAGCCCTCAACAACAGCGCACCCCCATACATCTCTGCTCTAATCTCCAAATACTCCCACACACGCCCTCTTCGTTCTGCTAACGACCTTTTTCTTTCTACCACTCTTGTCACCTCCTCTCACTCCCGCCTCCAGTTCTTTTCTCGCGCTGCCCCTGTTCTCTGGAACTCCTTGCCTCGCTTTACCAGACTATCCTCCTGCCTTAAATCCTTCAAAACATCAATAAAAACGCACCTCTTTAAAGAAGCCTATAACCTTCCTCCCTAACATGCTCAGCACTACTCTCTCCATACTGTAGCACATACAAACTTCAACCTTTAGATTGTAAGTCTGCGAGTTTCAATCCTGCAAGGTGCTTTAGGGAAAGCGCTATGGACACCGGATTCCAAGCTCAAAGACAGGGCCCTCCATTCATTGCAATGTGTGAATCTTGAACTTGTCATTGCCTGTAAATTAACTTATAGCGCTACGGAATATGTTGCCACGTTACAAATTAACGATGATAATAATAATAATAATAAGGAAGCCCAGGTGGGTGCCAGGAGAGATCAGGGTGGGTGGGTGGCAGTAGGGGAGGGGGTTCAGGAGGGACCTGTATGGGGTATATATATATATATATATATATATATATATATATATATATATATATATATATATATATATATATATATATATATATATATATATATAAAACATATATGTTTTAATAGTCAATACAATGTACTGTATGTGAAAGGGGATGCTACACCGGAGAAACCAGCTAGAAACTACAAGGATGAATCTAAACAGACTTTCCATCAAAAATCACAATGAAGTCAGAAACTGTACCCCAGAAACCACTTTTCACAATATAACCACTCCATCTAAACCCTAAAAATAAAAATACTGAGAGGTAATTTTAAAAACATGCAAGAAAGAAAGACTTTTGAAATAAAAATGATAGCACTCTTCAATACGAAAAATACACGCCTTAACGTAAATATGGAATTTTTGCATCATCTAAACTTCTTGTGACCTTCAAAATTCCTGATATGTTTTTTTTCCTGTTTACTTTCTGGTCTGTTCCTTTGTGTCCTTACAGTTTTATGGTACCTCAACTCCTTAAGATGTGAAAATATTCACAACCTTGTTTATTTACTCTGACCTACACTTATGCAGACTTGTGCACAGATGACTGAAGAAAACATTTTTTTATGAAGCCTGTAATTTCTTTTTTTTTTTTTTTTTATTACTTTATTTTTTCTCGTTTTTCTTTAACAAACATCAAAAACATAACAAAACAAAACAATCATACATTCCAGAGGTATCAGTAATTCAACAGTTTAGCAATTGCATATGTATAAATACACTGTTAAAATCTCCTCCCTCCCATTTCTTCGAATACCAATTTTAATGTACTATATTGTACTCCTGATGGGAAGGCAGTTCCCTAATAGCAAGTTCAATTAACTTGATACCTCCACCAAGCATACAAAGGAACCGGCACTACTCTCAATATAGTTAATATAATTAATAGTTTAGCACAGAAATCATGTGCTTCTGGGGAGACTCGGGTGAAGAAGGAAAATAGAAAACAGTAAAACAAAATCTCCTTCCTCTTCCCTTCCCCTCCCTCCCCCTCCCCTCCCTCCCCCCACTCCAATAGGAGCAGAGAAGAGAAAAGAAAAGGAAGGGAGAAAGAGAGACGGAGAAAAGCAAAGGGAAAGAGAAAATCTGATTTAACAGCAAAAGCATATAACACCAATGGTAACCAATTATCAAACATAATTTCTCATATATTAACCTTTCTATTACAATAACTATCCCAAACAGACCATCTGTCTAGTCCTTTTCTTCCAGTTCGCTTGACTAAGCTCTCTCCTTGGACTTCAAACTTTCTATTTCTTATAACACAATTTATAATTTCTTGAAGAGATGGGGAGGACTCTGATTTCCAATATTTCACAATATACATTTTAATAACCAAAAGAATATGAGAGACCAGGAGGTAGACTTTTGGAAAAGTCTCCCTTATGTTTATATGTAATAGGAGCAGCTCTGGAACAAAAGGAACCTCTACCTCACATATATCCTCAATCAGATATGTACAAGCTCTCCAAAAAGGCTTTATTTTTGTACAGTTCCACCAAGCATGGAGTGAATCACTGTTTATACCACAGCCCTTCCAACATGTATTCCCTTTGTTCTGTGCAAATTTATTAATCGCATCTGGTGTCCAATACCATCTATTGATCAACTTGAAATATAATTCAATATAGTTACTAGAGCAGGAAGAGATTTTTACGATTTTTAGAGCCTCCTCCCATTTATCTCCGTCCATTAATATATGTAGATCTTTCTGCCACTCTAACATACCTTTCGTTGGATTTACTTTATCCTGTGGCGTTAGAATCTTATGACATCTTGAAATTCTATGCGGTAACGCCTTCTGATATAGCATACTTTCAAAGTCAGTAATCGAATAGCTAATCTTTTTACCATATCCCTTTGCTTTCACCAAAGATTGTAAGGATCTAAATGCCAACCATTGGTTGTTCTTAAGTTTATATTTTTGTTTCAAGTTAGACCAGGATAGTTGGACACCAGATGCGTAGAGATCATCTATAAGGGATATTCCCTGCAATTTCCATCCACCTATTAAGTCAACATTGAACGGTGATAAGAGACACTCTATAGGGGCACCTAACGAAGGATATCTCGAAAGGTTCAATTTATCTCTATTTGTCACCCAGAATTTTAACAATGTTCTTACTCCTCTGGGTAGCCGTTCACTCTTGACATCATTTAACCCATCAATCCACAGCAATGTATTAGGAGTGTCTATTTTTAATATATCGTATTCTAAGGACTTCCAACCTGGATTAATGGCAGGAGTACTCCATATCATAATTTGAGAGAGGGCAATAGCATTATATAAATCTCTTATAGAGGGTGGATGCTCAATCCACCCTTAAGCATGGGTCTTTTGGTAATTGAAAGAGGGATTCTAGTTCTTTTACCACCCAAAATAAATGCATCTATACCTCTTTGCAGTTTAACAATCCAATATTTGGGCGGAACTTCCGTAATTGTTCTAAGGATATAAGTGATTTTAGGGATCAATATCATCTTACTAATTGCGATTCTAGCTGACCATGCAAATTTTACATCTTTCCACTCTAAGAGGATTTTCTGAATCTGTTTCCATATCTTTTCTAGATTAGATTTCAAAATCTTATTAACCTTGAATGATAGGTCTATACCCAGATGACTTATTTTATTAGAGTTCCATTTAAAATTAAATGAGCTTTTTAAACTTGTAATTTCTTCAAAGGAGAGATCCCTCCATATAATATCTGATTTCTCATGGTTGACCTTATAATAAGAGAGTCTTCCAAATTCTTTAAAGATGATATCAAGAGCTCCCAAAGATTGGATAGGGTTCTTCAAAATAACTATCAGATCATCTGCATATATAGCAATTTTATACTCTTTAAGACCGACTTTTACTCCCTCAATATCCTTTGCTTCCTTTATTTTCAATAGAAGAGGCTCCACATAAAGATTAAATAATATGGGAGACAAGGGACAGCCCTGCCTAGTTCCATTTTTTATGGGGAAAAAAGATGTTTCATAATTAGGCCCACTAATCTTAGCTGTAGGGTTAATATAAAGAGCCATAATTGCTTTAGAAGCAAATTCCTCTAGTCCATAACATTCCAAGGCAATCTTAAGGAAGTCCCAGCTGACTCTGTCGAAGGCTTTCTCTGCATCTATCGACAGAGCCAAACTGGGGCCCCCATCACTCCTCCCTATAGAGAGAATATCTATCAATGTTCTTATATTATCCCCTCCTTGTCGGGACTTAACAAATCCTGTCTGCTCTGGATTAATCAACTGCGGAATTAAAGGGATCAAATGATTAGTTAACACCTTAGAATATAAATTATAAATCATAATTAATAAGAGAGATAGGTCTATAGCTCTTCCTATCTTTCGGGTCTTTTCCTTCTTTTAGTATATTTATAATTTTTGCTTCAGTTAACTCCTCTCTAATAATGCAGCTGTTCTTAATCTCATTAAACATACTGGCCAATAAAGGGGCCAGCTGGTCTTTAAACGTTGTATAGAATAGTTTATCTAGGCCATCAATACCAGGGGCCTTATTGTTTTTTCTTTCAATAATAACCTTTATTATCTCTTTCTCCGTTATTGGTTCATTTAGATATAATAATTCTTCCTCTGATATCTTAGGGAATTTAATATCCTTCAAAAAGTTTTTTATCTCACTCAAACTAGGTTTCTGAAAATCTTTCTGCTTCTCAATATTATATAATTCTGAGTAGTATTGGAAAAATATGTTGCCAATTTTTTCTGGATGGTTATATAGCTGATTTTCTTCTCCCCTGAGTCCCTGCATATGGTTTTGAATTTTTTGATTCTTAACTTTATTGGCCAAAAATTTCCCCATTTTTCCTCCCATGAGGTAATTGTTTTGTTGTGCTTTCCAAACCATTCTATCTTGAATTAACTGAAAGATCTTTTTAATTTGTAAATTGATATCTTTAATTTTTTCCATCTTTTGCATAGATGGAAGATTTTTATTGCTATTCTGTAATATATCTAACTGAATATAAAGATTTCTTAGGGTTGTTCCCCTAGCTCTCTTCATTTGCGCTTCTTTTTCTATTAGAATGCCTCTAACAAATGCTTTTAATGTACACCATATGAGTGAACGAGATGATACTGAATCTATATTTAAGCGCATAAATTCTCTAATAGCTGTTCTTATTTCTTCTATATATATCTTATCTTTTAAAATCAGAGGTTCTATTCTCCACTTTCTTATTTTACCATAGGTTTCAACCCCCTTTTAGTTCCAACATCAGTGGTAAAGTGATCTGATAGTGCAGTAGATAAGATAGTTATTTTTTTTGTATCGTATACGACTGAAGGATCCCCCAAGAAATAATCTATTCTAGAGTATACATTATATTTCTTTGAGTGATATGTAAACTCTATCTTTTCTGGATTAAATGTTCTCCAAATATCAAAGAGGTCAAGCTCTATCATTAGTTTTTTAATTCTTAATCTTAAATAACTCAAAGTATTATTATTTTTCTTATATTTAGATTTTGATCTATCTGAACTGGATCCATAGCTAAATTTAAGTCTCCACATATAATAACTTTTCCTTTTTTATATTTATGAACTAACTTCAATATTTTTATAAGAAATCTCTCTTGATTCTTATTTGGGGCATATATATTACAATTGTGTAGATGCTTTTATTTATTTCTCCTACCCACAATATATATCTTCCCTCTATATCAATCTTTTTAAACTCTTCCTCCACCACTAAGTTAGCTTTAAATAATATCGAGACTCCCCTCGTTTTACTAGTATAATTAGCATCTACTCTCTTCAAAAAAGATTTATTATTTAATAGATGGTTATGCTTCATTTTCAGATGTGTTTCTTGTAGGCAGATTATTTCTGCACCTGATTTATTATATTCTGAAAATGCAATTTTTCTTTTAATGGGCATATTCAATCCATTGGTGTTATGTGATATTATCCTTAATGACATAGTTTCTTTATTGACTTAATTCCTCTTAACCTATGTTTCCCCTTCCTATCCTCACTATTTAAATTTGTGCTTCTCTGTTCCTTTAAACATATATACTGACTACAAACATACCGAATATGACCCATCCTATCTCTCATGTTGGGTCGAATTCCTACGGGCTGATTAGCCAGTGTTTAGAAGTGGTAGGTGAACCTTTCTAATGGAGGCAGCTACCTCCCAGTCTCTCAAAAACCTATAAGCATCTATCTATGCAGGATTATTAAAGCATTTGTGACAAAATCTTTACCTCAGAATTTGAGGGAACAAACATTAAAAAAAAAAAAATAAATGAAACACAAATCCAAAAACGGAAAGGTGAAATCTATTAACAAGCCCTTCACATCCTATACACATACATACCTATATATATACATACCTACATATACACATATATATATATATATACATATATATACATACATATATATACATAAACGGCCTCTATTGCCCAATTCCAACTCTGTGTAAATTTCTTATAGTCAGGTGTCAACACTTCATTTGTTGAGATTTCTTAAGTCATCCTTATAACTACATTTTTATCATTAAATATGACGGTGCCAAATCCTATCTATAAACATATCTGTGAAACTTTTAACCTCTTAATTAAAGTGACCGGTGCTAACATTGTATCTAAGACCTTATATTATCCTCTATGTATATTTCCCTTCTTTAATAGAAGGCTATTTCTCTACCACCAATAAGGAAAAGACAGAAAAAAAAAAAAAAAAGGACAAATCCAATATATGCATATTTCCATCCCCTCTTTCACCCCTTCCTCAGTCTTCTCCCCCCCAACCAACCCATCCCCTATCCGCCCTCCATATGTCACTACTTAATGTCCTATGGATTCTAACCCCCTTCCTTTAAGGCTATATGTGAAATTTTATGACCCCTACCTATTGTAAAGGCAGGAGATTTATTAAGACCTTTAGAGGTTAATTAATCTAAAAGTGCAAAAATGTTACCATTATTATAAATTTACCTAAGCTCTCATCCAAGAGATCTACTTCTCTTCCCTCCTTACATTTTTATAACACATAGGAGGGACGGAGGGGACGGATGTAGGGGGAGAGAACACCATATAAAGGAAAGATGAAAAGGAGTGATCTAAATAAAAATAAAAAAATAATAATAAAAAAAAAAAACATTTTAAAATCCAATTATCAGAAGCTGCAATTATCCTCTATCGTGAGGATCTAATGTCACTCTTCTAGATAGATCTTCAAATTCCTCAGGCAATCTATTCCCTCTTTGACTGAGTGAATTCTATACCATCTGGCGTCTTTAGTTATTGCAAGACCCTGTGGAAATATCCATTTATAGCGTATATTTTCTTTTCTCAGCGCCAGAGTTATTCTAGAATATTCTTTACGTTTATATAGCATGTATGCTGATATATCCCCAAATATTTGGATATTCTGGTATGGTGGTTTCAAGATCTTCTCTCTATAGTTTGCACGCATAATGTCTTCTTTGTAATTTAACAAATGCACTTTGACCATGACATCTCTAGGTCTTCCATTCTCTTTATTTCCTGATGTCTGAATTCTATGCAATAGATCAAATTTGTTTGGTACTGTCTCAAAATCTGGAACTAGCGAAGAGAGGAGCTTTATTATATATTTTGTCAAATCTGTGTCTTTAAGATCTTCTGAGATTCCTTTTATTCGTAAATTATTCCTTTTAGATCTATCTTCCAGGCTGGAAATTTTATTTGTTAAATCTTGTATTTTTTCTTCTAGTTTTTTATTCTGTGTCTGAAGCGTGTTATTTTCCATTATTTGTTTATCCATTACTATTTCTATGGCCGTGACTTTAGTGACGCAGTCCTTAATGGCCTTAGTATTAGAAATTATTTGTTTTTTAATTTCTGCCAGAAAATTAAGCTGGAACTCCTCTAATAAGGTTTTCATTCTAGTCACCGTTAGTAGCTCTTCCACCTCTGGTGATATTTCTCTTATCTCAGTATTATCTTCTATACTGCCCAGACTTTGGTTCGGGGTCAAATCTGGAATTTGATCTGTCTCAGATAACTCCATTCCCCCTTTTCCTTTTCCATTTGGTTCTAGTTTCGGCGAAAACATATTATCAATTTTTTGAAGTTTCTTCTCTTTCTTCTCTTTATTTTTAGAGTTCCTCATCCTGAGTTGTAGATACAATGTATATTTATTCCAGCACTTTGACACATATATCCTTGTATAAGCTTGCTTTTCCTCTCTTTTCTTTCCCTCTTCCGTTATGTTTCCAGATAAGGCCAATAGCCGTGCTCAGTTACTATACTAACAGTAAAGAGAGATATACCAATATGCAAATGTCTCTAATAACATTGATTCTGATTCTTTGTATTACCGTCAGTAACTATACAAGACATATAGCATTGCTTTTTTTTTTTTTTTTTTTTTTTTTATCTGGCTCTGTTCCTTTAAGAAAGCTGTTACCATATCATTCAGCATTTCAGTCCACCATGTGCAGTATCCCAAAAAATAAAAATCCATCCACTCACCATTATAGTCCTTTCCTTTTACAGTTTCTTGCTTATGTCTGGATATGTTTTTAAGATACAGGAGTTCCCTTTATGATATGTGTTCAGGCATAGAGTATCATATACAGCGTATTTTGTTATAATGGGAGTGCCCCAGGGACTAATATCAATCCCATTACTCACCCCCCCGCTGCCTTCCTCAGCCTGCCAGCCACCTGATGTCTCACAGTGTGAGTCCTGAGTCACTAGAGTTTGTTGCTCCACTTGATAGTGCTATTAGATGTTGCACACTGGAGATCCCAGCTCCTCTTTCTCCCGGACCTGCAGATTCACTGAGATGGCACTCTGGGCTATGTTAGCCCCCTTCGTTTGGTA
Source organism: Discoglossus pictus (assembly GCA_027410445.1). Taxonomy (NCBI): domain Eukaryota; kingdom Metazoa; phylum Chordata; class Amphibia; order Anura; family Alytidae; genus Discoglossus; species Discoglossus pictus. Next base: position 242,299,972 of record CM050163.1, read on the forward strand.
CTCCTGCTCCTGAGTGGTGAGTGGGGGCTATACAATTTCGCCTGAGGCTGAAAGTCCTCTCAAGTTGCTTTTTTTTCTGGCTCTGTTTCTTTAAGAAAGCTGTTACCAAATCAGTCAGCATTTCAATCAGCCAAGTGAAGTATCCCAGAAAATGAGAAGCCACTCTCACCATTATAGTCCTTTCCTTTTTTTAAGATACAGGAGTTTCCTTTATAATATGTGTTCAGGCATAAAATAAATACAGCGTTTTTTGTTATAATGGGAGTGCCCCAGGGACTAATATCAATCCCATCACTCACCCCCCGCTGCTTTCCTCAGCCTGTCAGCCATCTGATGTCTCACAGTGTGAGCTCTGAGTCTCCAGAGCCTGCTCTCTCTCCCAGACCTGCAGATTTACTGTGATGGTATTCTGGGCTATATTAGCCCCCTTCGTTTGGTGCTCCTGCTCCTGAGTGGTGAGTGGGGACTATGCAATTTCACCTGCGGCTGAAAGGGCTAAGGGGATTTTATAATTCCTCTCTCTCAGGTGCCTGTTACCTCAGGCAGGAGAGTAGCTGCCTCCATTCACCTCCAGCTGCTATTCACAGCAAACTACATCACTTCCGGTCTCCGCCCCTCGGATTCCATTCAATCAAGCCTGTAATTTCTTAATTTCAATGGGTATCTACAAATACAATAGAATTGCTCCTGACTTGATAAACAGAAGATGCTCTTGAAATCTTGTCATATCATCTGGATTACTGGACACTCTCGGCTACCCCACTCTTTTCATATATCCAATGAAGAAATTACAGGCATCATAAAAAATGTTTTGTTCAGTCATCTGTGCACAAGTCTGCATAAGTGTAGGTCAGCTAAAAAAAAAATATATATAGTATCTCACAAAAGTGAGTACACCCCTCACATTTTTTGTAAATATTTTATTATAACTTTTCATGTGACAACAATGAAGAAATGACACTCTGCTACAATGTAAAGTAGTAAGTGTACAGAATGTATAACAGTGTAAATTTGCTGTCGCCTCAAAATAACTCAATACACAGCCATTACTGTCTAAACTGTTGGCAACAAAAGTGAGTACACCCCTAAGTAGAAATGTCCAAATTGGGCCCAAAGTGTCAATATTTTGTGTGTCCACCATTATTTTCCAGCACTGCCTTAGCCCTCATGGGCATGGAGATCACCAGAGCTTCCCAGGTTGCCACTGGAGTCCTCTTCCACTCCTCCATGATGACATTACGGAGCTGGTGGATGTTAGAGACTTTGCACTTCCCCACCTTCCGTTTGAGGATGCCCCACAGATGCTCAATGGGGTTTAGGTCTGGAGACATGCTTGTCCAGTCTATCACCTTTACCTTCAGCTTGTTTAGCAAGGCAGTGGTCGTCTTGGAGGTGTGTTTGGGGTTGTTATTATGTTGGAATACTGCCCTGCGGCCCAGTCTCCGAAGGGAGGGGATCATGCTCTGCTTCAGTATATCACAGTACATGTTGGCATTCATGGTTCCCTCAATGAGCTGTAGCTCTCTAGTGCCGGCACTACTGGAAAATAATGGTGGACACACAAAAGATTGACACTTTGGGCCCATTTTGGACATTTCCAATTAGGGGTGTACTCACTTTTGTTGCCAACGGTTTAGACATTATTGGCTGTGTGTTGAGTAATTTTGAGGGGACAGCAAATTTACACTGTTATACAGGCTGTACACTTACTACTTTACATTGTAGCAGAGTGTCATTTCTTCAGTGTTGTCACATGAAAAGATATAATAAAATATTTACAAAAATGTGAGGGGTATGCTCACTTTTGTGAGATACTGTATATATACAGTACCTTGCAAAAGTATTTACCCCCCTTGACTTTTTACCTACTTTGTTACATTACAACTTTAAGTTCAATGTTTTGTTAATCTGAATTGTATGTGATGGATCAGAACACAATAGTCTAAGTTGGTGAAGTGAAATGAGAAAATATATACATAAAACTATTTTTTAGAAATAGAAAACAGAAAATTGGCATGTGCGTATGTATTCACCCCCTTTGTCATGAAGCCCATAAAAAGCTCTGGTGCAACCAATTACCTTCAGAAGTCACATAATTAGTGAAATTATGCCCCCCTGTGTGCAATCTAAGTGTTACATGATCTGTCATTACATATACACACCTTTTTTGAAAGGCTTCTAAGCAAGAGGCACCACTAACCAAACACTGCCATGAAGACCAAGGAACTCTCCAAACAAGTAAGGCACAAAGTTGTTGAGAAGTACAAGACAGGGTTAGGTTATAAAAAAATATCCAAATCTTTGATGATCCCCAGGAGCACCATCAAATCTATCATAACCAAATGGAAAGAACATGGCACTACAGCAAACTTGCCACAAAGGCTGCCCACCAAAACTCACAGACCGGGCAAGGAGGGCATTAATCAGAGATACAGCACAGAGACCTAGGGAAACCCTGGAGGAGCTGCAGAGTTCCAGAGTGGCCAGGAGAATGGAACGTTTTGAGTTTGCAAAAAGGCATGTGGGAGACTCCCAATATGTATGGAGGAAGGCGCTCTGGTCTGATGAGACTAAAATTGATATTTTCGACCATCAAAGAAAACGCTAGGTCTGGCGCAAACCCAACACATCACCCAAATAACAACATCCACTGTGAAACATGGTGGTGGCAGCATCATGCTGTGGGGATGTTTTTTCAGCAGCCGGGACTGGGAAACTGGTCAGAGTTGAGGGAAAGATGGATGGTGCTAAATACAGGGATAGCAAAACCTGTACCACTCTGTGAGTGATTTGAGGCTAGGACGGAGGTTCACCTTCCAGCAGGACAATGACCCCAAACACACTGCTAAAGCAACACTTGAGTGGTTTAAGGGAAAACATGTAAATGTGTTGGAATGGCCTAGTCAAAGCCCAGACCTCAATCCAATAGAAAATCTGTGGTCAGACTTAAAGAATGCTCTTCACAAGCGCAAACCTTCCAACTTGAAGGAGCTGGAGCAGTTTTGCAAGGAGGAATGGGCAAAAATCCCAGTGGTAACATGTGGCAAGTTCATAGAGACTTATCCAAAGCGACTTGGAGCTGTGATTGCCGCAAAAGGTGGCTCTACAAGGTATTGACTTTAGGGGGGTGAATAGTTATGCAATGTCACAACCTGCTTCTTCAAGGGGGGCTTGATATGAACCTAGTTCAAACCTTCCCCAGCAGAATTGTGTAGTTCCTGTTCTCTGTGGCACAAAAGATGGCTTCTGAAGAGGGCAAGTACAGGCAAAGAATACTGCATACAGGTTACTATTGGCCCATGGCAAGACCACTCCCCAAGTCAGGATACAACACAAAGAAATAGTCTCACCCTTTATTGAATGATCAAAACAACATATTTATACTCCAATACCACACCCTTGTGTACATTTGTGTATGTGTGATGTCAGCACATCTGGCTTGCAACCTTGGGCTATCAAAGCTCTTGAGATCAAATTCACCAGATATCTATAGCTGGCTAGTGAAAAACCTTTATGTTAAACTCAAGTGTTTGCTTAGGACTACTTGAAGTAGATACATCTGCAACAATGTCCTGCTCCCTTGGCTATATTCATAAATGACTGGCAATATGAGTCCTTAAACAATTAAATCATGACATGTACATTGACTTTTTCTGTTATTTTGTCGTTTTTGTTGTTTGCTTGACAAATAAAAAAAAAAAAACATCTTCAAAGTTGTGGGCTTGTTCTGTAAATTAAATGATGCAAATCCTCAAACAATCCATGTTAATTCCAAAAAATTAAAAATGCCAAGGCGGGGGGGCTTGGGTTGAATACTTTTGCAAGGCACAGTATATATATATATATATATATATATATATATATATATAATGACAGATCCACTGCCACTTTAGCGATTCAGTGCCTTATTTTCCAGCACCATAATGAAGTACTCAGGCCTGGGCACTTATTTGTTTCAGAAGTCAACTCTTAGGGCTCTGCCTTCAGTCTGCCAGGGAGCCGTGTCTCCTTCACTTTCAGGGTGGCTGAACACTCTTGCCAGTGTCTATCAGTTTTGCTGTCTGTATCCTACAGGCAGTCTCGCTCAATTGCTAGACCATACAGACCTCTCTCTCTGTGTCCACACAAAGCTTTCTCAGGAACACTATCCCCGCTCAGGCGGAGCTCAGGCTCCAAACTTCCATACACATCTCGTTTAATTAACTGTTGTCTCACTCCTGGGGAGAAATTGTGAAGTGCTCTCTTCTGCCCTCTGGTGGCACTTCATCACATATCCCCCACCCCAGCTTGACACTATGGGGTTGAGCGGCCAACGCTGTGAGGTCGTGTATGCGATCTAACGCAGCCTCTGTACCATCTGCCATCTCACCACACTCTTCCCGTCACTTTGTCACCAGTGAGACTTTTCTCATATTTGCCGAAGCCACCGCTCTTCCGGCCAGATCATCCTCTAGTGTTCTCTTCTTTGGACTGCTAGGAACCTCACCAATTTTCTTCGTTACAGGACTATCCCCATCTTTTAAACTTATGCCTCATCCTCAGACCGGGAGCCTGAGACTGGAGCTGCCTCAATTTGGTCACTTTACGCTTGGCTTTCATTTGCTCCGTTAATTCTCCTGTTCTTTCTTTTCCATAAATTTATCCACAGCTTTCTCATCCGTTTTTCTGGCCTTTTCTAATGCTTCCGCATTAGTCTTGTTTTGCTTTCGCTCTTCACCATTTGTCTTCAACTCCACCGTCTCTGTCTTCTCTTTCACCTTTTTCTGCTTTTCAACTTGCTTTGCCTTCAAGGCGTCCAGCTTTTCATACCTCTTGGCTTCCTTCAGCCGCAGTTTCTCCCCATTGGCTTGTTACAAATCCAGTTCACTCTGCTTGCACTGGCTCTCTTGCTGCATATTCAACTGAAGGATTTCCTCTCACTTTTCGATCAGGTCCTCCCTGAATACCTCTGGCTGTTCCGCCATATTTTCTTTGCCCCTCTGTCTCACCTGTACAAGCTCGTTCTCTATCCCACGCATATGAGCTTTTCGTAAATATCGCTCTGCATTAAATGTAGCATCTTGTGCTCACAGTTCCTGAAAATCAGTGTTAGTCTATTCTGCACAAACTGCCCTCTGCTTCAACTGTGCCTCAATATCAGGGAGTGTAATCACCCTCTGCTTTTCTGGAGTGTGGAACAGCAGTTCCTTTTCTATTACATCTGCCTCCCTCTGGGATATACGGTCAGTGAGGGGGTCTCACTTCACCTGTTCACCACTGTGCAGCAGCTTCTGCATGAATTTCTCATTCATCTTGTATGTAGGAGGACTCTTCCTCTGCTCTCAAAATAGACATCTGTGTCTTCTTCCTATAGGACCATCTGTTCTGCTCAAATGCAGGCTTCCGCCTCCCAGGAATGTATTCTGGCATCATCTTGACACCCTTCATTTTAGTAGCAACTTGCCTGTCTTCCACTTCATGCTCTTTCAGTCCCCCTGGGATAGAGTTCATCTGTACTTCTTGCTTTACTTGGACAGGTGGCTGTGTGTGTCCAAGTTTCTTATGGGGGCATCTTCATTGCTCTTACCCATAAGGTTTCTGCAACTATTTGGATTCAACTCTTCCCCAATGACTTTATCAGCATGCTTCACACTGTGGCTGGGTTTGCACCCAGTAGGTAACAACACCTTGTCCTTTTCTCTTTGGCTTGTGCTTATAACTCCAGTCACTTTAATATCATCATCTTGCTCAAGGAGCAAAGGTTCTTTATCTGCACCAGTGGCCTTTTTTGCTTTTCCAGCAATCTCTGATACTTTCTCAGCAATCTCACTTGCAATCTCATTGGCGCTCCCTACAGTCTCTTTGGTACTCTCTGTAGTCTCTTTGGCTGCTCCAACAAATCTTTTGTCTTTCTCTTTACTGAACCTGTTGGCTTCTTGCACTTTCTCTGCCATCAAAAGGGTCTCCAACTCCTAATTTGATTCTGCATCAGGTTCTGTTTGCAATTCCTCAACAGGGGAACTGCATTTTAAACTTGGTAGAAAAGCAGGCTCCTTGGATAGCGATAAGCCTGTCTGTCAAAAATATCACAGGAGTGCAATCTCTGTACTCTTTTCACTTCTACTCTAAGGATATCTTCTTTCAGCATACAATAAGTTGTTGCCTTTTCTTCAGGCAAAACACCATATACTTTCTGCGCTTCTCCACACAGATAGGGGCCAAGCCAACCTTCCCTAGTGGCAATCTTCTCAAAATTCAGGAGATATGATTCAACATCATCCTGAGTCATCTTCTTTAGGAAGCGATTAGGATTCATGCTTCCACTTGTTTCTGTAACCACAGTATTAGTTGCAGACCTCCGTTGCTGCAGCCATGCTTTCTGTGCTTCCAAAAACTCTCTCATTTGGACTCTGTCCTCTTCCGCTTGTCTCTACCATTTCTCTGTGGCCTCTCTCAGACATGCAGCAACATCTCTCAGGCTATCCTCTTTTGCAGCATGGGTTCTGCCCTCTGCAATTTCACTCAGCCATTTCTGTCTGTTTTCTTGTTGACATGCTCTGCCCACTTTCTGGCGCGTAATGACTTCTACCAGAGCTTTTACAAGTTCCTCCATTATCATCCCCCCACTGCTACCATATGTGACAGATCCACTGCGACATTAGGGATTTAGTGCCTTAGTATATCTATCGCTCTTTTGCCCACCATATTATAGATGATTGTTGTGTTGAACTACCTACTCATAAGATCCACAACACAAGCTGAGATCCGGCTCCATGCTGATGATAGCCAGTAAGCTTGAAACAGCTGTACATGGATAGGATTCTCCGCTTGTGTAAAATCCAGCCTTGGCTTTGCATTAAAGCTGTCTAATACAGAAGGCATAAGCTTAATGGAAGCCATGTTTGATAATGGGTATGGATTGAAGAGCATGGCATTTGTGGGCACATTTGCATGTCCCAGGACAGCTTCCCAGAATGCAGTGTAATAACTTTGTTTCTCGGGAATTCTGAGCTGGAAGCAGGTTTTTTAACTTGTTTTAGAAATTTAAATGTGAACACAGATGTACTATTTATTTACTGTACTACTGTACGGTGGAGGGCTTCTATCGCTCTCTTGCCCACCACATTATAAATGATTGTTGTTGTGAACTACCTACTCATAAGATCCACAACACAAGCTGAGATCCCGCCCCATGCTGATGATAGCCAGTAAGCTTGAAACAGCTGTACATGGATAGGATTCTCCGCTTGTGTAAAATCCAACCTTGGCTTTGCATTAAAGCTGTCTAATACAGAAGGCATAAGCTTAATGGAAGCCATGTTTGATAATGGGTATGGATTGAAGAGCATGGCATTTGTGGGCACATTTGCATGTCCCAGCTCAGCTTCCCAGAATGCAGTGTAATAACTTTGTTTCTCGGGAATTCTGAGCTGGAAGCAGGTTTTTTAACTTGTTTTAGAAATTTAAATGTGAACACAGATGTACTATTTATTTATTTGTATTATACATGGATATACATATATATACAGTGCCTTGCAAAAGTATTCACCCTCCTTGGCATTTTTTTTGTGTTTTGTTGCCTCACAGCCTGGAATTAACATGGATTGTTTGAGGATTTGTATCATTTAATGTACAGCACATGCCCACAACTTTGAAGATGTTTTTTTTTTTTTATTGCGAAGCAAACAAAAAATAGGACAAAATAACAGAAAATGTCAATGTGCATAACTATTTACCTCCCTAAATTCACTATTTTGTAGAGACACCTTTTGTGGCAATCACAGCTCCAAGTCGCTTTGGATGAGTCTCTATAAGCTTGCCACATGTTACCACTGGGATTTTTGCCCATTCCTCCTTGCAAAACTGCTCCAGCTCCTTCAAGTTGGATGGTTTGCGCTTGTGAACAGCAATCTTTAAGTCTGACCACAGATTTTCTATTGGATTGAGGGCTGGGCTTTGACTAGGCCATTCCAGCACATTTACATGTTTCCCCTTAAACCACTCAAGTGTTGCTTTATCAGTGTGTTTGGGGTCATTGTCCTGCTGGAAGGTGAACCTCCGTCCTAGTCTCAAATCCCGCACAGAGTGGTACAGGTTTTGCTCAAGAATATCCCTGTATTGAGCACCATCCATATTTCCCTCAACTCTGACAAGTTTCCCAGTCCCGGTGTTCTTTGGGTGATGTGATGTGTTGGGTTTGCGCCAGACATAGCGTTTTCTTTGATGGGCGAAAAGTTCAATTTTAGTCTCATCAGACCAGTGCACCTTCCTCCATACATTTTGGTCTCCCACATGCCTTTTCGCAAACTCAAAATGTGCCATTTTGTTTTTTGCTGAAAGTAATGGCTTTCTTCTGGCCACTCTGCCATAAAGCCCAACTCTATGGAGCGTACGGCTTATTGTCATCCTATGTACAGATACTCCAGTCTCTGCTGTGGAATTCTGCAGCTCCTCCAGGGTTACCTTAGGTATCTGTGCTGTGATTAATGCCCTCCTTGCACGGTCTGGGAGTTTTGATGGGCGGCAGGTTTGCTGTTACGCCATGTTCTTTAAATTTGGCTATGATAGATTTGATGGTGCTCCTGGGGATCATCAAAGATTTTGATATTTTTTTATAACCTAAACCTGACTTGTACTTCTCTACAACATTGTCCCTTACTTGTTTGGAGAGTTCCTTGGTCTTCATGGCAGTGTTTGGTTAGTGGTGCCTCTTGCTTAGGTGTTGCAGCCTCTGGGGCCTTTCAGAAAAGTTGTATATATATAATGACAGATCATGTGACACTTCGATTGCACACAGTTGGACATCATTTCACTAATTATGTGACTTCTTTTTTGGGCTTTTTTAACTTGTGTTTTGGGCTCCTATACCCATATCAACTTCTTTTTTGGGCTTTTTTAACCATGTTTTGTTGGCTCCTATACCCACATTCCAGGATGTGGAAGTCAAATGTATAATGATTTAATAAAACTAGAGCAGTGGTCAAATATTTGGGATCTAGAATTCAACACTGATACATGAAAAATTATGCATTTTGGCCAAAAAATGTAAATGTTGAATATTTAGTAAATGGTAAAACTATGATGGCAACTGATGAAGAAAGGGACTTGGGGTTATTATATTGCATGATTTAAAATTAAGCAAGCAAAGTAGAAAAGGTAAGTAGGATGCATGGATCTATTGGTAGAGGAATTAGCAGTAGATAAAGATGTACTAGTGCCATTCTATATATCCCATATTTAGACCTCATCTAGTATAAGTATAAACTTCATGACCTGTAAATGTTTTGTTTAGAGGAAAGAGTGGTGATATGCTAGAAACTGTGGAATATATCAAATTATAGAATAAAGTTTAAGATGAAAGTGTTTTTGTGTGGAAGTTAAATTTTTTTGTTTGAAAGTTCTACTTCACAGAAAGCGTAGTAGATGCGTGAAACAGCCTTTCAGCGGAAATGGTAAAGACAAACACAGTTAAGGATTTTAAGCATGCCTGTGATAGGCATAAGGCAATCCTGAGGCTTAATTAAACCAAACCATTATGTAGATAGAATGGGCAGACCCGATGGGCCTTTTTAGTTCTTATCTACCATCAAATATATGTTTCTATAATGTTACAGGTTGCCATATGGACATAGGATGGCATGCCCAAATATTAGAATTTGTACTGTGCAACATAATTTTAGAAGACACCATTCATAACTTCATCCCATGGCTTCCAGAACCTGTATAAAATCTTGTTCGAATGCCCCATAAAAGGCAATAAAATGCTCCAAAGTCCTGACATCCCCTAAACGGGAAATCCTCTTGAGACATTTGCTTTTAAAAGGACATTTTTGTCCCACTCAATTCTGCACACCGGTTTCTTTAAAGGCATATATAAGTTTGCTAGATTAGGAATGCATCTGATAGAGGAGAATTAGTAGTGTATGCAAACATTTTTTGCATGAAAAAAATCCCAAAATAAACATTTAAACACTTACATTGACATAAGCAAAATCTCTTGTAATTTCTGACAGATGCAAATTAGGGTTAACACCCTCCAAGCCCAGGCTAAATTAGCATCATATTTAAAATTTGTTTTGGCCAATCAGGTTAGTTGAAACATTTGATTTAAACTCTGGGTTTCCTGTTTGTGCTGTAAAGCAGACTGGGATATGTAGTGCATCACTGATATGTGCTATGTATTGCTACTGACATACAGAGAGGAAGCTACAAGGAGATTCGCTGAGCAAGCAACAGTAGGTAAATAGTGACTTTATATTGCTCCCTTGATGCTGCATGCTGATTGGGGGTGGGGGGGGGGGGGGCAGGTGACTGTTTAGACACCCCTGTAGGTGTCAACATAATCATTAGAGGGACTTTTAGATATTAATAAAAATAAAATGTTTTATGAAAAAGCAGTCTATATGTATTCAGCACAAGTAGTGCAGAAATGTATTAATCCATGAAACTTGGATATGTCTTTAATTTGTAATGTTGGCAGTAATATGGTGCTTTTCAAAATATTAACATAACTTGGATTGTGTTTCTTCTTAAAGAAAATACTAATGTTACTAGTAAAAGGTTCCATTGTTGCTGGTTTACATTCTGAAGTACTCCAAGCAATTAAGCAATTGTGGGTTATGAGACACATTGCCCTTCTTCCAAGGGAGTCAGTAATGTTTGATTAGTGGGGTCTGTGTCATTTTATTGGCATACAAGCTCTACACACAGATCTCACATAATTTAAATATAATGTTATTACAATTAAAATTAATCAGCCATGCAGATCATCTCACTCTGCATATTTCACTGTAGGCGTGGAGATTTCTTTCCTAGGATCTGTTCCATGACATCAGTGCCAGCAAAAATTAATAGAAGAGTAGCCATCCAACAATGTCATGTAGCTAGTGGACACACTTAATGTGCGCAATCAAAAGTAGAAGAGTAGCCATCCAACAATGTCATGTAGCTAGTGGACACACTTAATGTGCGCAGTCAAAAGTAATACAATGATGTTTTGGTCTGGTAAAAAATATGAAGGAACACTGTAGTAACGGTATATTTACATTTTTATATTCATTTTTTCATTACTATCAATATTTTAAGAGAGATTTAAAATAGGAGGTAAAGTGCTCACATATTTTCATCATTATATAACTTGGAGCTCTTATTATTATTATTTTTTTTCTGTTATTCAAGTTTAACTTATAAGTTCATCTCAAAGAACTATTAATGATCGTCCTAATGGGCCATGTACCTCACCTGTATAAGCAATAGCTTACCATATAGGAAATGAAAAGCGCAGATATGCATATGTGAAAACTGGGGTGTACTTATACCATCATACACACACTTATAACCTAATGAACTATAGCAATGGAGAAACTTGTGTGTTTATATATATATATATATATATACATATATCTATAGTTTTGTATCTATTACATTTGAGTCTAAGTATTTCTAAGTATGCCGATATACATGTCTACTTCAGTATTCATGTACATATGGGTATATATATATATATATATATATATATATATATATATATATATATATATATATGCTGCCATACAGGGCGGTACATCACTGAAGAAGCTGCGGAATTGGCTACGAAAAGCGTTAGATTTTAATCTGACAAAAATAATTTGTTTTTATTACCTTATTACTTATATATTTAGATCCTGCATTTGGATCTCGATTTTACCCAACACTTTGTGATTTATAAATAAAGCTATTATTCTCTCAACCAGTTTGTGAGTTGCTATCAAAAAATGAGGGTGTGCGTATATATATATATATATATATATATATATTTATACCATCCTTATTTTTAAGATTAGTTATAAAGCGACCAATATAGTCATCTATGAGACTGGTTGCTCATCCATAAACAACAATATCTCCATCAAGAACAACAGTTATTGATGGACGACAAGACACCATACAGATCTTGTGATTAAATACCTCATAAACACTGAGGTAAACTGAGGTGAGCATATTACCATTACATGTCTATTCATCTATCCAGCACCACTCGATAATATTCACTAGGAGAGCCTGCACTCTTTCTCTAACCCTCGCCCCCCCCCCCTCCTTATTTTTCAGTGGTAAAACATTTCTTGTTAGATGTAGAATTCAATTCTAGTGGTAGTATTTTATAATTATATTATATGGTAATTCCTTCCACTATTTCCATGTGGTGTATTCCTTACTATTTCACTTTTTAAGTTTTCATTTAATATGAACTTTGACTCACTTACATGCAAACATGATTCTTTTATTATGTTAGCATCAAAAGTATGCACATTAAAGTAAAATCTGACATTACTAACATAATAACTTACGCTAAAGTAGTTTTAAATCTGCATTTTTTTGATCTAGGAAAAAATGGAAAACATAGTCTTAACTAAATATGAGAAAAAAATACAGATAAAATAAAATCAGATAAGGCTCTTGACAGATGTACTGATAAAATTACACCACTTTTCAAAAAAAAAAAATTCCACTCTTCTTGCAACCTGGGGAAAAAGCAAGAAACATGTTAAGTGGGATGTCAGTATGAATTAATACCATAATTAGGTCAAACAAACACTTAATAAATTGTCCCTAATAAATTGTCCAAATTATAGTTACTATAGCCCGTAATGTAGCTTGCAAAAGTTACAGCTATTAAATTGTCCTCTTTTAGCTACCCGCAATCGATCTACGGGTTACAGGCTGAAAATTCCTGCGGTTGTCAAAACCGTAACTTACAACCCATCTAAGCCTTTGATCTGTCAAGGCCGCAATCGGCGCTCCATGCCAGCAACTGCGGCCCTCGCTTTGCGAGGTCCTCAGGTGCTGGCATGGAGCGCTTATGGCGCTCCATGCCAGCAACTGAGACCCTCGCCCAGTGCCCTCGCTTCGCGAGGGACTTGGCTCGCTGCGCGAGCCCGCAGCGTTAGCAACAACTCGTACGCTCACAACTATATATGTGATAAAACTGGCATAAAACACAAAGTCCTAAACATCACATATATAGTTGTGAGCATACGAGTTGTTGCTAACGCTTGCAGGCTCGCATAGCGAGCCCGCGGCCCTCACAAAGCAAGGGTCGCAGTTGCTGGCAAGGAGTGCCCGCCTTTGGCGCTCCTTGCCAGCTATTGCGACCCTCGCAAACTTTACGTCGTAACGCAAACAAAATACGAGACACGTTACAACCCATTACGACCTTGCAAAAAACGGCCGCAACACGCGCACATCAAATTATCAAAAATACAACAAATACATAAAAAGCTTACCTACCGCAAGAGGGAGCATCCAGGACCTCGAAAACTAAAGTTACACCTCAATTTAATTGAAAGCAGTTTAGACGCTAAAAAAATTCTCTAAGCGAGAGAAAAAATGGCCGCCGAAAAAAACAAAAACGAGGCTACAGCAGTCTAAAGACGCAAAACACCACCAAACACCTACGTATTTGCCGAAAAACACCTACAAGATTAAAAAACAAAAACATTACAAACACAACAAATACAAACAACAAACACATAAAAAGCTTACTCATAGCAAGGGGGGGCACCAAGGACCTTTGCAAGTGAAGTTACACCTCCATTTAAGCACAAATTTCGGAGTTTAGAGACCCGAAATTCACCTAAGCGAGAGAAAAAATGGTAGCCGAACAAACATGCAAAACACTACCATAAACACGCAAAACACCACCAAACACCTACGGATATTCCGAAAAAGCCCACCAAATTGCTACGGATATTACGAAAAACTCGCACGACATAGAAAACTAATATTACGAAAAACTCGCACGACATACAAAACGAACAACGCTACATCAGCCACATTATATACACCAAACACCCTTAGCTCACTTACACTTTCATTGCCGTCATTTTTTGACGGGCAATATTCTAGTTATTTATAGTTACGGTGCTGTGGAATAGATGGAATCAAAAGGGAATATGGTAGAGTATAGTCAAGCATGCACCAGGTATATGTCATATTTTGTAGCTGATCCCCAAAACAAGACAAAAATTATTTACTCCACTCCACTTTCTTTCTTGACGTCATTTATTTCTGCTGTCCTCGTTGGATAGAGGTACATCATACCAGTTCATTAAATCCGCACATTTTAGACTGGATTATATTCCCAAGCAATTGGAACATCCGTTGCTCACCAAGAACAGACAGTGTCCTTGAATGTGCAAACCCTTTAACAACTCAACTGTATCAATTTTTAACCTTCTCGTGACTTGCTTGTAATAAGAACATGATAGAAGGTATCCAATGCTGTTTGGCATATGAAATGGGCAAATATTTTCACTCCATTACATAAGCCTTTTTACATGAAGTGTCACCTAAAGGATGTATTTGTGAGAAAAGCCAGAGACTTTTAAGCTGAAGAAGACTGATTAATATATAAATATACAAATTTCTCTGCTTTCCGGGCTTTGGCGCTCATCATGAGCCCCGCAATAAACGGCTTTGATGCTCATTGCAGGCGTCTGCCAACCCGCAACTTTCGTGCCTTGCAATAATCGCCTTTGGCACTCATCGTGAGCTCCGCAATTAGATGCTTTGGCGCTCATTGCAAGCCTCTCCCCACTCTCTCCCTCCCGTGTTTCTTTGCCCACTCTCCCTTCCCTGGGTTTTTTCCCTCTTATCTTTCTCCCTTGTGCCTCTTTCCCCCTCTCTCTCACCCCTGTGTTTCTTTCCACCCTCTCCCCCATCTACCTCCCCTGTGTCTATCTCCCCCTCTCCCACCTCTGTGGTACTGTTTGCATTTACAGGTGTGAAACCATTTGCCGGCTTGGGAAATTGTTAATTTTCCCCAAGCCCGAAATATGTTTCCGATTTATGGGCTTGAAAAAAAGTTACGTTTTACGGACGCCATTTTTTTCCTCGCTTAGCCGTTTTCCGACATCCCAAAAACGCCAATTAAATATCAAATTATCTTGCAACCTCACTTACAGGCTCTCTGCCTCTCCCCCTGTGCTGTGTGTGAGGTTATAAGTTAATTTTTTTATTAACTGCCATCTTTGGCGGTCTTCCGACAGCTTCCGAGTTGCAGCTTAAAAAAAATGGCGGCCGTTAAATCCATAATTTTTTTGAAGCCTCTAACTCGTAAGCCGTTTGGAGCCTCTCCCCCTCAAGCCAGTCATTTACGGGCCTTTGACGCTTATTGCAGCCCCGTCAAGACAGTCAAGCACGTAACTTTCATACCTTCCGATTAGTGCCTCCAGCGCTCATTGTGCATGCGCAAGCCTGTAACTTTTAACATTGTGTGACGACAACTCGCAATTACCACAACTATTATATGTAATACTCCATATTTTACGTGATAGAAAGCAAAAATTATTATCGTGAATATTATCCCAAAATGTGAGCATACCTTATATTGTTTTCATTTGGTGTATACAGAGTAAGGTGCCCTGATTATGGTAATTTCTTTGCTTATAAAAGTTAGATTTTTCCAATCATTTTGAAATCTTACCAAAAAAAGTATCTGTTATTGGCATCATAACGACATCTTTGACTGAACAGTCCCGACTTCTATCCTAGAAATCTGAAAGTTATTAGTGCAAATGGAAGACATTGCCTTGGGGTCTCCACTGGCTTGAAAGCATTGTCAAACTCATAGAAATATATCTGTAGAAGAAGAAAAAATAAGGATAATTTGGGGCAACGAATACAATGGAGGAGATCTAATCAAGAATAATAGTAATTAAATAATGCATATTGCTTATTTGCAAGTGTAATTCTACAAAAGGGGCTATTTTTAAATTTTGTTGGCAGTGGACTTTTAAGTAGTAAATATCGTTATAAACACCTTTTCATTTTTTAGTGATTAGAACAGTTGATATTTCATGAGAAAAAGTTTGCACTGAAAGTTGATCATTTCCACAGAGGGGAGAATCTATCTAAATATATATATGTATATATATATATATATATATATATATATATATATATATATATATATATATACATTAGCGACTTGCCTGTCAAAAATGACAGGGCAATAAAATTGTAAAGCAAGTAATGCTGTTTGCCACAGATTGTGTTTTGGTTGTCTGAGATCCTTCGGTGCTCATTGAGAGCCTCTTGGTTGGTGTATTTTTTGTTATCGGAGGTGCTTGTAAGGTCCGCGCTGATCTTCTTTTGGCGCTTATTGCAAGCCTCTCCCCTGGTGTATTTTGTGTCCTATAAGCACCGTTGGCGCTCCTTGTGAGGCGAGCGGTGAAGGCCTTTGTCGTTTATTGCGATACTGTGGTGTTTTATTTTTTTACTGTATATGTATTTTTTCATGATAATTAATTAATTAAATCATAATTAATATACTTTACCTATTTGTAATTAATATATGCAGCAAGCAATGTGCTGAAGAGCTAACAATCTGTTTTGATGTTCCTGCAGCATATAATGTAGATTTGCAGTGTTGTTGAGCTGAGGTGTGTCAGCAATGTGTGCAGTGTGTAATGTAAATAGGCTGCGTGCGCGAGGGGAAACCGTTTGTGTAGCTGTGTACTTCCGCATTCTGTAATTTAGTGTTGTAAAATAGCGGCGATTGTGTATGTGGTACGCGGGTGTGGATGATTTTGCGTGCGAGTGTAAATTGGACTTAAATGTGCGTGCAACCTGACTCCCAGACCTCCTGGCCCCCCTTGCTGTGTGTAATGTTTTTTTTTATTTGTGTGTGTATTTTGTGTTTTTTTAATGTTTTTTGCTGTGCACGATTCGGCCGTTAAGTTCGTACTTTTGCGAGTTTGAATTTTATTTTTAAGTCCCGCGGCTCATTTTTTTTTGTGTAAGTCTGTTTTTTAGTCATTGCGTGTTACAGTTTTTTTTTTCAAAGTCCTGCTTTTGTGGCTGTAACTGCTTGTGAGGTGCTGTAGAGCCTCCACCTCCGCAAATGCGGCCCCTCGCCTGCAATGAGCCTATATATATACTAAATAAATAGTACATTTGTGTTCACATTTGAATGTATATATATATATATATATATATATATATATATATATACACACAGTATATTCAGTAATTTAGGAATGATTAATCTATATACTGTGTATATATAGATTAATAATTTGTATTGCGGTATATTATGATACCTTTTGTATTGGACAAACGTCTTATCTATAGTGACAAGCTTTTGAGAGGTTCAATCTCTCTTCAGTTTGAATAAAAACAGTGATGCAGATAGAGTGGAGACAGCATCCAACATCAGGTAAATACATATGTGGGAATAAACACAACATAGTAAAGGATATATATATATAAACATACTATATACACATATACATGAATATATACATGAAAAAAAAAACAGAGCACTGTAGTCCACATTGATATCTTGCCTGTTGGACAAACACCTCGCTAGGAGTGCCAGCCTGTTATGGTATAATAAGAAAACATCACATGAAATCGTGATAATGTGTTAGAAAACCCAAGTCCATATTAAGTCCTGTATTTTTAGTGTTGAAGAATGTGATCATCATAATTTCAAATCCTTTTCTCTCTTGGATGCTTTTACATTTTCCTCTGAGTATTTTGACTTTTAAGTTTTGGATGGAGTGATCCTTCTGGCTAAAATGGTGTCCAACTTGGGTACAATAACTGTCTTCATTATGCTTTCTTATTGAACGTCTGTGTAAATTCATCCTTAACTGCATTTTTTGGCTTGTTTCTAAAATGTAACAGCCTGTGTCACATAAAGTAAATTGTATTAAATAAACCACATTGGGTCATGTGCATGTATATGATCCTTTGATGTTATAGGTCTTGTTGTTACAGTATGTGTGGCTGTATCATCATTACAAATGTGTTGACATCACTTACAGGCATGTTTGTTACAAGGTTTAGTTCCATTTTTTGTATTCAATTTTCTGCTGACAAGTTTTTGTTTCAGGTTTGGGGGTTGTTTAAATGCAAGGATGGGAGGTTTCGGGAATATATTTTTCAATTCAGTATCTTCGGTTAGTAATGGTTGTAAATCTTGGATTATTTTCTGTATTTTCTCTAAAATTGGATGGTATGTGGTCACTAGAGGTATACGTGAAGTAGTTTCTTTTGTTTTGAAGTTTAACAAGTGTTCACTGGGTATTTTGATGGAAGTGGTTATTTTTTGGGTAATAATACAGGGTTTGTAACTCTTTTGTTTGAAAGATTCAGACAGTGTTTTTACATTTTTATCAATGTCTCCAGTGTTTGAGCAAATTCATTGGTATCTAATAGCTTGACTATGGATAATGGCTTGTTTTGTGTGGGAGGGATGAAAACTGGAGCTGTGTAGGTAACTAAATCTGTCTGTGGGTTTCCTATATACAGATGAGTGGAGAGTGCCATTGGTGATTGATTTAGTAGTGTCTAGAAAGTTTACCTGTTCTTTGAAGAAATCCATTTTAAGCTTTATAGATGAATGGAAGGTGTTGAATGAACTGTGAAAGTCTCTGAATTTGCTTTCTCCTTCTGTCCAAATGATGAACAGATCATCTATTTAATGGTAATATCTTGTTGGTTTGTAAATGGATACAGATAAGAATGTTTCTTCTAGATTGGCCATAAATAGATTTGCGTATTGTGGAGCCATTTTGGTAACCATGGCAGTCCCCATCATCTGTAGGTAGGTATCTTTGCTAAAAGTAAAATAGTTGTGGGTAAGGATATATTCTATTAATTTAACAATACCATCAGGGCCATATTTATTGTTTTGCACGTATTGAAAGAAACTTAAAGCATGCCTCAGTGCCATTTTTGTGTGGGATATTACTGTAAAGAGACTCTACATCCATGGTAACAAGTAGTGTGTTGGCAGGTAGGTCTTTAATCTGACTGAGTGTGTTGAGAAAGTCAGTGGTGTCTTGTATATAGCTACTGGTATTACTAACTAATGGTTTAAGGATGTTTTCAACAAATCCAGATATCTGTTCAGTCAGTGTGTCCATACCTGTAACAATTGTCCTGCCAGGTTTGCCTGGCTTGTGGATTTTTGGCAGTAGGTAGAAAGTCCAAGTTGGAGGATTGGTGGGATGAGTTCTTCTAATTCTTGATGTATATTTTTAGGGAATGTTTTGATGATTTTCTCAAGTTGAAGAGCATATTTTTTGTAGGGTCCTGGTTCAGTTTCTTGTAGTAGGTGTTGTCTGTTGGCTTCATTTATGTAGTCCTGAGTATTCATGATAACAACTGCACCTCCTTTGATTGCCAGTTTGATGGTGATGTTGGGGTTGTTTTTTTTAAATCTTTATGGCAGTTCTTTCTGATGGAGTAAGATTGTGTAAGTCTTTTTTTATATTGTGTTGTTATAATGGATGCAGTTCTCAGGCGAAAGCTTTCTATATAACTGTCCAGTTTGGTGTTACAACCAGGTGGTGGGTTAAAATATGTTTTTCTTGTAACAGTCTAATGATGTTGTGGTATGTCCCTTGTTTTGGAAACATTCTGCCAGTCTCAATCTCCTGAGTATAGTTGTATTTTATTTAGTTATATGTCTGGACAGAAAGACAATCCTTTGGAGAGAACCGAGGTCTCTGCTTGTGATAGTTGGCACCTTGAGACATTTATAATTCCTGTGTGTTCTGTTGGTAGGTTTTTAGATGTCTTATTGTTAGCAGAATTCATGGCTGAATTTGGGTCTTTTCTTTTCTCTTCTTGTCGCTGTTGTTTTGCTGGAAGAGGCAGTTCAGTTTTTTCTTATTTTTTTATAAATTCATGTTGTTGTTTCTTGTGAAGATGTTGTTTATTTATTTAAACTGAGGGTTCCATCTCATGTTAGTATTGCTTCAGAGTTGATAAAGAGAGGTTGAACCTTTCGAAAGCTCGTCACTATAAATAAGACGTTTGTTCAATGCAAAAGGTATCATAATATACTACAATACTCATTATTAATATATATATATATATATATATATATATATTTATGTATAGATTTATATATATATATATATATATATATATATATATATACATTCACACACACGTGCATCTGTATATACAGATAATTATTCCTGGTCTTTGTCTACCCCCCTCCCCAGCAGTTCCCGAGTAGCTCCCCCTCACCTCCTCTCCTTTTTGCTGGTCAGATAACAGGTCTCACAAGATCTCACAAGATTATCTTGCGTGATCTTTTGTCATCCAGGTATCATAAAGCAGCCAAAGGGGCAGGAAGCTAGTAGGGAACTGCATAATCTGAGGGTGATTTGTCCCTTTCATCTCCTGCCCCCGGTTCCTAAACCCCTGGCCACTGTGGTCAGTTTTTTTCCTCTATAGTCTTTTGAATAAACTTAATTATGGGTAAAATGTGAATAAGTCTCGCTGATATCACATATAATAGTTGGCAAACTGCGAGACGTCTTCACGCTTTGCGAGGTGCGTACGAGTTAGGCGATGAGCGCCTCAGACGCTCATAGCTTGCGAGGCGAGCCGTTAATGCGTAGGACTTAGCCGATGAGCGACAAAGGCACTCATCGCTGCGAGCCTCGCAAAGCGAGGCGAGCCGTTTAACCGTAGCACTTAGCCGATAAGAGCCAAAGGCGCTCATCACTGCGAGCCTCATGAAGCGAGGCGAGCCATTAACTTTTACCACTTGAGCGTTAAGCGCCACTTGGGCAATGAGCCGTTAACCCACTACAACATGCAGGATTTAGCCGAAAAACACTTACTAAACTCGGGATCGCCTTGGCGTGCAATCGGTTAACAACCGCGGGACTTAGAAAAAAAAACCTAAGACGCAAAATATTACGAGATTAGCGGTTGAACGACGAAAAGCAAAAAACAAGAAAAATACACTAAATACACCCAAATAAATTACAAAAACATCACAGACAGCACAGGGCAACAGCCAGGACGTCTGTGAGTGAGGTGTAACGCAAATTTAAATCGATTTAGACAATTTTCGCCACTCGAAAATCGCCTGAGCGATAAAAATATGGCCGCCGAAAAAAATGAAAACGAGGCTACACGACCACAGGCCGCGCAAAACACTGTCAAACGCGTAGCACTTTACACATCACACTACGACCTACAAAATACACTATTACAAAAGCCGGAAAATGCTCACGAGACGTGTACCACATTAATAACATTACGACTATACAATGCTGCTTTACACAATAAACCAACGGCTTTACCTCGCGCACGCAGCCTATTTAGTATGGACACTTCAAACATTCATTAAATTTTATAAGCAGGCCACCAAGACCCAAAATGGATATTCTATGCAGACGCAAAATACAAACACATTGTTAGCTCTTTAGCCTATTGCTCGCTGCATATATGAATTGTAAATAATTAAAGTATATTAATTAATTTACGAAATCATTCATTATTACACGACAGGAGAGGCTTGCAATGAGCGCCAAAGGTCCTCACAGTACAAAACAGTTTACATTATGTGTCAAACAATATTCCCAATCCTTGAAATTTTGTTGCCCCATTTTTGATGGGCAAGTCGCTAGTATAATTATATGACTGAATATGTGTATGTAACATCAGAGGATCTTTTAAAAAAATAAACAAAACCTTTATATTTTTAACTTTGATGTAAACGGTTTTGTTTTCTTTTGTGGCATCATTCTATCTGCTTTGTCAGGGGTGTGTGTATTTGTAAACTATTAAGGTTTCCATTAGTCCTATAGAAAGTTCTGGCAGTTCCAGCTGCCATATTTCCATTGAGGCTTTCTCTCTACAGTCGAAGTCTCCCTACACTGATGAGCCCAATGTAATGCCAAAATTGCAGTCTGTGAGTGGTACTGGTACCGTACCCTAATCCATGACTATGTGCTTAAACAGGACCAAGTGCTAAAAATCTGTTTTATAATGGTACCTTCCACCCTCCACAAATACTGAGGAGTAACAATTTTTACATTTATCTTGTATAAGGTGTTCCTTAACATAATTTACATTTAACTCTAAGTGGAAAATGTTCTTCGAGTGTATGTAGCTCTAAAACTTGGGCAGTTTGCTCAAGCATCTGCCATGGTATGGACTTGTTTAATTGGGGAGATTTATAATGTACCTACCAAAGAGTTAGCAATCTGTTCATCATATGAATCTTTCAAGGAAGGAACTTTCTTTGAAATGTAGGTATCAAAGTTAGGGTTTGGATCCATGACTTCTTTTTTTTCAGAATTCACAACTGCTTGAACTTTTCGAATTCTACCAAGCAGAACCTAGAAAGAAATAAGGAGTTATAATGTGATTAGTGGTAAATGTGATACCCCAAATAACATGAAATAAAATTGCTCAGCATTGTATAAATAATGTTGTTACTGAAACATACATAGGCTTTATTCCTTGCCACTATGATTATCATGATTATAGTTCATAATGTAGATCCGCCCTTCTGGAAGTCTACTGAGGCCTGGTTCTCACTTATCCTACACAGCATGCTGTAAGTAACTTGGCCTGCATAATTAATGCAACCTATGATGACTGTGTATGTCTTCTGGATAATAGTGCCCAGAACAAGGAGGTAGTTGGGCGACGAGTGCAGCAACAGCCAATATTGAGGGTAACTATATTTTTTAATGATATCTTTCCAGCTGTCTACATGTGTATTTCTAATATTAATTCATAGTGAACTAAAATATATATTTAACTTATACTGGCCCTTTAAAAATCATAAATGGTATCAAAGAAATCTGTAATAGGACATCGCTACATCAAACTTGAAAATAATTTCATCAACTATGTTAATTGTATCCACCTAAAGATTAGACCATATACCCATCCCAGTTATTTACTAATAATATTGCCCCAATTATGTACAGGGGAGACACAGGCCTGCAAGAAGACTGAGGAAAGGGTTATTTGTCTAAAATAGCTGCATTCTAGCTAAATTTTGCACTAATATTTATATATTATTCATATTTTTTTTAGCACAATGCTAATTGAGAATTTAATATGTTTGCTATTTTAACAACATTTATCCCCTGAACCATACCTTTTGGAGGGACAGTCCCTCTTTTCAGAGAAAATCCCTCTATTCCTCTTTAGATCCAAAATTCCACTCTTTTGAAGAAAAGTCCCAAATTTAAGGAAAATCCTGTTTACCAACACTGACTGTGTCCCACTTTTTCTAGTTCCTACTGTTGTTTTCTCTTGAAGTCGAGGAGAAATATAGAGATCTAGATTGTCAGTTCAATAGCCTATATACTGTATATCTAAATAACTAATTTTGTTATAAAAACGGTGG
The DNA here is from genome assembly GCA_027410445.1 of Discoglossus pictus. Classification (NCBI taxonomy): domain Eukaryota; kingdom Metazoa; phylum Chordata; class Amphibia; order Anura; family Alytidae; genus Discoglossus; species Discoglossus pictus. The sequence goes on from CM050163.1 coordinate 242,323,115, forward strand.
TAAAAATATTTAAAGGTGTATAATTTTCACCATTCACCATTTAAATTGCCTTGGCTAGTTCACAATGTTGGGAGATTTACTGAACTAGTCCTATACCTATCTCATTGAACCATATGACTGATTAAATTTACTTTAGCTTATAAGTGTTGAACTTGCCTTAAAAATCATGATGATATTTGATTTAGGGTTCATCTGGAGATAAAAGTTTATTGCCACATCAGAGTGTCTGAAGAGATATACACCCCACTGAGGGTTTCCAAGCCCACCAAATGCTTTTCCATCTACATGCAATCCATTCCTGCATATGTCCCAAGCGACTCTATTAGACATTACGAGAAAACAGAAGTTTTCTTTTTCATTTTTTTCTCGCATTTCAGACCTATCAAAAAGTGAGATAACACATAGGGAAATAATGAAATACCATTTGTAAAAAAAAACTTCTTATTCAGAGAATATTTATGTAATAATATAATACATTATATTACTTAGTTTTTATTTGAAGAACCAGAATTGATAAAAGGTAAAGTGTTTTAGAAATCTAAAAACACTTAAGCTATGCTGTGAATAATTACATGTAGCTATTTTTTATTTTATTTTCCTAAGTTCCAAGATCTCAGCAGATGGTGTCTGCAGCCATGAAAGTAAAAAGCCTTTTTCTTCTGAGGAGGAAAGCTATGAGAAGCCTGGACATGCTATTAAAAAATAAACATATTACACTATCAACAAAGGTCCGCATAGTTAGAACTATGGTATTCCCAGTGGTAACTTACGTATATAAGAGCTGGACCATAAAGAAGTCTGAGCATTGTAGAATTTACACCTCCAAATTGTGGTGTTGGAGAAAATTGCATATATTTACTGGACTGCAAGATGATACAAAAAATCAGTATTAAAGGAAATCAAGACAAGCTGTTCATTAGAAGGTATGATCATGTGGCTGAAGCTCAAATATTTGGGCCATATCATGAGACGGCAGGATTCCCTAGAGAAGACTCTGATGCTGGGAGAGATTGAAGGCACATGAAGAAGGGGACGACAGAGGCGGAGATGGTTAGATGAACTCAGTGAAGCAATGAACAGGAGTTTGAGGGAGCTCAGAGGGGCAGTGGCTGACAGATGTGCCTGAGTTCTGCGGTCCACAAAGTCATGGAGAGTCAGACACAACTGAATGACTAAACAATTACAACATTGAGTACTAGGAATTTGCTATTTGCCTAGTCAAGGGGGAGAGGCTTTGGATAACAAAGCTTGTAGAAAGATTTTAAATTATTGGAGCTTTTATATGCTCTTCCCATGCTCAGATGCAGGTTGCTTGCACATGTAACTCCAAGGCCCACTCTATTACAAAATATTTAAGCTATGAACTATTATATACAGTTATATCCAGCACTTGGGTCTGCCATCACTGTGTTTGTTTATCTGCCTGGGTAAATACATTTTTTTTTTATTTCTGACAGTTTAAAATTAAGGTTAACACCCCCTCCATAATTTGTTTTGGCCAATCCGCTTAGATGAAAGATTTGAGACATAGCACTATGTTAGTTGCTATGGCAACACCACACAGCATATACAGGAAGCAGGGATGAGTCATATCCCAGCAGTGACTGGGAAGCTGACAACACTGCTCTACTATTGGCTGAGCAAGCAAGATCAGGTAAATAGTGGGTTAATATTGCTCCCTGGATGCTGCATGCTGATTCGGGGAGGATCAGGAAGTTGTATCACTGCTGGGATGTGCTTCCTGTTTCAGTGTCTGCTGTCTGTCTGTGCTGCCCATGCCCTTTACTACAGATCAGCACAGACAAAGATATTCCAGGCTGCTTTGCAGCACAAACAGGAACCCTAGAGATGAATTCAAATGTATGCCTGAGCCTCCTCCTGATTGGCCAAAACAAATTATACATTTTTTGCTAATTTAGCCGGGGTTTTAATGGGGTGTTTAATCTAATTTTCAACCGTCAGAAATTACAAGACATTTTGCTAACGTCAAGGGATTTTTTAAATGTTTATTTTGGTATTTTTTCCTGCAAAAAAAAAAAAAGTTTGCATACACTACTGATTTTCCTATGCATCCATAATCCAGCAAATTTAGATATGCCTTTAAGGACTGACAGAGAGCCTGATGGCCGGTAAAAGGTAAAAGAAAAAATGGGCTGTTCAGGGAAGAATAAATACTGTTAGATTAGGGAAATAGAGGGCTGCTTGTGGTAAAGAAGATTAGCATTAATATTCCTCCTGTCTCTCATAGTATGCTGCCCTCTATTGTTAAAATAGAGTCTTAAACAATTATGATTTTGTATAAAATGTTTTTATGCCCATGGCATATCAGCAGAGAAAGGCTTTTTCAATACCTGATTTATTTTATATGTTATTAGATCCTTACCTCTTCACTGAAAACTTTGTTTCTAAGTAATGATTAAAAATGAGCTTTGTCTCGCCAAACTGGCATTTCAGTTCAGAGTCCATATTAAGCCTTGCTTCATTTAGAGAGTTATGAATATCCTTATACTCCTGTCTGTCTGTCAGACAATGGACCAGGTAAACTACAAACACAAAATGAAAGTTTTTAATAGACACACAATACATAAAAAGACAGTAAAGTCTGACGTGCTTGATTTGATGATGCAACCAAAAAAGATTGGAATAGAATTTATGAATATATATATTATAGAACTTTATATAATCTAGAAACAGGTAAAGAAGTCAGGAGGATAAATTACTAATTTCTTAAAATCAGTCAAATTACCCAAGCCATCAGAAAGAGAAATAGAAAAATGTAAAAGGCAGATAAATAATTTAGAAGTTAAAGAGGATATAGACAATTTAAAAACAGGTAAGATCCTTGACCTTGATGGTAGTTAAATGTAAGGAGAAACAGATAGGCTACTATTACTGAACCCACAAGTAAGGATGACAAAGAGTCTAAGCTCAAGTATCCAAACCGCCATGTTACTAATAGGTACAAAAGAGAAATATATAAAAGTGACAGCCAAATTCTGCAAACAGGTATACAAGTAGTAGTATATAGAAGTCAGTTAATCTAATTACACCAAGTGGTCTCATCTAATCTCAATCAATATGTAATTGAGATATATCTAAAGTCATTGCCGACTGAGAGCCTGATTCAATTGAGCTTTCACAAGTTACTAAAGCCAATAAGTGAGGTTGCAAGTAAATTTTATATTCAATTGGCGTTTTTCTGCAGGCTCCGAACGGGTTACGAGTTACAGCCTTGAAAAAATTGCAACAGTTAAACCCGTAACTTACTGTCTCCCAAAGCCTTTGATCTTTCACGTTCGCAAAAGAGTTACGATGGCTAAAATCGCAAATCGCTATTCAATTGCTCCAATCTCAAGCTCGCAAATTGGCAGGAAATAAAATTTATTTTTATGTTTCCTTTCAGGGCTAAATCGATCTCGGGTATTATTGAGTTAATACATATCAGGCCACCCACATGGACTAGAACAGTATTGGCATTAATTTCCATAATTCTGTATTTTGTGTTTTTTGGAGTCTGATCGCATATCAGACCCCTGAACCTAATTGATTGACATGCAACCTCCATGTTGTACTGCCGTAATAATGGTGGTTTTATTTTCTATTGGCTGAGTCGAAATGGGAGGTTACAGTCTTGCTTAATCGATTTGTGGGCTTGTAATTGAATCGGGCCCTGAGTGTCTACAAATAAAATGTCCCATATAACAGTATGATGAAGTAATAGTCATCTAAAGGAATCTGAATTTGTGCAAGATTAAAACCTAGCTTTCAATACACTTATTAAAAATATTTTACAAAGATAAAATGTACAATTGCTTATCCGGACATGCATCCAGAGTGCCGCGGTAAGGATTCATAACTCAAATAGATAAATATTTTGGGATGATTTAAAAGTTAAATCAGTTGTTACAGTTTGTACATATTGCCAAAGAGTATAGACTGGAGATTGAGGTGAATAGGATCAGTCCTCATTCCAGATATTCCAATTTGACCCAACCTAAATAGTCTTATAAGTGACAAAACAATGCCAGTAATAAATATAATTCCATACCTATTGTGGAAAGCAGGCCAACCTATGCCAAAGTGAAAGAGATACATGCATCTGATAATCCCAGCGTTGTATTGCTCAGACATCGCTTACATACCACGGCACTCCGGCGTGTGACGTCACCACGACCTGTACAAACAACAACGTTTCGCACATGCTGTTCATCATGCACTTTTTTGATGAAGCGCATGTGCGAAACGTGTGTCTGGATGTCTGATTGTACTTTTTACCATTGTAAAATATTTTTAATAGGTGTATTAAAAGCTAAGTTTTAAGCTTGCAATTTCACATATTCAGATTCCTATAGATGATTATTACTTCATCATATTGGTATATGGGAGTCAACTTTTTATTTATAGACAATCAGTCGGCGATGCATATTGACATATCTCAGTTACATATTGATTGAGATTAGATGAGACCACTTGGTCTAGATAGATGAGCTGACTTGTATATACTGCGGAATTTGGCTGTCACTTTTATATATTTCTCTTTTGCGCCTATCAGTAAGATGGTGGTATGGATACTTGAGCTTAGACTCTTTGTTATCCTTATTTGTGGGTAACCAATGTTCAGTAATAGTAGCCTATCTTTTTCTCCTTACATTTTACTATTCATTAGCTACTATGAGCTTTAGCTCCATACATCCATCTTATGTCCTTCAATGTTAGGGAAGTACGTTTGTAGTAGATTGTATAGACATAGTACAGGAATTTGTGGGTTTCCTCTCATTGATTCAATTATAGCAGTTATCAGCCAATTTAATTATTAAATATTTATATTAAAATCTCTTCTAAAATCATTGCAGGTGGACTTACACCTTTGCTGGATAAATTAATAGCAAAAGATGAGGTAGTTTTTATTAAAAGATGACAAAGAGCAGATAACCTCAAAGTGTAAGAATTTAATGGAATTCAGCAAAGCATGCCCATGATAGTGCTGCCATTCGATGCTGAAAGGGTATTTTAAAGGGTTAGGTGGTAAAATAAAAAAAAAGTTAATATATTAAAATAAGAAACAGGGTTCTCTAGAAAATGGAAACATTTTTAATTGAATACCACTATGGATGGAGTGACATCTGGATATAAAGGCTTCACCTGACAAATAAGAGTAATTAAACCATGTTTTAAGTATTATTTGAACATAATAAAAGTTCTTGAAGGAATGGACTAAAATTGAGTTCTTATGGTTGTGAAGAATCTCAGCTTTAACAATGAGTTTTTTTTCTGAATTAACATATCTATTTAGATAATTACAAATAAGAATTCTTCAATGTCTGTTTAATAATTTCAGGAACTATTCAACAAATTTAAACCTAAGAGAAAGAGAACTAAAGTATGAATACAAATTACTGTTCTATACTAATACGTAACACAGGGAGGAATAGAAATATTCTGTGTTATAGACTATGATAGAACATCAGTGATCACACAATGATCACACACTGATAAAAATACAAAATGGTTACACATAGAAAAACCTTTATTGTATGTTCATAATGTAAGATCAATAAAAAAAGGAAACAGGTTGTATTAAAAATACTACTACATTTGTTTGTAATATATTCCCGTATGAATATATCTAAATATATCTCTGCTCTTAGACCTCATATACATTGTGTTGTGTTGTGTGATCTATGAAGACATTTAGATAATCAGGAAACAGAGATCTGAATAAAATAGTACAGTTGTATGGAAAAGGAACTAGCAACCCACTCCAGTATCTCTGCATGAATACCAAGTGGATCAGCATAGTATGTTTTGGTCCATGAAGTCATGGAGAATTGTACACGACTGAATGATGCAAACACAAATGGGGCATCTGAGGAAAACCATGGGCATTCATATGGCCACCATAGCACCTAAAATGAATGCATTATCATGGAGGTCCCTATCGACCCCTATGGTATAACCCCCTATTGTATAACCCCTGGGGCCCTTATGACCCTAAAATTAACCTGTTACCATGGGGGTTTCTATTGACTCCATGGTACGTAAAATTAGTCTCATTACCCTGGGGTTTCTAGGGACCCAAATGTCATCTAACATTAGCAGCTTTAGACCCCCATAGTATGCTATCCTATAACCATTGGAGTCCATATGGATCCCAATGGCACCCTATCTACTACCATAGGGGTCCTGATGACCCCCTATTACCACAATGAAAAATAACTAAATGAAATACATGAAAAAAGATTACCAAAAATAAAAAAGATATTACAGAAAATTAAAAAAATCTACGGAAAAATATTAAAAAGTATTGCACATTCAAATATTAAAATTGTTAAAATTAACATAAAAAATGAGGAACAAGCAGAAACAAAATGACTCATATTGGGGGGAAAATAACTTAACTAACTAACTTAACTTCTCTGAGGAGCTCTCCTGCAAACAAATGGCTTTCTGACCAGACCTTCGACTTGTACACCAATTTTTATGGCTTCTGATTGGCTAAAATATGTGTCAATCATATTTCAGCCAATAAGAATTGAGTAGTTGAATCAGAGTGCTCTACTTTCCCCTTTGGGGTTTGTTAAAATGTTAGTCAATGAGAATAGGCTTTCATTATATTGCTACCCTTCTTTGAGAAGAGAATGTTAGCTAATACTAAATATCTAATTACTGAACATCAGCATTGCCAGATGCTGAATAAAGGTGATGCTGAATTTCCATCATTAATTATTATTTATTAATGGGTGTTTCCATGTCCTTGTTGGTTTAAATGTTTCACTTACATAGGAGCTTTGTAGAATAATAACAACATTAAAATACTGACACCAAGGATTTGCATATTTCAATAGAAGAACCTGACTCCTCTTTAATTAAAATTCCCACTTGTAGAAGAAAATAAAAAATTAAAGGAGGTAATTTTTTTTTACTTCTAAAAACAGTCTCGTTTTTCAGTAGAGCAAACTACAAGTATAGTCTTACAGTTATCTTTTAAAAAATACAGTATCATGCCATAAATACTAACCATCAGCTGTCCTTCTAATCTTTGGTATGGTATAGCTCTTCAATGGTTTCAATCCAACATGTTCTTCTTCGCTTTTGATGATTTTAACTGTATTAAATAAAATTTATAGTTACCGTATTTACTTTTCATTAACAAAATATATATGCTCTCCTTGTTTTCCAGATCAAAAATGTATGATGTGGTTGGCAGACAACAAAGAGAATTGTTGCCATGTTTCCATGTTTACTGATGACTGAATCAAAATATTTGGGTCACTAACTGACCTATCGGCACTGTTACAGTATTGTTAAAATCAGCTGTGAATGCAGCCATTAAGAAGTGCACTTGGACAATCCTAATCTACAAACTCTACTGAGAAACACTTCCAAGAACCCACTTGTGAAGAGGAGGAACCAGCTGGACCGGCCAATGAATGGATCCTACCATTTAAATCCTCGCCTCTGCTAGGGATTCCCTGGAAGGAGGCCTACTCTGAGATCTGGGCAAGATGGCAGTTAGGTAGTGACTCTGTCCCAAGCACTGAATAGCAAATGGTTTTAATGCATCACAATTCCTCACTATGTCTCAAGCACCCAGCTTTAAGTAGAGAATAAGTATTAGGTATCAATAATGTTAGAATAATGTTCTTCTCCTGAGCCAAATAGCATTTAGTCTTGTGCAGAAAACTAATGTTCACATTTCATGTCACTGTTGTCATGGCAACCATAACACCACAGCACTTCACTTCAGTATTCTCCCCCATATCATATTCTCCTCCATCAAGGCTGCCATAACACCCCCCATCTGTAAAATATGACTTCCATCTCCCTTGAGCTTACTAACAAACAGCTTCAATGCATAAAGTCTGAGTGCTAAATGTTTCCAAAAATCCCAATACTGTAGCTTAAAGCATTTCTCATTCCTTACATAAAATGTTCTAACTTATTAAATTCCACTAACTTATATCCAACTTAACCACAACTAAACACATTCTAATTAAAATGCTTGGGAAAAAAACAGTTGCATAGTATGTCCCTTTAATGATTTATATCCAACATATCTGGATACTGATACTAACCTTCATCTGTTCTTCTAACCTTTGGTTTGGTATGCCTAATGAGCGGTTTGGTGTCACCATATGTTCCTGCATATCTCACAGTTTCTTCCATTTTAACTGTATTAAACAGAACATCTAGTTATTTATTAATGTAATTTTATAATTACAATATGCTACTTCATTTCTTGGCACAACAATATTTTCAGAAGATGGTATATAAAATGGAGAAACCATGTGCAAACATTACACCAGAAAACAAAGAAGATGTATTATTTTGTTGCAAAACTAAACGGACACACAAGACCCAACTATGACATATAGGATGTTAGTGCAAAGCACTTAAGGTTAGTTTGAACTTGTACGTACAAATTGTTTTGCTGGCTTAGTTGAACACTTGATTGATATAATAAGGAAATGAAACGTGAAAACAATCATTTTTTATTGCAGATTAGCGAGCTTGAGACTGTTGTGCAATAAATTCTAATGTCTTTCATCATTGTCTTCATCTTTTAAAGTGCAGTATTGATTTTATATTTGCATTTACAGTGCTCCAATCAGGCGTTAAACCCCCTTGTGAGTCCTATCTGGTACTCATAGGATTTTCTTCTACATTTGCCATTTACGGGTGTGAAAACATTTGCGGGCTTTAGAAATTGTAGCAATTGAATAGCCATTTGCAATTGTAACATTTACAGGCTTGAAAGATCAAAGGCTTAGATGGGTCGGATGTTACTATTTTAGCAGGGATTAAGGCATCAAAATAACATTTTTTTTCAAAAAAAAAATAGATATATGACCTTTTTACTACTTTATTATGCTGTTAGTCAAGTTTAAACTTTTCAAATATATATCTTTTTTTTTCATTTAATTGAAGCTAAACTGTAAGGTAGATAGAATGTGTAGACTATACTGGCCTTTTGAATCTTATCTACCATCAAATGTATGTTTCTATGAATTATTTATGGCAAAAATGGTCTAAAAACAAACTATGTCAGCTATTAAATAATAAAGGGCCCTATTCTATTAGCTGCTCACAAATGCCTCAGAATTACAAATTTGTTTGTGGGTGTTTTTTTAAATAAATGTTTAGATGTATTCTATTGATTCCAGCTTGCAAATTCCGACCTCAAGGCTGAACTCGTAAATCCTGCCTTTTTAAGTCTGATTTCAGGGGGTGTGATCATGTGATCTGACAAGATTTAAGCAATCCCTTAATTTACTTCTTAGACACAGCCAATAGTAAATGAGACCATCATCATGATGTCAGTAAAACATGGAAGTTACATGTAATCTGCAATCAAGTTGGGCAATAGAATAGAGCCCAGTGTCAGTTTTATTTTCTATGTTTTTCCATGAGAAACAGTATGACTTTTTATAGTTGTTCTCATTTAGTTAGTATTTATTCAACCAAACATTATATGACTGAAATCTTCAATTTAGCTGATCTTCATAATTTTATTTTTAGAGTGCTTATATGTTTCATTATTCTACATACAATATAGACTTCAAACACTGCAGAGAAAGCATGAACCTTAAGGGGCCAGTGTAAGTGTGATTCATGTTAAACTTATGTTTTTGTTCTACATTAAGTAACACTAAAAATACATGTGCAAACAGCAACAAATAATGCTTTAGTTATTTTATATTCAATCACAACAGCAAATAACATTTTGAAAGAGAATGACATATATGTTTCTAGTAGAGTATTTTTCAATTTAATGTCATAAGGATGGGGAAATAATAAATGTACTAATGCATCACAAGGATGGGTATTGTTTTTAGGAAAAATTAAGTGGACAATAAGAGAAGGGTATAGCAGTCGCCATTAATGAGGTAAATTATGTTTTAAAATGATATTTTCTGGCAAAAGCTTTGCTTTTTCAGCTGTTTGCACATGTTTTTTTTTTGTGTTAAGTAATGGTGAAAAAAAAAGTTTTGAAATGAAAAGTATGCACACTGGTCCTTTAACCTCTGCTACCTAGCCAATTAGTACTTCTTTTTCATGTAAGTTAATTAGCTCAGTTAATAAAACCAGCACTTGCAACTGTCACATTTAATACAGCACCAGCAATATAATATAAGCACAGACATATTAAATAAAAACAATATACAATAAGTAATACAGGATTCAGTTGCATTCATTTATATGCTAACCAGTCTGGCATCTATTTCCAAGGTGTATTTACCTGTTGCAGTGTCCATGCTGAGGATACACAGATCAGTTGTCAACACCAGGTAAGACAGGTCAGCACCAAGGGAAGCTCAAGATAAGTAACTGACACTTGTAGGGAGAAGAAATACTAAAGATATAGGAGAAGCACACCTTACACTGTAACAGCCACACAGCTTGCAAGATATAACCAGCCTGCTCATAGGCTGCCAATATATGTCCTTTATTATACAATGCACTTTATTTTACATTTCAATGTGTAACATAAAAAAATACTGTACTTGTCACATATTTACCATTCACTTTCAAAAGCTTTTGCAATTACTTTTGTAATTGAATACAAAATAAATTGAATCATCATGTTTTATTCATATTTTTATATTAACATGCTCATGCAAAATGTCTGTAGCTGTTACTATATATCCCTATGGGGCTTTGTAGTATAACTGTATATTGTGAAGCTATTTATCCTTTAGTGAAACTCATGATAAACAGATAATAATTCCTGCACTAATAAATAAATGATTATGGTCTTTCAGCAGTGTAAATATAGCTGTTTAATTTAGATACAAGCGCGCAGGCTCATTCTTTTGAGTTGCACATAGTTTTAGACTGCAAAGAATAAAGCCAGAGCCCAAAGGAGTAAATTGTAAATGGTAATTACTCGAAATAACCACCCATTCAAAAGTGAAATCAATCTATGCATAGTCAGTGGATCAGAAAGTTGATTGACAGGTAAAAATACATTTACAAACTCCAAAGTAAGTTTCCTGTAAGAAAATGCAGTTTCTTAATAACATTATATTGATAAACTACTACTTATTACCTATAGTTTAAAATATACAATGTAAGTAAGATTAGCTATGTCCTTTTAAATAATTTGGATTAACCTCACTATTCCTGTTCAATAGCAACTGATCACCTGGTTGCACCTTTATGAAAAAAAAGGAAGACGAAAGGCCGATAGGGAGAGCAAACGAGGAAAATAGAAGAATTGGGAAATTAAAACATTTAAGAAAAAAATAAGAATTATTGGAGGTGTATCTTAGAGTTTTTTTAATTTACCTTCCAAAATCAATGGGCTAAACTTACTTATGTTGCAGGCAAAACAAGGATGAGCAAATAATAGGGAAGCCGTTTTTTTTTTGCCTATGCTATTTTCTCTGTTGTTTCACTACCTGTCCACATTGGGATGCGTTGGGGCTTTGTAAGTATGTAAGATAGGGATGTAATGAATTTCACCTAAAGTGACAGGCCACACAGCTCCATCCACTAAAGTTGATAAAGTACATATTCTTGAATTAACTCATTTTTAAATAACTTTTTCTACTACAAAAAATGTGGTTCTTTTTCTTACATTTATGTGTAATTCATTATTTGATTTATTTTAAAATACAAGTACTTGAGCAGCAGAATAATGAACCTTAACAAATGTACAGCAGGTTGGGGAAAATGAGTTCTGGGGTATAATCACATATATGGTAGAAGTCTCTAAGAGCTGCAAGAGATTGCCAGATAATTGTTAGTTTCCTAATGTCTTTGTACCAGCAGTGGAACATCAGCAAAAGGGACTTGTAAAGCTAGAAGACACACATGGTATTCTTTTTAGGCAACTGTGGCTCTCAGTCTGCCTGCAAATGTCACTTCGCTCTTGTAACCAATGGATCATGGAGTTATTCATTATTGCAAATATATCTACAGAAGGGATTTGATGAGGAAGCTATTATGAAGGCCTTGGATGGTCTGCTTTAAATGTGTAAACATAAATAATTACTTTAGTTTGGAGAAAATCTCCCATATTTCTACAGTAAAAACATAGTAGCCTCTAGGTTTGTCATGATCATAAATTCATCATAATTATAAAATATAAATCTTTAAGACTACAGAAATGTCTGTCTTGTGTGGATTGAATACTTTTTTTTTTTAATGTTTATTCAAAATTTTAATCCAAAAAATGAACATTATACAAAAAAAGAAAAGGAAGAAAAAGGACACATCTATGATTATATACAAATGTATACATTAAAATAATTTCAGAACTGAAAATAAATAATACATTACAATGGAAGTTAATTTTCTTGTATCATTACGATAGCATGTAAACCAAATAATTCAGCCATTATTCATCCCAGAGAGACCATTTAAAAAGACCTATTTGGGTTTAGATACCCCAAACCTCTTTCCAACTTTCTATTCATAATTTTTACTATTTCTCTCCATTGGGGAGGTTTGTTTCTTTTTCCAATATTTCATTATTAACCATTTCGCTGCCATCGAAATATGAGAGATCAAACATTTATGTGAAAACTTTAATGGTTCATTGAATTTTCCAGTTTATTATCGATCTTTAATTTGAGTATTCTGGAGATCAGCACCACAAATAGCTTGCAAAATGTTTGATTATTTAAAATTCAAATTTGGCCATAGAGATAGGTGTTAAATACCATCATTGAACAATTTTAAAATATAACTCTCTGTATGAAGTACATTTGGATGAACTTGAGGATAAAGTAAATTCTTTATATCATTCTACTTAAGGACGATTTGTTTCTTGATCTTTTTCCCATTTAATTATCCCATTAGTCTTACCAAGCTCAGTTAACTTATTAAATCATAACATTTGGAGATGATGTGGTAACTTTTTCAAATGGCAGTGATGATCTAACAAGTTCTGCTAAAAGTTCAATTACTAATATAAAAATTAAAAGGGACAAAGGCAACCTTAACAAGTGTCATTACATACAGAATTTTATTTAGTCACAAAACCATTTTTTGGAAACAAAAGCTTCAGGGTCTTTATGGAAGTCCTGTATAGCTTTAGATCAAACATATCCCAAATTAAATTTTTGTAAAGTTTAAGAAGTCCCAGCTGATTCTTTTAAATGTCTTTTCACAACGTAGGGATCTTTACAGTACTTACATAAGAGAAAAGACTTGTTATTAAGTCTTTGTTACATCAAACACATCATGGAGGGATCCCAAAGCTTTGTGGGATTGTTGGACTATTGGGAGCCCTGACTTGATAAGGACTATTGGTAGTCTTTCCTCCTTCTCTCCCCGGACAATGTCCTTCCAGCCTTAACACTTGAACTGCAAAAGCTAAATTCTTGTTGTGTGCCCTGTGAGATGGGGGAGCCATGTTGTTCGTGGAGAGGGCCACAATATGGGGGAGATCGGAATTATTGTATTGTTGTGTAAATTTATTTTTGTAATGGTGGCATGCTTGGTACTGAAATGCTGCATTTTTCCCAGGTATTGTAACAGAGTGTATAACCGGGGCTCCAAGTACAGGCATAGCTGTTTGTGGGAACAAAACGAAGCCAGGAGAGAGAAGGGAAGGGGGCTGGCCGGGTGCATGAAAGGGGTTACTTAGACGCTATGGGCCCGATTCAATTGCAAGCCCGCAACTAAATCGCAGTAGGCCCTATGTCTGCGGGTGTGTTGCGGGCTCCCTTTCATCTATGAACCAGAACTATTCAGTTGATCAAGCTCGCAAGTTACGGGCCTAAAGCCGAAACCGTAAACCATGCACTGGTTCGTAGCAGTTCAGGGCGGGAACATGATCTATTAAGCAAGCCCGTAACCTCCCATTTTAAATCAGCCAATAGTAAAAACATGGAGGTTACATGTTAATCAATTAGGTTCTGGGGTCCGATATACGATCAGACTTGCAAACCTGCAAAATAAAGAATTATGAAAATGAATGCCAGTACTGAATCGGGCTCTATGTCTGCAGATAAAGTTTACAATATCACCACCCCTCTACCATTTGGCTTTCAGCCAAAGGAAAGACACTGAAGTGTGAATTCCCTCTACTCAGGCAAATAGAGATCAAAATACCTAATAATTTATAGACAGTAACAAAAGCAATGAGGGAAGGTGCTAATCCATCTTATTAATCATATTTTATAACAACTGCAGTTGTAGTGTTATGTAAAACCCCTCTTTAAATCTCTATACCAGGATACGCATGGGTGCAATGCTTTTATCTACTAGGAAATATTTCCCCAGGAGTAAATATGGTTCAAGGTGCTCATAATGCTGGGTGGTATTTAGGGTGAGATATGGTCATGTTTAGGCTTAAAATGCAGGATTCTCATTAAATATGGTGTGTGGGACTCCCAGCTAAGCGGACCAAGTAAGGGGTGCAGCAAGGTGGGGAGTTAGTCATCCGCCTAAAATAACATCTGCCCCCCAGACTTGACTCTCCCTATAGTTGTGAAGTGTTCACTCCCAGTTATGTAAATGTGCTGTGCCTACAAATGTGCTGTGTGTTCATCAGTAAAGGGCTTGCCAGTTTGAAAAACATAATTGATGTGCAGGTTCCATTCTGAGATAATAATAATCCTGCATGGGACTCTGTTACAGTTGAAAACATTTGCTGGGTGGCTCTATTGATTCCTGTGGCTTCCTGGGCGCTTTGTTGAATGTAAGCTGAGTTTGTTCTGTTCCTGCTATCAGGGATACACAAAGATCCAGATGGTCCTACTGGGTAGGTTTAAACTTGGTCCTTACCAAGCTCAAAAGAAGCAGTAGGTCAACATAGTCTTCTTATATTATCAGATGATTGTCTTTTATTTATAAATCCAGTTTGGTCAGGTATTATTAATTTAGAGATTAACATACAGTGCCTTGCAAAAGTATTCACCCCCCTTGGAATTTTTCATGTTTTGTTGCCTCGCAACCTGGAATTAACATGGATTGTTTGAAGATTTGCATCATTTAATTTACAGAACATGCCCACAACTTTGAAGATGTTTTTTTTTTTTATTGTGAAGCAAACAATAAATAGGACAAAATAACAGAAAAAGTCAATGTGCATAACTATTCACCCCCCTAAAGTCAATACTTTGTAGAGCCTCCCTTTGCTGCAATCACAGCTCCAAGTCACTTTGGATAAGTCTCTATGAGCTTGCCACATCTTACCACTGTGATTTTTGCCCATTCCTCCTTGCAAAACTGCTCCAGCTCCTTCAAGTTGGATGGTTTGCGCATGTGATCAGCAATCTTTAAGTCTAACCACAGATTTTCTATTGGATTGAGGTCTGGGCTTTGACTAGGCCATTCCAACACATTTACATGTTTTCCCTTAAACCACTCAAGTGTTGATTTAGCAGTGTGTTTGGGGACATTGTCCTGCTGGAAGGTGAACCTCCATCCTAGTCTCAAATCACGCACCGAGTGATACAGGTTTTGCTCAAGAATATACCTGTATATAGCACCATCCATCTTTCCCTCACTGTGGTGATGGTGTTCTTTGGGTGATGTGATGTGTTGGGTTTGCGTCAGACATAGCGTTTTCTTTGATGGCCGAAAAGTTTAATTTTTGTCTCATCAGACCAGAGCACCTTACTCCATACATTTTGGGAGTCTCCCACATGCCTTTTCGCAAACTCAAAACATGCCATTTTGTTTTTTGCTGAAAGTAATAGCTCTCTTTTGGTCACTCTGCCATAATGCCCAACTTTATGAAGCGTACGGCTTATTGTCGTCCTATGTACAGATACTCCAGTCTCTGCTGTGGAACTCTGCGGCTCCTCCAGGGTTACCTTAGGTCTCTATGCAGCCTCTCTGATTAATGCCCTCCTTGCCCGGTCCGTGAGTTTTGATGGGAGTCCGTGTCTTGGAAGGTTTGCTGTTGTGCCATGTTCTTTCCATTTGGTTATGATAGATTTGATGGTGCTCCTGGGGATCATCAAAGATTTGGATATTTTTTTATAACCTAACCCTGACTTGTACTTCTCAACAACATTGTCCCTTACTTGTTTGGAGATTTCCTTGGTCTTCATGGCAGTGTTTGGTTAGTGGTGCCTCTTGCTTAGGTGTTGCAGCCTCTGGGGCCTTTCAAAAAAGGTGTGTATATGTAAGACAGATCATGTGACACTTAGATTGCACACAGGTGGACATCATTTCACTAATTATGTGACTTCTGAAGGTAATTGATTGCACCAGAGCTTTTTATGGGCTTCATAACAAAAGAGGTGAATACATACGCACATGCCAATTTTCTGTTTTTTATTTCTAAAAAATAGGTTTATGTATATATTTTTCTCATTTCACTTCACCAACTTAGACTATTGTGTTGTGATCCATCACATAAAATGCAGATTAACAAAACATTGAACTTAAGGCTGTAATGTAACAAAATAGGTAAAAAGTCAAGGGGGTGAATACTTTTGCAATTACTTTAGCATAGAGATTTGCATAGACATTTATCAGGAAAATAGGTCTATAGTTAGTGTGTCATTCTGGGTCTTTTCCTGGTTTTAAAACATTAATAATCTGAGCCTCCACCATTTCTGGTGGTGTAACGCTCAAGGTTACTGCATGCAGGATCTGGAGGGGGCCCAGTGCTGCCAAAATTGCCTGGGCCCCCTCTGCACACCATTCCTCCTCCTCCTCCATCATCCTTCTGCCGTTTTCATCCTCCTCCCCCCTGATCATCTTTCTCCTCCTTCTCTCCTGATCCTTCTTCTCACTTCCCCCTCTCCAGTCCCTATCCCCCCTCTAATGACGTGACGTCACAAGCGCTACACGTCATTAGCATAT
This sequence comes from Discoglossus pictus, assembly GCA_027410445.1. Taxonomy (NCBI): domain Eukaryota; kingdom Metazoa; phylum Chordata; class Amphibia; order Anura; family Alytidae; genus Discoglossus; species Discoglossus pictus. The sequence continues at coordinate 242,339,888 of CM050163.1, forward strand.
GCTGGTCACTTCACTGCCGAAAGACATGCTGCGGGGGAGGGATCCAATTAAAAAGTAAGGAGAGAGGGGCATAGGAACTAAAGAGGGGGACGTGAGGAGGAGGATCAGGGGGGAAGGAGGAGGAGGATGATAAGGGGGGCAAGGGAGGATGATAAGGGGTAGAGGGGGCAAGGGATGATGATTAGGGGAAGGGGGCAAGGGAGGGGGAAGGAGGGAGGAGGAGAAGGGGGGAGGAGGGAGGAGGAGAAGGGGGAAATGGAGGATAAGGAGAAATCGAGGAGGAACATAAGGAGGGAAGTGAGGAGAACATTATGGGGAAGGAGGAGGATGATAAGGGTTAGGGAGGAAGATAAGGTGGAAGGGAGGAGGAGGAGGGGAAGGAGGATAAGGGGGGAAAGGGAGGAGGAGGAAGAGGATGATAATGGGGGAAGGAGGAGGAGGATGATGATGAGGAGGGAAGTGAGGAGGAGGATAAAGGGGGAATGAGGAAGGAGGAGCATAAGGGGGGAAGGAGGGAGAAGGAGGATGATAAGGAGGGAGGAGGATACGGGGGAAAAGGAGGATGGGAAGGGCAAAGGGAAGTGATTGGAGAGCGGAGAAGTGAGGAGGAGAATAGGGGGAGGAGGAGGAGGGGAGGTGAAAAGGGAGGAGGAGGAAGAGGATGATAATTGGCGAAGGAGGAGGAGGATGATGATGAGGGGGAAAGGAGGTAAGGGAGGAGGGGGATAAGGGGGGAATGAGGAAGGAGGAGCATAAGGGGGGAAGGAAGGAGAAGGAGGGTGATAAGGAGGGAGGAGGATACGGGGGAAAAGGAGGAGGGGAAGGGGCAAAGGGAAGTGATTGGAGAGGGGAGAAGTGAGGAGGACGATAGGGGGAGGAGGAGGAGGGGAGGTGGAAATGGAGGAGGATAAGGGGGAAAGGGAGGTATGATTATGTCAGTATTTTTTAATGTACCGCTTTAACATTCTAAATACTGACATAATCATCATGGTCTTAGAGTCTTACAAAAGGTTTTATAATATAGGGTTGAGAACCCATCTATCCCCAAGGATTTGTTTAATTTTAGAACACTAATAGCATTTTCAATTTCGTTTATAGTGATACTAGAATGTATTTCTCTAATATCTTCCATCTCTAATACATGGAGATTAATATTTTGAAGAAAAAACTTTATTTCCAATTTTGAGGGTTTAGCAAACCCCATGGATTTCTCCAAATTGTACAGAGACTTATAATAGGTCTCAAAGACCTTTCCAATACTCTCGGGTTGGGTACAAGTCCCATTTTTTCCCATCTTGTAATATATAAATATTCTCCTGTTATATTTTCAGTATTGAATTGTCTATTTGAAGTTGGTGGATCTTATTAATTCGGTCTTAATATAATTTATTGTCTGGGGCAAGTTTATTCAAATTTTGTAAAGTATATAGTTCTAGATATAATCTTCTCAGTGGCTTGCCTCTCAATTTTATCTCTGTTGCCTTCTGAAAGATAAACAAACCACTAAAAAATGCTTTATGCGCGCACCAAATTGTGGAATATTGAGGGACCGTGCCACCATTGATTTAAAAAAATCCTCAATCTTTACTTTATACTTTTCTACATTGATCTGCTCCTGTAAAAGTAGAGGGTCAAGCTTCCAACTAGTTTAATTTCTAGAAAGGCATGAATCTTTTATAGTCACACTGATTATTGCGTGATCGGACCATAAAATATCTCCAATACTTATGGCTTTTACATTTTTTTAAAGTGTCAGCATTTATCAAAAAATGGTCAAGTCTAGTATATGTATTGTGCCTTGCCGAGTGAAAGGTATACTCCCTTATTAGTGGATTTAAGACCCTCCATCCATCATAAAGATCATTCCTCAAGATCAACTGGGAAAACTGTCTAGCTGTTCTGTTACTGGAATCACTTGAGGAAATACTTTTGGAAGAAACCCTATCTGAGCCAAAATCTGGAATCATATTGAAGTCTCTGCATAGTATGAGGAGTCCTTTTTTAATTTTATCTACTAATTTCAGTATTATTTTTAAGAATTTAATTTGGTTTTAATTTGGTGAATAAACATTGACTATTGTATATCTTCTGTTATTAATACTCCCCATTCATATAATATACTGACCTTCTCCGTCTATAATCCTATCTTCCTCCTCCAGTGTCAAATTTCTATTAAATAATATTGCAACTCCTCTAGATTTACTTCTGTATGTGGAGCTAATACATGTAGTAAAAGTATTATTATGGAGTATGATTTTATCTTTTTTCCTCCAGTGTGTCTCCTGTATACATAGGATGTTCACTTTTTCTTTACTATAATTATCAATTGCCAGTCTCTTTTTAAAAGGCGTATTCAACCCTTTAGCATTATGTGCGATAATTTTATTACTCATCTTTAAACTTCAAAAAAGAAAGACTACTGTATTTTCAATTAAAAGGAAAGTGATGTTAGGTATTACAATTAATAGCACGACTTTCTCAAGCTCGCAAATCTACAATTTAAAATACTTTATTTTCAGTTTAATTTCCGTGTTATATCAATCCCAGCAATCAATGTGTTAATACATATAATGGAACTATCATGGACTAGTATATCATATTTACAGATTTATTAATATTGCATTATGTCTGGAATGCGGGTCAGATCGAAACTCGTAATTGAAACCTGTAAGGCTTTGAAATCTAACCTCCATCTTTCAGTGACGTAATGATGACGATCTCATTTGCCATTGGCTCCATCTAAACCCGTTGACTAATTGATCATGTTCACGGCCGCACATCCAACGTGCACAAGAATGGTTTACGGGCTTCCGTCTACGGCCCGTAACTTGTGGCATGGTTCAATTTAATAGCTCTGTAACGCAGCCAAATTTCCAGCCCGCAGCCTTTGCGGGTGTGCGGATACCTCTACATGCTTTGAATTTAATGGGGCTGCATGTCACTTATGCTTTGCAGCAAATGTAAACATTAATGTATAGTGTAAAAATGTTGCATTACTATTGACAGAGTATGTCTAAGAGTTGTTACATAGTTGTGTCTATGACCTGCAACGTCCTATGGGCCAGGGTATCCCACCGGATCTCCCCTCGACACCTTGGTGGGCTATCGGGCTTCCCTTCTCCAACCCATTGGGCTGTGGTGTTGGGTGTGCATTAACGCCCTGAGGATCCCAAAGGACACTTATGGAGCCTTTAACTATAACCATAGGTGTCCCTATGGATCTGCACAGTACCTAAGCCTAACTCATATAGAAACAGCCAATCACGGAAGAGAATGCTGTGGTCAGGGTTTGCAATCAAGATAGAAGAGGACCAACTTCTTCAAGCAAGATGTATGTGTATATGCAGGACTGAAGATTGAGGACCAGTGATCGTAACTGGAGGGTGGTCACAGGGAGGGTAGCTAGAATTCCACCCTTTCAGTAGTTTTTTAACTTGTTTTTCAAAGTTATCTTTTTTTATTTTAATTGTCTTATTTTTCTGATTTTGTTTGTATTTTTATTTTATTTGTATTTTTTTCTAGAACACGTTTTTATTTTCAGGGATTGTTTTTTATTTTTGTATTATATTTATTTAATTAGTGGTTAGCAACAGGGGGTCTTTGTCGATGCCCATTTGGGTTATTATTATAGTTCATTTATAATGCACCAAAATATTCGGGATACCTCAGGGGTCTGTACTTTTGTGCATTTTGAGGGTAAAGAATGCTACACCCACCTATTAATTACATTATATAGTGGTCTATTGCTATTTACTAATTATCTTTGTAATTATACACAAACACAGTGGGCCTCATTTAATTGCGATGTGGGCAATTGAATAGGGCCCTAAATAAGCACATAGCATATTTTTATTAAATAAGTTTTTTGTTAGTGAAAAGCTTTCTTTTGGATAGATGCTTGCTAACAAAAAACTTCTTTAAAAAATATATGTTATGTGCTTATTTAGGGCCCAATTCAATTAGGCAAATTGCAATTGAATGAGGGCCAGTATGTCTCTTTAATTTGTAAAGAGGCTAAATCATTTTTCTCTTTGTTCAAGTTAAATGTCTGAGTTTGCAAATATTTTTCTCTTGGACAAGAAAGTCGAATTGAAACATAGTGTCTTCTGAAATGTACGTGTTTCTTCAATTCTCCATTGTCTCCTTCACATGTTATTATGCAGGTGGTAAGATAATAGGCACACTGGCGTCATGGTGTAGTCTAGTCTACTATAAATAATTTGGCACGTAATTAATACAGAGGTCATAACATTTTAATATAACTAGTACACCCCCATGCTGTTAGAAGCAGACATTCACAATATATCATATTATATTCTAATTATTCCTATATATTAAAGAAGGGAATGGCCGATTGTTATTGGTTGAAACCAGCCTCATGATAAGGAGGCAGGAAGAGTTTATCAGAAGCAGAGAGAGAATATTCTGGGCTTTTTCCTTTTTCTTCTGGGTCTTTTGTCTTTGGCTATTTTCTCAGGTTCTTGGGTTTTTCCCTGAGCCTACTCTATACCGTTTCCAATCTTATCTGACAGTCCTGTTCTGAGAACAAACTGACCGTCATACTTGGCATAAATTTATGCCGCCTTTCAAATCTTCATTAAGATATATTTCTATATCTACTATACCAATTTCTATTCTCTCAACTCTCTCTAAACAATCCAATCACACAAAGAGGGATTTCTTCAGTGAGATGGGATCCTCCAGTGACAGGTGTTTCCATACATTAGGCAATGTATAAAATGGTATTAACTATTTAGTTTGTACTTGAGTTAAACTCAGCCCCATAAACAATCCTTCTGTTATCCTTTTGGGAGTGGTCACAGACCCAGACAAATTGGCCCCTACATTGCGGACTGTAAGCGTTAATTCAATATTTTAATCTGTGCCCATATCCCCTAAAACAGACTGACTTTATTCAATAATATACAGTAACTATTTAGCTCTGTTACAAGGATCAATTATTAAAACCTCCACACAACAAACCATACTTTGCTATTTTCAACATATATCATCTTGTACCACACAATCAACAAACTGTCTTACATCTTTTTTGATTGAATTGACCGACTTGATAAATGAATCTAAATGTGATCAATTCTGATGTAAGACCAACATCCAAATAACAGCTTGCCAAACACCTAAATATAAAGGTTATTTAGCTTGCAATCTCACATACAATATAATATATAGACAGACTTTAACCAAACTTTGTAAGATCATATATACTGTTTATATACTCCTATATTGAATTATTCAAACATAGATTGTATTAACATATATTGATAATCCATATTTGAGTTTGTATTCATTGCCTATTGATTGATATATTGATATAACCGAATATAAAGTATTTGGTTCAAGCACAGATACTCTAGGTCAAGTGAGTATGTGCCTCACGTACTGCCGACTTCAATGCCAGAGAAGAGTAAGCCAGAAGCAGATAATTATTAAGCTAATTGAAACATATAGCTCAGCCTCTTCTTCTCCCTGGGCAACTAAATGATGAGTTCTAGTCTAACATTAAGGAGACCAAACCCAAGGTTCATTTTCATTTGCAAATACCAAAAGTCAAATATGCTAAATCTGAGTACCAACAAAATGATGTCTTGTTCTATGAACTCCTTCCTCTGTCTTACATTGTAATGTAAATTGACAAAACATAATGCACATGGTTCAGAATGGATGATCAATGCAATTAAGATGTGTGATCCTTACGTTAGTGTGCCCGAGATTTGTTTAAAATCACTGACGGGGCCCAAAAATCCTAAAACCAATTGCTGGGGTTAGTGGATTCACCTATTTAGAGGGGAATTGCCCAGATTCGGGGTAGTATCAGAATGATACAACTGTATTATTAGTCTTCTCTGTATATGCCACACCAAACCACAGTAATGGTCTGTTTGTTCTATTTCAGGTTTAGCATCTCTGTTTTTTGTTTTGTTTTGTTTTTTAATAGTTTTATTGCAAAAAAATGTAAAACATATATAAAACATTTATGTGACATCAAGTTAGTCAGTAACCTTAATTGGTTAAACTACGAAAGTCTTAAGCAAAACTTGTCGGAGAGAGGTTATACATTTTCAGGGATGAATATCCCAACTTAAATAGAAGAAGTCATTCTAAAAGGAGAACTGTCACATATTATCTCTAAGTGCAGTAGAATCATTGATGACTTCACCCCCTTCATTAAAAGCCCAGGGGTTAAAGGGTGGGAAATGGATCTTGGAATCAGTTTAGAAGAAACAAGCTGGAGGGAAATTTCAAAAACCACAAAAAAATCCTCTGTTAATATAACATACACAGAGTTGTATTTTAAAATTATTCATAGATGGCATTTAACACCAGTTAAAATGGGGAAAATCAACTTAGAGGAGTCAGATCGTTGTTGGAAACTATGCGGCTCACGAGGGACCGATTACCATATCTGGTGGGAATGCAATAAAATGCAGAAGTGGTGGCTAGACATTTACCAATTAATCTCCAAGTTGCTTGACAAACAAATTATATGGTCTCCTCAAGTAGCCATCCTTCACATGAATCTAGAGAAATTACCTCCCATAGAGAGATATTTGACATGCCATATCTTATTGGTGGCTTAGTACCTTATTGTAAAATATTGGAAGCAATCTACGATCCCAACAATTAGTGAATTGTGTAACCTCATTCATATAAATAGAGAGTTGATGAATAACAGGAATTCCATCTCATCGGAGTGTTATGTACGTCATATTAGCTGGCTGAAATGGGACAGTTACATGGAGTCTTTATAACTATTTCAAAGCTTATTCCTATTAATGTAAGACGACCTCATATCGTATGTTTCAATATCACTGTGTATAGTCCGAAATAACAAGTAAAAAAGTCTGGCCATGGAGTTTTAGTGTGTTTTGTTCTTCCTCCTTATTATCGGATCTATTGGATCCAAGAGGCGGTTGAGTTTTAATTCTATTTATGATGTGGTAAATAAGTACCCTCCGCTAAGATATGGAATGGATCGATAATGCTCCCACACAGACGATTGAATAGGTGTGTTTGTATTTATTGTATCAACCATCTATTAATGTATTTATTGTGTTTTGTATGTTTTAAAATGTAATAAAAAATTTTTTTAAAGTATACAAAAGATACAGAAGTATGTAAAGAACATTTTTTCAACTAGCTAGGTGTCATACACATATTGATACATATTAATTTGTATGTCATCAGGTTGATCAATATGCAATAGATACAGCAGTAAAAAAGGCAAACATTTTCAGCTTAACTTGATGTCGTAGACTTATTGATAGACAATATAGACAGATACACATACATCCATACTCATTCATACCTGCAGGCACTTTACAATAATAGATCTTTTTATATGATATCAAAAAAAGATCTCTAACTAACCAATACAGTAATTTAAGTTCTGGCATCCCAAATCAACCATTTTTTACTGTTGTTATTTAAACCTCCATTATCATAGAGGTTTCTCTCAAACTCCCGGCAGCGGTCCATTTTAACTAAAATTTCATTCCAATTTGGAGAGATGGCTTGTCTCCATTTAGAGACAATCGCAATTTTAATTATTGTAAATAGTTGAATCATATAGGCTATTTTTTCAGTTTTATAATTCTTCGAAAATATATGTAATAGACCGGTGCTGGCCGCTAGAGGGACAACCTTCTTAAGGTTGATCGAAATATAGTCAAAACATTTTTCCCATAGTGGTAGAATGAGGAGGCAAGTCCACCAAATATGAAGATAACAACCTTGTAGTCCACAGCCTCTCCAACATAGTTTATCATCGGTTCTATGAGAGAAGTTATATAGCTTGATCGGCACTATGTGCCATCTATTTATTACTTTAAAGTAATTCTCTCTTGCGGCCACATTTTTAATCACCTTATTGGTGTTTGTTAAAGCTTGATCCCATACGTTTTGGTATAAGTTAATCTTCAGTTCATTTGACCATAAGTGCATATTTTTGGTTATATCTGACTCTATCGGAGTACGAAGAAAATTTAACATTTTAGAGGTCATATGGGAAAATTCGCCTTTAAGGAGAAGTACTTCAAATTGGTATTTAATTGAGGAACCTTACTTGCTGATTTAAAAAAAAACTTTAATTGGACATGAGTCAGCCAGTTAAATGGTATAATCCAATATTTTTTTTTCTTATTGCCGGATAGAGGCCATTTTACCTGAAATGACTAAATCATTCAGATACTGAAGAAGGCCATGGTTTGTCCAATGGTTTTTCCATACTATGTTTTGGAATTTAGTCTCTGTAACAATTGGAGTAGTCATACTTGCAAATTATATTTATTGTTATTTTTTTTCCAGTATGAAAATAATTTCCTTACAAGTGCCTCTTTCTTGATGGATTTAGTCTCAAAACTATTTAAGAAAATCAAGGCTTTTAGATCCTTATTTAACACCATGTTACTTTCTATTGGAAACCAAGCCAGGTTATCACCAGCCTCTAGCCATTTATGAGCTTGAGCAAGTAAAGAGGCTTTTTGGTAGAGAGATAAAAGTGGGTATGCAATTCCCCCTTTAGAAAATTTCCTGGACATTTCGACCCTTTTTATTCTAACATGTTTTCTGGAATGAATAAGGTATCAATCCTATTTTGTAGCTTTGCTATATATTGTTTAGGAAGTTCCAGTGGAATACATCTCATCAAATAACCGATAATTGGCAAAATCACCATTTTAACACTGGCAATTTTTCCTGAAAAGGACATTTTTGTTTCCCAACTTGTTAATAAACTTTTTATTTTCGCCTGAGTTGAGTAACAATTCACTTTGATCATATTTTTTATATTTTTATCAAAAGTAATACCCAGATGTTTAAATGAGTCAACCTCCCAATCGAAGGGAAACATGTTTTTTAATTTAGATTTAAGTGCATTTGATATATTAATACTCCGAATCTCTGATTTCCGAAAGTTTAGTTTAGAAACTTTACAATGATGTTCTATTAAATCCAGCACATGAGGCAAGGTTGTCAGTGGTTCTTCTAATGACAGAACCACGTCATCTGCAAACATAGGGCCTCATTCTATTATCGGCCGCAGCCGTTGCGGGACCGCAAGGACCGGCCGCAAGCTATTCTGCTATTCTATTCCCCTCCAGCCGGGGATTCCGGCAGGCTTGCGGCCGGCGCCTTGCTATCTCTTGCGGCCGCTCGCGCCGGAGGAAATCCTTTGATCTAAAACGGCCGCAAGGAAATCGGCTGTAAGAAAATCCTATTTGCAATTCAATTGCTCCGGGAACCCTCTCTGCAAGGCTAAAACCGAGCCGCAGCTTACTTGCAGGAAAGAGGTCCCGCTAGCACCAATTAAGCACGAAATATAGCCCAAATAAAGCCATCCAGCACTTTGAGAAGACTATAAAGTGATTTTCGGTGTTAGCAAAATTAGCACAAAATTCCCCTATGCTCAAATCCGTAAAATATATATTTTTTAATATACGTCAAATATCCATGTAAAAAGTCCAGAGTGCTTGGAGCACCTCAGACCCGCCCACGCCGCAGCCGGAAAATAAACAGTTAATTTAAACTCGGGTTTGGGCTGATGTGCAAGCTTGAGAGTGGGTTACTTTTAATCCTCATGTCCCCCAATATGATCCCTAGCATTTACAGAGCTTTACAGAGCTGTCTTGAATTTATTTTTGACTTTTTAGATTTCTGAGCTTACGGCCGGTTGCAAGATTTACGGCCGGCCGTAAGGGGATAGCCTTGCGGGGCCATTTAATTGAATTGCGAGGTAACGGGACCCCTGCAAGGAATCGCAGCCTTACGGACGGTTTACGGCCGATAATAGAATGAGGCCCATAGTAATTATGTGTTCCCTCTCTCCCACCCCTATCCCCCTCACTACTTCATCATTTTTAATAGCTAAGGCTAGAGGTTCCAATAATAGAAGGAACAGGGTGGGGGAGAGGGGACATCCTTGTCGAGTTCCATTACTAATATCAAACTGATGAGATTTAAAACTTGCTCCAATACAGTGGATATAAAAAGTCTACACACCCCTGTTAAAATGTCAGGTTTCTGTGCTGCAAAAAAATGAGACAAAGATAAATCATTTCAGAACTTTTTCCACCTTTAATGTGACCTATAAACTGGACAACTCAATTGAAAAACAAACTGAAATATTTTAGGTGCATGGAAGAAAAATAAAAAATAAAAATAATGTGGTTGCATAAGGGACATGGCCTAGGAGGTAGCTGTATTAACCCCTTAATTGTGGTAGATTTTTATTTGCTAAAAATACCATTCTATAAACAATAAAAACAGATTACAGTTAAAAAATGGAGTCCCACACAGTGGTAAGGTTCATCAAGATTCTGCTCTTAATGGTAGAAAATGTATTAAAATTACCAAATTTAGAAAAAGTGATTGAACCTCCTTTAATAAGTAATGAAAGAAAACTGACATTTTCATATATTTTTATAAGTGACAATTATTCAACAGCTTTAAGAAAACAATTTTCACATGTATTACCTTTTTATGAAACTGTATGCTGTCCTGGCCATCACAATTTTTGGCTACCAATACATCCACTATCACTGAGTATATGTTTAATATCAAGTAAGAGGGAACCTTGCAGGGTGAGATTAGCTCATTGACACTCCACAAATTGCTATTTGCACTTGTACCATAATTGTCTTTGCATACCTGCCTTTCAAATAGGAAGGAGCCTTGGAAGTTGAGATATAACAGCAAAAGAGAAATGTCAATTGCATTTTTTTTAATGTTCTAATTTTTTTTTGCCCATTATTAGTTGTAATTCAGAGCACTGACAATTTGGGGCTGCAGTGTCCCTTTAACATGATCTGCTATCACTACTATAACTTAACTGCCCTTACAGCAAAAACAACAAAACCAAAAAACAACCCTTTCCTTTGTAAAAAATATAACTCAATTAGTATTATTATCTCTAACAAATTCTGTAGCACTGTGGTACAATAAACATGGATATAACAGTGTGTAATTTGACAGACTGATACAAAAGGAGTTGACGATTCTTACCTTGAGCTAACGATCATACACATGACACTTTTATACAAAGTGCTTTACAAGACTGAGATCTGCAATTTTACAAACTAAAGGATTAATTACACAAAAATGTAAGGAATTAAAACGGAGAAACAAGGGCATGTAAAGTAATTGAAAATAAAATAGAAGATTAATTAGTGATTAACAGCCTTATTAAATTGCGATTCGGCCAATTGAATAGGGCTCTCTATAAGCACATAGCATACTTTTTTTACAGACATTTTTAGTTAGTGAACTTCTATCCAAAAGCAAGGTCTTCACTAACTAAAAACTTCTGTAAAAAAATGCTCTGTGCTTATATAGAGCCCTATTCAATTGGCCGAATCGCAATTTAATAAGGCTGTAAGTCTGTGGATGTAGCAGCTGTAAAAAATTGAGGCGATAGTGCAGAAATATGCACTATAAAGGAACAAAAATCATAGGTAGGTGGGTGGGTGAGGACAGGATAGATGGGAGGGCATGTTAAATGAGTTGGCAGAAGAGTGGCGGTGTGTGAGGTTCTAGGTCTGGAGATAAATTAATCTAAGGTACATGGAACTGGAAAGATGTAAGCTGGTGAGTGCTTATGCTTAGCTGAATGGTATGAGGTCCATTGTCACTGGCTTCTGCCCCGTTGGATATCATGGGGCCCAATGTCTCTGGCTGAGACCCTGCAGAAGTGGCAAACTCAACTTCTTGGAAAAACATAGATATTGGCAGAGAGTTTGTTTCCTCAGATCCTTGTTCATGTCTACAATTTGTGTGTTTTTATTAACAGTAACAATATATATACTGTATATATATAGCAGCGTATGGGCTGGGCTGTTTTAACGGGTGTGCAAGTGATACATGTGTATAAACTCTAGCAGTGCCTCTTCCTAGATCAGTAGTGGTCAACAGGCATCGCAGGGGTCGCATGGGATCTTCCCATGCAGCCCCAGCCTGTTGTCTTGAATGGGAGAGCATGCTCCTCTGCAACAATACACAGTCCATTATATCTCTCTAAACTTGCAATTACCCAGTTGTTTTGTTAAGATAAAAATATTTAAAACACTGTTAGGTCCTTTTAAAGGACTCAGAGGCAGGTATGAGGCCCTTCAACGGAAATAGATTGCCCGTCACTGTCCTAGATCCTACAGATGACAACCAATGGTTAAAGGACCACCATACAATGAAAAAGAAGAGACATTTTTGAAAACCTTGAGATTAAGAGTATAAACTAAATAGGAAAAAAGTATTTGTTGTTTTTTTGAGAAAAAAAAGGATATAAGCAGCTTGCTTCTGGGCCTGTAAGAGGGAAGGGGTGTAATGTTAATTTCAGTCAGATCCAATTGTCTTACAAATCCTCCTGATATCTGCATGTTCCCTCCTCCCCATCCCTGCAGCCATGGATACATAAAATCACACACCATCGGGATCTAGCTCTCCGGAAATTATATAACACAATCTGGATTCCACTACTCATAAACAGAATCTTCAAAAATTCAGATTTTCCCCAAAATGTTCATGTCCATGGCTTATGCAGTTGGTAATGTTATTTTGTTACATACTTCACAAACAAGTGTATATTGTCTTGAAATAAATTGGTAATGGATTTGGAAATTCAAGATGCATGTATCCTTTTCTAGCGCTATGCGTGCCTGTTTACATCCTATTCTCCCTGAGCTAAAATGATAGAAACATTATGATAATGGCATGGGTGTAAAATAAAGTAATGGAGAGCGATTACAACAAGTGGACAATCTGGGAAATTAGTGAGTTGTAATGACAGTAACAGTGGTAAGTCTAAGCAACTTTGTTGCCAAAAAAATGCCATTTTGGTATTTTTTTAAATTATAAATATGGGCTATGAGTGGGGTCGAGAGCTTGGTGTGTGAAAATGTGTACGTAGGGTCCTGGCTGTTACATTTGTACTGGGCACCATTCTATTTGTTTGCAGCCATGTGACATGCTCCATTACAATTTGTATACGTGTGCCAGACTCCAAACTCCACTACTGAATGGATCTCTTAAAGGTAAACTGTCAATGCAACTACATATTCTATCTCAGGTAGACATAATATTCCTGTGATGGTAGCAAAGATGACCCTAACATGAACTTCCATAGGCTCCAGAAGAAACCTCCAGCTAAAGCCTTCCCACATGACTGCAAAGAAGGATCATTATCATTATTTATACAATTATCCCTGAGGCCTAGGCCAGCAATTTATGAAATTCACCTACTACCACACAACATATTTTCAGTTAAATTAACATAAGTCACATCTCTAATCCACTGCCCACATCAACTTTAGCACTGATGTCCATTCTGGGGAGTGTTACCCAACTGCCCACCCAAAGCACTCAACCTGGCCCTGATATGGACACAGGGATCAAGCACCACCCCTTCTCCACCACATACCCAGGTCTCTCTCCCTCTTGCCCACCCATTTTATACTCAAAAAGCCCACTCTAAGTACTGTTGCTTTCATCTGCCACACGCTCTTTCTTGTCTGCCCCACTTCTCTCCCCTTGCCTGATTGACCCTCTCGCCCCTCTCTAATTGGGCAGCGTGACCTTAGGATATGGGCTATGAATGGAAAGAGCAAGAGAACATTGTGAGTGGCAAACAAATCTAATGATTTAAATAACCTTTTGGAGAAGCCTGGTAGGCACAGCAAAGGAGGTTATGTTTCCCTATCTCCATTGCTTCACCCTTCTCCCTCCTTCTAGGGCAACATGGAGTCTAAATCTAATCTGCCTCTGTCCATCATTCCATCTAGTTCTTTAAAAGAGCAAATAAAGTGGTCCATTAATTATTTTACATTTTCAGACATCCACTGGACAAATTTAATCAGTTTATTCAAATGTTTATTTCCATATGGAAAGGGGATACATACAAAAAAACAAACAATGCAATTTGCATTTTACAGGATTAAAGAAAAATACATTTTAAAAAGGAACAACACACTTTAATCTATGGTTCTCAATTTCAGCTTTAAATGGCCACTAAAATAAAAATATTTAAATAGCCCAATCGGCAGGATGAATTGTATGTAAACCTTTCATTTTTATAATCCTGTAGCATGTCCTTCTTCTTTTCCGAACACGGCAGTCTCATTTACAAGCATTTTTCCCAAACAGTGACATAGAATAAAGACTATTCTAGCAATTGTAACATTGCTTCCCAGTATATTAAGAGTAATATTTTTTTAGTAAACCATCAAACCATATAAAAACCATAATCAAATACACAAAAAATAAATGCATAAATGAAAAATATCAAGAAATTAAATAAACCACAGTAATGCAATAATATCCTAAAGTAGGATTAAAGTTTTTACTCCAACCCAACATATTAGTGAATCAGAATATGTAATTATTGGCACAGTGTTGTGACCTAAGGCTGCATCAACATGTTTTTTTCTTTACCATCTGTGTTTTAAACTTCCTTATCGAAATGTGTTAAATGATAAAGACCAATATAGATTAATCAGTGTACAGTAATTTACTAATTGTGCTCTCAAGGAAAGGGCACAAAGCTCTCATCTGATGTAGAAAACCATGACATTTTACAAATAAGATTTTACTAAGATAGTTTCATTTTCTTTTATTGTATTTTTATAGACTATAGCAGAGAGTGAGAAGATTAAAGTAGACATTAAATATTATTTCAATAGTGTAACAAAATCACAGTCCCAACATGGTATTAACAGCAATCATTTAAAAAAAAGCAAATAGTCTAAATAAAAATTGCCAAGAGCTGTTATATAAGTACTAGAAATGTTAATAAAAACTACCATATTTCTTAGTGTTATGTATTTTGAAGTGGTTGTAATTTATAGTTTAGTTTTAGCACAAGTGGATCAACAAAAATGGCCGACACATTGACCGAAGCAGCTGCTCTATACTAGGGTTATGCCTAAAACCTGTTCTACTAGTGGCCATTGAAAATCTTGATTTGGTAACCTCTAGGTCTAATCACACACAAGTAAGGTCACTTTATTTATATATATATTTATATATATATATATATATATATATATATATATATATATATAAGCAATGAACTACATTGAGAAACATTTATTTTTGTAAAAAAGTACAAAAATATAAAAATAAGTCACCTCTGCGTATAAAAGGAAATACTGCAGTAATATTAAAACTGTTAGTAGTAAAAATGTAAGCATACCATAACAAACAGCAAACTTATAAAAAAGTGCTTATATTTACATTGGCTTCAATTGCCGCAGAGGTTTAGAGTGCTAAATGGGCATTGGTTTCCCTCAAAATGGCTAAACGTGCAGCTTGTTTACAGGACACAACCTAGTGACTTCACAAACGCACAAAATAGTGACCAGCTACTGCATTAGAAATGCCCTTCACTAACAATAAAACACTTCTACAAAGCACAAAGTTGCTCCAATTTCTACATATTCCTCCATGTCTGAAGATTTTACCGGTATAACATAGAAGTACATCAACTAATATTTGTACAAATTACCCAGAGCACATTTTGTACAGTTGATAAGGGGGTATAATAATGCAAATAGTCTTGTTTAAAAACATAAATGTTTAGCTGGGGAGTAATGTTGTATTTGTTGCCAAAAATCTGTAAAACAAAATGAAAATAACTAAAATAGTAAAAAGAACTGCTAGCTGGTACATCAAGTAAAAACTATTCTAAATAACATATTCTACTAAAAACAATCTAGTCTAGTGGTTCTGAACCCTCTTCAAAGAGCTAAAATGAATGGACTCAATTATGTGAGTGTAGGTGAGGCTTTAGTGTTCAACGTGTATCCCAAAATCCTGACTTGTCTGGGGTCTTCTAGGAAGTTTAGGAACCACCTCTCTAGTCTGTTCCCCTTCCTATAAATGTTTACAGATGCTATATGTGATATAAATGTACCGTGTTGAAAAGGACCCTCCAACATATATTAATGGGAACAGGCTCTTCTTTTTAACAATATCATATAGTGGGACATTTATTCCAAGCAAGTTTAAAATTATATTGTCATACCCATGTATTTCTCTATCTAATCTATATAAATTATTTTACAGTTTTGTTTGGATAAATGGCACAATGAACCAGCTTGTAAAAAATCCTCTATCAAGTGCCACATATTTTTGAGGACTCAACATTATTTTTATTATGAGTAATCATCAGGAGAAATATTAATTTAAAAAAATGAACAGTATGTGATGGAGCCTGTGGATTCAGCCCTTCTCAAATCTTATGGTATAGGTGTTTTAGGATAGCTAAGATATCATCAGCCTTATTAAATTGTAATTTGGACATTTCTAAAGGGCTCTATTTAAGCATACAGCATATTTATTTTACAAAAGTTTTTAGTTAGTGAACTTCTATCCAAAAGCAAGGTCTTCACTAACTAAAAATTCCTGTAAAAAAAAAAAGCTCTGTGCTTATATAGAGCCCTTCTCAATTGGCCGAATCGCAATTTAATAAGGCTGCATATTTTCAGCAAGGGTATTAAAATGGGTCTCCTACAGCTTTTAGAATGAAATATAAAGAACAATCAGGACAATAATAAAATATGAATTATTTAGCTTAATGCTTTACAAAATAGTCTAACATTTTTGGCTCTGATCAAGGTGACATTTTAGATTTTTGTTATTTAAGCACATGAGGCATTTGACCAATATTTTCTAAAATTATTTCTCATTTATTTTCAGCGATCATTATGTACTGAAAATGTCTTTATTTTTCATGTCCCTTAAAGGTGACACTGGCAGAAGACATTGTAACTCTATGCACATATAAGGGGACACTGACATTAACAAGAATTCTCTCAGATTTTATTTGGCTTTAGATAATGAATTACATTGTATATCACACTAGTAGCATGTAACATTCATTTTATTTTAGTTATTTTAGTCTACTGCACTGAATGTACATTTTATCAATGTATTTAAATATCTCACAATGTCATCTGTCTATGTTCAATCAGCCTTGTGCTCCGGTTTCAACCAGAAAAGTGGATTGCATTGTAATTAATATTTCCTTTCCAAATATAACCATGTTTTCACCAAAACAAATTCCACTCTAAAGAGGAGCAGACATTCAACTGCATCAAGGGAACAATTAATGTTGGGAATTCTTATTCTTGCCCCATGACCACATCCCTGCTTGTGCAGGACCATAGGGAAATGGTGTTTGTGAAGAGCCCTGGTGTGTCACAGGAGGAGGGATATTGTAATTGTAAGGCAAACCAGAATTATACAGACCAGCTGATGGAAACACTTGTGGCTGCATGTGGTTGCTGAAATTGGGGTAATGCTGGTTTGCAGTATAAACATTTTGCATAGAGAATGCAGAGGATCCAGCATATGGCATTGTCTGTTGGCTATCGTGGGCCATTCCCTGGTATGACTGGGCCATTACACTAGAATTACTGCAATTCTGATACCAAAGGTATAGAGAATAGTGCCAAGGATAGACTGTGCCAGGGTGCTGAGCATATGGACTATTCATTGGCACCAGAGCTTGTGAATGTTGTTTATTCCAGTCGGTAGAACTATGGTGTTCATTTTGGAGTGGAAGTTGTTCCTCTTTTTTCCCTTCCTTCACTTCTTGGTCTAGAATTTCAGTAACAGGTAGTTCTGGATTGTCTTTCTTTTGTTCCTTTGCTTTAGGACACGTATCTGCAAAATGCACACTTAGGCTCTTTTTCTCTGTTGTAAACCCAAATTTCTTAAGAATTGACTTCTCTTCAGTTTGAGGAGTTGCAGCTTCAGATGCTGCACCTACAGTTTTATCACTAGAGCCAGAGGAAGATGTAAGTTCTACAGATGGCTGTGCATCTTTCATATCTTGTACCTGCACTTGAGGATTTGGTCCATTGTCTTCAGAAGAAACACACTCTTGGACAGTTGATGATTCTTTATTAGAAACAGAGGTGAATGGAGCATCTGTCATTTCTGGTACTGATGAACCCTCTCTGACCACCAATCCATGTTCTATTATGCAAACATCTGCAGGAGCAACTACATCTTGTTTTGAGTTAAACTTTTTCTTCTCCACATCTTTCTGACCTAAATGGATGGAGTTTTCTCTCTTTGGTGAAACATGTTTTTCTTTTGGTGCCTTTGAAGTGCTTTTGCAATCCTTTGCAACAGGACTCTGTGAGATTTTCTGATATGAAGCAGTCTTATTATTTTGATCATCTGTTGATTCCATTCTGAAATTAAGAAAAGATATTTGATTTTAGAAATAAGTTAATAATTGCACACAGTAACTGATGTTCCATTTTCATATTGCAATCTACACTAACTATTTATTTTTCAAATCAAGTGGAATTTTATTTTCATTTCAGAAAACCAAGTATGTGGGAAATAAAGTTCAATGCAAACATAAAATATACACTTAGAGCACAAAAAACAAAGGTAGAATAAATAATTATAATTTAATGGCAGCAACATGAGATGAAATGTGTCATGAATCAGCCAGTGGCCATATTGGATTTGGCGTGAACTGTGCCGGTGGCCATTTTGTGACTGGCACAGCCATCCTGTGACTGGCAGCAGTGGTCACAATGGGAGCCATATTGGGACTGGCAGCAGAGGCCACACCCAGTGGCCACATTGTGTTTGGACAAAGTTCATGGCTCAGGCGGCAGCCATATTGGGACTGGCAGTGGTCACCTCTAGGAGCCATTTTATGATCGGACTCTACTCTCCACATTGCCATGTGGAAGAACAAAAGGTTTGGGCTCACAGAGCCACTGCTTGTGAATGGTATGGGATAGGGGAATGAGTAGGGGGTTCCACTGTCACCATTAAATAAAGTCAGCATTACTGCATAAAATGGATTGACGTGGAAAACCCTGCCCAACCCTGATACCATGTGGGAATGGGGAAATATGGTTTGGGTTGTAATGGTTAATTACCGTATAAGCTTGTATATAGTATTATGGAGTGATTGTATTTAGTTAACCATCCCCCATTAGGTAAACACTGAGGCAGGAGCTGAGCCAAATGGGGTTATCCTGAACAAGATAAACCTCACAGGGTGTCGCCAGGACTTGAACAAAGAGCTAGTATAGGGTTTCCCCAGGGGCATAGTCCAGGAGGAAAAACAGGAAGTGTCCACTGGGAGAGCCTGGGTTAGAATGAGCTTGGTAGCCACGCCTGGGGTTGGCCCATGGGAGGAGTCTCATGGTTCCCACGTAGGGACCCTGCATGATTGGCCAGAGGCAGTTAGGGGCTGACTAAAGGTAACCCCTCCTGGTAATGTTGTATGCCTGTCTAAAAGATGTTGTTTTCCAAATAAAGTGGTTCATAATTTTCATCAAGACGTGGCGTGTAGATGTATTATTTACCCGGGGACATATGCTTGCAGTAAGATTCGTCAGACTTACTGTCAATATTGCTCAGTCTAACCCAAGGGCTGAGACATGATGTTCCTGTAATCAAAGCTGCTTCGGTCCAGAGTAACCCAAATCCGGTCAACAGACCCCAGCCAGAGAGTGGGTCGTGACAATTGGTGGCAAGTGGTGAGAGACTCTGAGAAGGACCAGAAATGGAACAGCAGTATGAGGACATGTCCAAGGAGGCAAGACGCAGGTTCAGTGTAGCAAGGGAGTTTTGCCCCGGGGAGATAACGCTGGAAGAGGCAATTAAAGGACTGAACCTAATAAAGCAGCAAATACAGGAAGAACGTACAGGGGGGAGTGTCCAAGCTCAGCAAAGGCTTGGGGTAAACCATGCAGAGATGCCAGTAAGAGTCAAACTGGCATTTCAGAATTTTAAACAGTTCCAGAATGATAAAGACTGCATTGAAGGATTTATCCAAGAGGACTACAGAGGAAGGGTCCTGCTAAATCAATGGATGGCATTCCTGCAATTATGGTATGGCCATGAGCTGGCAAGCTGGTTGGAGGAACTGGTAGAGAAAGAGATGGACTTGGAGGAACAGTATCGTGCCGGGGTAGAGTCCTTTGGTGGCCGGAGAGAGGATCTCTATTTTCGTTTGGATCTAGAATATGGGGTTGAGGAGATTCTGAATGGTGATCCGGAATGTGGCATGGGGACTGCAAGGAGGCATAATAACTTGTTTGTTGAACGCTGCCAGGGTCTGGGACTGGAACCATGGTCCCCAGAGGCTAATTTGCTGGAACCCCTGATTCAGCAAGAGCTGCAACTGGAGGCTGAGTATGTTCAATTGTGGGATGAGATACCCAAGAAGTATTTTTGCCCATCCGGATGGGAGGACTGCTCACCAGACTCTTACAACTCAGACGGTATGTACCAGAGTGAGTATGCTCACTGGGGCTGGGGAGGGGCTCTTATGGACGGTAAACAAAGTGAGGAGTGGGGAGGGGTAAATACTGTCCCTTTACCAACTCCTGGGGATGGAGAATGTTGTCCCCTAGAACATGCAGTGACTGTGTCAGGGCCTAGTCACCAGCCCAAAGAGCCAGAGACCCAGTGGAATGTTCCCGGGGTGGGGTCAGATAGTCCATGTCTGCACCCTGATACCCCAAGAGACTTAATCCCAGAGGAAGTGGGAACTGCTCACAAGCTAGGGCCAGATAAATTAAGTCTGCCCTCAGAAGTTCTAGGCAAAGTGTGTTGGCCAGAACTGCTAATGGAGCCAGAGGCTCGGGATGATTATGTGATGGACGGTGGGCAGGGAGCCTTAGAGGCCAGGTTGGGTGGAAATGATGAGATTCCCCAGCCTGCATCAGATAACCACTGTCTGTACCCTGACACCCCAGGGGAGTTGTTCCCAGAGGTGCTAGTGAAGCACGGAGCCCAGGAGGGCTATGTAATAGACTGTGAGGAGGGAACAAGGCCGGTCTCTAGCTGCAGGAAACTGGACCTCACACAACAAGAGAGTGCCAGGGGCACCAAGAGCCAGGCAGGGGCAGCAAGCGTGCCAGCCTTGGCAAAAGCGTTATGGGTGCAGAGTCTCACCATGAAAGAGGGTGTACCAAGTGGGGAGATACCCTGGATAACCATTGTCCAGGGGCCCACTGGAACAGGCACTGCTCAAAAAGCCCAGTTGAATATAGAGAACTGGTATGATGCTGAACCAAAGGCAAGGGAGGAGGTAAAGGAGGAGTTGCCCAAAGATACAGATTTCCAGGAGCCAGAGGAAAGGGAGCAGCCAGGTCAGGACACCATCAGGGATGCTGGAGTCAAACGCAGACCGGTATGTACTTTCCTGCAGTGGTTGTGTTATTGGACTCCCAACAATAATGTTTTTGCTGAGAGGGGTACTGGACTGCTCCCTTGCGATCCCATAGGCCCAGAGACTGTTTTAGAGATCCCAGCCGAGCTGTGGGGACTGGCTGGGGGGAACAGGGTTGCTATGGGACAGAAACTGTGGCCCACCTGTTGTACTCTGGGATCCCAGACTATTGGGGAGGGACCCTGGACTATTTGGGTGGGGGTGCATGGGAAGAGCAATTTGCTCTATACAGTGGGGGCAAGGCCAAGAGCTGGGGGAGGCCTTTACACTTCACCTTGGGACAGACAAGAACTTGCCTAGCATGCAGCGGGCCTGGCCAAACCAGCAGATTCATGACTATCAGCGTAGTTGGGAAAATTTTGGATGTTCCCTGCCACGTTTGGGGGAGGTGTTGTCATGAATCAGCCAGTGGCTATATTGGATTTGGCGTGAACTGTGCCGGAGGCTGGGGGGTTTGAGGAGGTGGTTGAGGAGGGAGGATGATGAGGGAGGTTGAGGATTTTGCTTCAAAGTTCTTTATTTGAAAAAAAAAAATTCCCCCTGAAATTTCCTTCTTAAAATGAGGTGCGTGTTATACGCCGGTGCATGTTATATGCCGATAAATACGGTTATTCTAAAATATAAAAAAAAAAATCAAAGAAGGGAGGAGATCAAAGGAAACTCAATAGTGTAACAAAAAAACTGATTTAATAAAAAACAGCAATAATAATTACAAAAAATTGACAAAATAATTTGAGAATGGAGGTATAGACAATACTGAATATAATACCTTATGTTACTCTGCACTGTTCTGTTTTCTTCCTGCTTTTTTGGAGAACTGATCAGGGATAATGCCATCTATAAAAAAAAAAACACATGAAATGCACATGTCATTGCTGCATTTTATCTTTTAATAATTTGAGATTCCATGTGCAAATTCTGAGAAACCAGCTTTACATTGTAGCCCTGGACATTAAATTAAGTATATTCTGATCTACATAATTTATATGGACATTAGTAATTTTTTCTCTTTTGTAATGAAAATGCAAAACAAAAAAACAAACAAATTACAATTCAGTTTTAAATGTAATCAGCCTTATTAAATTGTGATTCAGCAAATTTAAAAGGACTCTATATAAGCACATAGCATATTTTTTTACAGAAGTTTTTAGTTAGTGAACTTCTATCCAAAAGCAAGGTCTTCACTAACTAAAAAATTCTGTAAAAAAATATGCTATGTGCTTAAATAGAGCCCTTTAAATTTGCGGAATCGCAATTTAATAAGGATGTATATTTGTAAACTCTGTTGGTTTTGATTACTTTGCATAGTCTTATATAGAAGATATACTATGCTATTTGGTGTTTTATTTAATAGGATAAATGAAACCATTTATCATTGGAAGAATCTGCAAAATGTTTGTGAGCTTGACATGTTTGACCATTCTACTGTAGTGGGTCGAAAATAGTTACTTTGACAATTTACATTACACACAACATATTTAATCTGCACATGAGAATTTCCATATTAGCTATCAGAAATATCCAAATTGAAATCCTGCCAATACATAAACAAAATGGAACTGAATTCATTGTATAAAACTATTTATTAAAACAGAACAATTAGCATACCTTTTGCTTTTTGGGGTTCAATGAGCTTGTGTGGTCACCATGATCAGTGATGGTCTGATTGTTTGTCCTTTTCTTAGGAGATGTATCAGCTTGTTTTTTGTTAATGCAATACATATTGATGGCTGTATTGTCTTTTACTCTACTTTCAGTTTTTGTTCCTAAGCCAAAACCATTATTTGCCAGTTCTTGGTCACGCTTCTTCTTATTTTGAAGAATCTGGCATACCAACAAGTCAAAAGGCAATTTTCCTGATTTGAAAACAGCACCTTTCATCAGCTCAATGGTTTTCATAATTTTCATGGTATGGGCCATTTTCCCTAAATCTTTTTTTGGAGCAGACATTAGAATATCAAGGAAATCCGAAAACTGGTTGTAATTGTACTCCAATTCCATTGGTGTGCTTCCAAAGTTTATAGACACACTGTATGGAGAAAAGTGAATGTATGTTGCCAATGTAGTCTTAGACTTTGAAACTAAATTTTTCAGTTCTGAAAGCTCAGAAAGCTCTCTGGTCATTATCTGGAGAGCATAAGAGTAGTTTACAGAATCTGAGTAATCAGAAATTATTTCCAGTTCTGACATCAGGTCAGAGATTGTTCTTTCAATGACTTCAAGGGCATCACCCATGTCCTCCTCCAGATGAGAAGACAGTTCTTCTTGACAGTGAATCAGATCAGACAATATAGATGTATCAAACCACAGCAACCCTCTAAAACGTTTTTGTTTTTCCTGTGAAGCAACCAAACAGTTAAGAAAGTGCAACGTTTCATAGGTCATTACTACTTCAACATATGTCTCAACAGCTTCTGGCTTCAACAGAATAGTGATTTTTTCCTGCCTTTCAACAGCCCTCAAAACATTATTCTCCTTGATTAGAATATGTTCTGCATCACACTCTTGCAAAATCTGAAAGTATTTTTTTACAGCATTTAAGTGTTTTCTACAATCGAGTATCATTTGCTTTATGATTAAAGGCTCTGCACTCCTAGCCTGGTCTATAATTTTACCAACGTAACACACCTGTTGTTGACTAAAACCAAAATCTTTTCTCAGATCCTTATTTACTTGTGGTTTGTTTTGTTCTTTTCTGACTTTAACAGTTTGCTGATTGGGTGTGCCATAGATCTCAAAAAGCTTTGATAAAGCATAGTGATTAACTTTGAGTAAGAATTCCTTTGTAAGGCCAAGCATTCTCCTTTGCCCATCATATTTTGTCCTTTGCTTTAAAACAATAGTTTTTGCAGCATCAAACAGTAAATGTTCCATGCCAAAAAGTGCTAGCTGAGAATTTACTGATTCAGAAGTTTTAATTACATTAATTTTTGCTGCTATAACTTCTAGAAGGCACAGTGCATGTTCTTGTTTTCCTGGATCACACTTAGGATGGTTAACATATGTCCTTATTAGGTCTAAAGTACTTTTCTGCAAAGCTTCTAGATCTTCTAATGTGTCCCCAGTATGCACTCCACAAGTTAAAGGCATGGAAAGAGAAAAATCCAAATGATCAGAACATAAATTCAAAATGGCTTCACATTCTTCAATTTCTCTTCTGTATTTCAGGAAGACATAATAGGAGCCATTCATTTCATGTATATCGTGCAACTCACAAAGTTGATTGTGATGGTTCTGTAAGGCAGTTAGCCCATTTTGCTTCAATTTCTTTTGGAATGCGGTATACAATGGCGACTGCTGTTGATACCCACATTCCCCACCTAGTAATTCTGTGTAAAGAGAACTGTCATACCAAAGCAGGCTTCGATATGTAGGCTTTCTTTCCAAATAGCGGATTCGGTTTTCAACAAATTGATTAGTCTCCATCATCATTTGCAGTTCAATAAACGAGTCAATAGCCTGCGGTTTTAGCACATGCCTAAAGCAAACTTTGATATTTTTCTCAACCAACAATTTCCGATCAACCACAACGTCTTTGAATGAACACTGCTGTTTTTTCTCAAAAGATTTTATGAATGCGGGAATCATTTTATTACAAATATGTTTACATTCAAAGAGAGCCTTCAAAGAACATGCTTCATCTGCAGTTTTTAAAATCTTTGATAACTGTTTTACCAATGAAACTGCCATTTTGTCGCACTCCATTTTAACAGGAGCAAGCGCATCTCTATTATGCTTAACATTTAAATCTAACTTTTGTGCTAGGTTTTGATGTACTGTGGTGTTACTTGTTGTTTCTTCTAACATACAGACATCTTTTTGCCCAGCTGAATCTTGAGGCTTTGGACTGCCTTTTATGTTGCTTGGTGTAAGAGATCTTTTGGGACTCGATGCCTGATGACTAATATCTTTCTCAACGGGTTTGTCTGTACTACTAACTGGTGGTGCAGCATTTTCTTTGTTTGACTGTATATAGTCTGACAATTTGTCTACAGATACATCTGGGAAGCTCATAGACTTATTATCCACAGACGGCAAACAGGTTGAACTGCCAATGGTTTTGGAGTGATCTTGCTTGGTTATTACATCTGTCTCTTCAATTTCTAAACACTTTACTTCTGAATCAACTACCTTTTTACATGGATTTTGGAATTGCAAATCTTGAGTTGCCATTTTTAAAATGTCTTTGCCCTCTTGTAATTTACTGATGTTGACTACTTCCTCACAAGGTGCAACACTATTATTACTCTTTTCAGTGCTAGGAGATACATTAAAGCTGCTATGAGATGCAGTCTGACGCTTTAATAAAAGTGCATTACGCCTTTGTCCAGCTTTGGCTACAAGTTGCAAAGACTTCTGAACTCTCTTGTGAGCTTTTCGCAAATGTAGGATAGCTCTGTCTAATTTTTTTGAAATGTGTTTGTTTTTGCACAAAGGAATTTCATCGGAGAGTAAACTCAGGACTGATTTAATATTCTCTTCAGAATCTGAGAACTTTTTAATTCGTCCAGATGATTTTGCAGTCAATCCATATGTGCATTTGTTGCTTAACATTTTTTTCTTTAGGATGGATTGTGCCTGCTTGTGCGTTGTTGTAACTTGTTGGAATTTACTATTGATTTTCTTAGTTCTTGAGATGCCAGAGACCTTTTCATGACTGGACTTAAGATCTACTAAAATGTCCTTATTTTCTTCAATAGTTTCTTCAATTCTATTTTCTTCAATAGTTTCTCCGACTTTCTTTATTGCATCTTGTTCACTAAGCATGCTTACATTATTTGTAGCTTGTCTAACTTGGTCCTCAAAAACATAATTTTCTTTATTTTCAGCAAATCCCAAGTTCGTCTGTGAATTCTGCAAGAAATATATGCCCGCACCACCTGCATAGTTTACGGTGTTGTCTGTGTAGGAATCACTAGTATTAACAATGGTGATCTGCATATCAGGAAAAATCCTCATTCCTCCTGGTTCTTTTTGTTTTCTTGGCTTGTAAGAATAAAACTGATCACAATTTTCAGAGCACGGAGTGCTACTGGTCGCATCTCCTATTAATGCCAGGCTTTGCCAGTCTATACGGGAATGTAACATATTTACAATCTCATTTTCAAGATTGGTATTTTCAAGATCCATATTGGTATATATTTTGTTTTCACTGTCCTGCACTGGAAGAGCTGACATGTTAATAGAGTTACTGCCAGTTGTCTTTCTTTCCATGGGTTCCTCAGGATGTTCAAGTTGCAGAGCTATGTCTTCTAACTCACAGGGCTGGTTTAAGGGCTCGGTTCCAGGTGTAAAAGAAAAAGAAATTTGATTTTCACACAATTTTTCTTCCTGAATAGGAGTAGAGCAATTCATTTCAATCTTATAACCACTTGTTTCACTTTCTTTTATTTTCTCTGATTCCCCTATCTTGCAGTCTATTGTTGCATTTTCTTCTTTTCTATCTTTGTTCTTAGTAGAGAATAGTTTTTCATCTTTTTCATCACTGTTTTCTTTTGTATTTGTTTCCATGTATTGGGTATTTATGCTTTTTGTGACACAAACCTTAGGTTTTCCCTTTGATGGAAGCTTCTTATCTGACACCCGCACTAAGTTCTTAGTTTTATTTATGCCCTTTTGTTTATTGGTCATGGTGCCCTGTTGTTGTATTGTAGAAGATTTAATCTTTTTAGATTTCTCAGTGTTCTCACCTTTTCTTTTGTGTAAAGTGATTTTGCAGCCATTGCCTTGGTATTTACCTAATGTTTTCTTTATAGCGCATTTTCCATCCCGAGTTACTTTATGAACCATTTTCTTTCCCAGCAGAGACTCATGGTCCTTAGATTTCTGTGGCTTAGAAAGTTGGATGTCATTAGTGGCACAAGATCTCTCACAATGTAATGATTGTGTTACTTTATCATCTTCTGGAATGGTTTTGGTGGTCTCAGTAGATTTTTTGTTTACATCGATCTGCATGACATGACTTCTATCATTTTGTTGGCTGCTGTCACTGTTATTTAATTCCTTTCCTTGATCTTTTTGTGAGTTATATGCTATATCTCGAGTTTTTGTTTTCCCAGAGACATCTTTAAGTTTCTTTAGATGTTTTGTTGCAACTATACTTTTCTTAGTCACTACAGAAAGGATTTTCTTATCTGGTATTCTAGATGGACTAGCCTGTTGCTTTTCGTCCTTTACTTGGTTATTCCTTCTGGAAATGCAGACACTAGTGGAAACTTGTCCTGTGCTTTCTATCGCACACTTCTTTTTACTATCTTGCATAACTTTCTGACTAGAGCCTTCAGTTGAGCTAATAGAAGATACAGTCTTAAAGGGTTTTTGAGGAGCAGAACAAGTACCATTGGTTAAAATTCCACTTGAATATGACTGGTCACCATCATTACCAAAATTAGTTACGTGCTTTTTATATTGTTTGTGATCTTTGGAAACAACTTTTTTCCTGCTTGAACATTTTTCCAAAGATTCATCCTTTGTTTTTTTGTCTTTATCATATAGAGGTAAATATGAGGAATATTTATTTATCTTCAACTGCTGTGTAGATTTAAATTGGTTTTCATGAAGTCGGGCTTCTTCAAAACTTAGGTATAGAGAAGTTTTCTTACCAGGATTATCCCTGACATAATTTTCAGGAGAGGAAAGGTTCTCTGGTTTGTCAAAACTCTCAGACTTGTCGCTGCTTAACAAACTACTGTGTGCTAAAACAGTGTTATCTTTTAACAGTCTGGGGTCTTTGATACACCTTGAAGTTATCAGCATACTTGTTTTAATAAGGCTCTGCAAGCTGTCAATAATGGGAACATGTGCCTCATTTGTGCTACATAACTCAGAAGAACTGATGCTGGAATCAGTCATGTTTTGAAATACAGGAGGTGGCACAACCTTTCCCAAGGTAGTATGATCTATAGATGTACAGGGGAGAAGTATATCTTGGCTTTGACTGTATGGTAGGGCATTTCCTGAAACAATCTCCGAGGTCCAAGATGGTGTTGGCACTAAGGGTTTTCGGATACTTTCAAACACAACAGTGGCATCTTTTCCCTTGCCAATTCTTTTCGCTACTGTACAGTTACCCAGCTTATCATTTCCTGTAACAACAACAATAAACAAAATATTATTGTTATTAAAAGTAATTCTTACTTGAAATATGCTGTCAGTATTCTCCCCAGCTGATTAAGCACTAGTTGTCGAGAAGCAAATAACACACAAGCACACTGTGTACAACTATACCTACTGGCTACTCCTTCATGCCACTCGGCTGGTAAACAAATTCTGTACATAGTTTTCCAAGAAAACAGCAACTAGTTGAAAAGAAAAACACTCCCAGAGGCCATCAACTAATAATAATCTTAAAATGTACTTATTAGTTTTAGTACATAATCACAATGATTGTTCTACATGCATTTTAATAATTAAAATACAAAATTCAGTGTATAGTATAAATCTGCCACTAAGGGGCATATACTGCACATAATAAATGCCATATATATTTTACAGAGAAGTCAAAGCAGAAAGTTCCTGGTCAGCAGGGATTCCAAATGTCTTTCATGTTACCAACACTGCACCAAAGATGGCTATACTTTCAGCGGAGTTGATTGAGCAGAGTAGAGGCGAATAGTCTCCATTTAACCAGTGTTTAATAAAGTATGTTGTTGCTTTTCTCCTACAACTTTCAGTATTAGTTATACCAGACAACATTTTTTGATCCACTCACCAAGTAAAGTCTGATTTGTTGTCCTAATAGGGATATCATGGACACAAACTGTTATTTACTATTGTTTTCATAATAAAGCCACATTGAAATGAAAATAATAAGCATGATTAGACCCCAA
The DNA here is from genome assembly GCA_027410445.1 of Discoglossus pictus. Classification (NCBI taxonomy): domain Eukaryota; kingdom Metazoa; phylum Chordata; class Amphibia; order Anura; family Alytidae; genus Discoglossus; species Discoglossus pictus. The sequence continues at coordinate 242,368,937 of CM050163.1, forward strand.
GGCACAGAGAGAGAACAGAGAGAGAGAGGGCACAGAGAGCACACATACAGAGAAGGCGCACAGAGAGAGAGGGCACACAGAGAGTGAGAGAGGACACGCACACAGAGAGCGCACAGACAGAGAGAGAGCAGAGAGCGCACAGAGAGAGAGCGCACAGAGAGAGAGCACACACAGAAAAGGCACACAGAAAGAGAGCACGCACAGAGAAAGAGTGCACACAGACAGACAGAGGGCGCACAGACAAAGACAGAGGGTACAGACACAGAGAGATGGTGCACAGACAAAGAGGGTGCACAGAGAGAGAAAGGGCGCACAGAGAGGAGGGCACACAGAGAGAGGGGGTGCACATAGAGAGACAGCACAGACAATTGATATACAGCCTCGAAAATTGAACATAACAAAATATGATGTCGACATTTATGACGGACAAGTTACTAGTTAGAATTTAGGACTTAGGATGCATATAAAGGGCTTAATAGCCAGAAAGTAATTTTTTTCCTAACTGCACTACATTTGAATAGGATTAATATTTTATATAGTTTTTCTTTATTACACTGGCTTTATATACATACTACTTCCCTTATTTGAATCCCCTAATGTGTACTTGGTACCCATCTATCATAACTCCAGCTGGGTCCTGAATATCATGCCTGTGTATTTTTCTATGTCATTATACCATTGGTATCTGAAGAAGGCCATCTCCCTCCTATAATAGGAATTTGCATTTTCTGGTTACGGTTATCATTATTGCATCTCTAATCTACAGTCTGTCTGTGGGACTGATGTACCCAAATACCATTTTTTTATGATGGTAAACACCACATGTCTATACAATTTTATACAATTGCTAACAAATGTTATATTGTGATCCCTGTGTTATATCAATCCTCTGGGCTAATTTTCCTGGTCATAGCTATACAAATTAGTACCATTAGTACAATTATATGTGGTATACTCTTAGTACCATTATATGTGGTACACTCTGATTATTAAAGTCAGTGACTTGATATTTTTCTCCTTGGACTATTATCTGTGGTTAATATAGCTAGGATTAGCTAGAGCCCATTACAGAGTTGTTGGCAGGACCAAGGGTAGTTTCTTTTCTTCTTCACTTTCCTGCTAACTCTCTACCTCACGTCATATACTTCTGAGAGTGTTGGATGCTCCATAATCTCAAATAGGGCAATTACTCACTAGGGACTGAACATGCTTAGTCTTTTCATATGCCTGAGGTTTTACAGTGAACACAACAGAATGAGTGTCCTGGGGGTAATTAACATTTATTGCAAATGATCTTCCAATCTAGAACATACAGTATATGAAACGTTGCTTAGTTGGTTGATCAGACAGACTGATTGACAGGTAAAAATTGCAAACTTCAATATATGTTTACTATATGAAAATGTATATCTTAAATTATATTCAATTGACAAATTATTTGTTATTATTTATAGATTTATATTATACAATATTAAGTCACATTTAGCTCACAGAATACATTGTGATAGTGCTATTCATTATCTGTAGCCTCAATGTCAATGAGAATGCTATGTCTTTTCATCTAAATTAACAGTATTGAGTAGTGGCACAAACCAGGAAGTAAGCACAATCATACCAGAAGGAAAGGATTTGGACTTCAGTTTTATTAATGGAAGTATCTCTGTCTTCTGTCCTAGATATGTGACACTTATCAGCGCATAAGGAAGGCAGTGCCTTGGTTTGTCCACTGGCTGGGAACTGCCGTCATACTCATATATGTAAACCTGCAAGACAGAAAAATATATTACAGGAAAATGATTTGTTGTAGAACAAAGTTACAATACTATAACCAATCAAACATTTCTGAAAAATAATATACAGGACCTAGATTTATCTAAGGGCTGTAAAACAAAACTTGCCATATATTGATAATGAATATACATAATAGTGAAAATATATTTTCTGATCATTGCCGAAAACATCACGATTTACAGCCTTATTAAATTGCGATTCTGCGAATCGAAAAGGGCTCTATTTAAGCACAGAGCATATTTTTTTTTACAGAAGTTTTAAGTTAGTGATCTTTTATCCAAAAGCAAGGTCTTCACTAACTAAAAACGTCTGTAAAAAATATGCTATGTGCTTAAATAGTGCCCTATTCAATTTGCAGAATTGCAATTTAATAAGGCTTTTAGTCTATATATTTATTAGAATTCATGGAGAATGTTGTTGTAGAGAGACTACTAACAATAAGCATGTAATAATGACTTTACCTATGTAAATGTTTTGTTTTGTGTTTGAGTTACGAGTAGTATTTCATGCAGTATGTAACTGTCTGAAGCAGGCAGCCACTTCTGAGAACAATGAATGGAAAAGCACTTGGGAAGAACTAACATTTACATCACATGATAGATTCTGAGACATTAAATGCTTATTACACATGCTTGAAAATGGGCTTTTATAAGTTAAAACGTTTGTGCTCTGAGACATTCAATGAATCCATCTCTGAATCTCTCTCACAGTGATTTTACCATTTCTGCTTCATGTAAGACAAAAAGTTATAAACAATTGTGAGGCAGTTTTAAAGACTTTGGTGCCATATACGAGTCCCTTCACGTGAAATAGGCTGCCTGTCACTGCCTTAGAGAAAAAGGGTTGATTATTATTATTATTACTAAGCATTGATCTGACTGTGTCAAGAAATAGCATTATTTTGAACTATATATATATGTCTTAGCAAGTGAGTTATTCTTTTAATGCTTTAATAAATACAGTCTTATACAATACTAGGTACTTTTCAGCAGTGTTGGAGTGATATAAATGTGCATACCAGGGAGTTGATAAACTGCTCATCACTGGATTCTTTTGGAGACGGTGCTTTCCTGGATATGTGGCAGTCATAGTTTGGGGTTGGATCCAGTGCTAATTTTTTTTTCGTACTTTTGATTGGCTGAACTTGTTTGATTTTGCCAAGCAAGGCCTAATAAAACAAAACATCCATATATCAATCATTATCAATACATAATAAATGTATTCATAAAAATGTATACATATATATATATATAGCTTCTATCACTTTTCACATTCCTGGTAGTTATACAAGAAAATACTAATCAAGAATGTGAGGACTAATGAGATTTAACAGCTATGCCATTAGTACTGTGGATACATCATGTATATGCATTATGAATGTGAGAGGACACGGATTGTACTTCTTTAGAAGAGACTCTTGGTGAGAAACCTCAAGATTAGAAACTGGGTGATTCTGGGAGTGTACTGCTAGAGTACATTATGTGGCTCTAGTGACTCTGACAGAGAGATACAGTAATAGGAGGAATTGTGAATAAAGTAGATAAGTCATTCATGATGACCTGGAGTAGGAACAAGCAGTTAAAGGGGAAGCTAATAAGGAGGACTCAAGGAAATGTATGTATTTTTATGTATGAAATAGTACTACAGTTTTGGAGGGATAAAAAAAATATGCAGTGCCTTGCAAAAGTATTGACCCCCTTGACTTTTTACCTATTTTGTTACATTACAGCCTTAAGTTCAATGTTTTGTTAATCTGAATTTTATGTGATGGATCAGAACACAATAGTCTAAGTTGGTTAAGAGAAATGAGAAAAATATTTACATAAAACTATTTTTAGAAATAGAAAACAGAAAATTGTCATGTGCGTATGTATTCACCCCCTTTGTTATGAAGCCCATAAAAAGCTCTGGTGCAACCAATTACCTTCATAAGTCACATAATTAGTGAAATGATGTCCACCTGTGTGCAATCTTAGTGTCACATGATCTGTCATTACATATACACATCCTTTTTGAAAGGCCACAGAGGCTGCAACACCTAAGCAAGAGGCACCACTGACCAAACACTGCCATGAAGACCAAGGAACTCTCCACACAAGTAGTGGACAATGTTGTTGAGAAGTACAAGTCAGGGTTAGGTTATAAAAAATATCCAAATCTTTGATGATCCCCAGGAGAACTATCAAATCTATCATAAACAAATGGAAAGAACATGGCTCAACAGCAAACCTGCCAAGAGACGGCCGCCCACCAAAACTCAGGGACTGGGCAAGGAGGGCATTAATCAGAGAGGCAGCACAGAGACATAAGGTAACCCTGGAGGAGCTGCAGAGTTCCACAGCAGAGACTGGAGTATCTGTACATAGGACGACAATAAGCCGTACGCTCCATAGAGTTGGGCTTTATGGCAGAGTGGCCAGAAGAAAGCCATTACTTTCAACAAAAAACAAAATGGCACGTTTTGAGTTTGCGAAAAAGGCATGTGGGAGACTCCCAAACTGTATGGAGGAAGGTGCTCTGGTCTGATGAGACAAAATTTTAACTTTTCGGCCATCACAGAAAACGCTATGTCTGGCGCAAACCCAACACATCACCCAAAGAACACCAACATGGTGGTGGCAGCCTCATGCTGTGGGGATGTTTTTCAGCAGCCGGGACTGAATACTTTTGTAAGGCACTGTACTTTATTGATAATGGTGGCAGAATATAATAAAAAAACAAAAAAAATTCAGACAATACCTGTAACAACTCATGTATATGGTACTATATTGGAGGTAAAAAAATGTAGGAAAAAATACAATAAAAGGGGAGTAATAGATCCTATCATCCATAAATAGTAAAAAGCATGTTTTAAAGATGTTCCAATTCCATGCTATATGAGCTAAGATTCCAGATAATGTCACTTCTATGAAAGGTCATATGCCAGATGAGGTCACAACCATATATTTACAGTATTCATAAAGATCAAGTTGAACTATTAGCCTTATCAATAGAACACTTGCCTTGAATATCAGGATGGTGTTAGATTTAGCATTCCTCTGCTGAGCAAAGTTCAATGCAACGTCAATATGTCTGAAGAGGTACACTCCAAAGAGAGGGTTTCCAAGGGCTGAGGAAAAAGAGCCATCAACCTGCAATCCATTCCTACATATATCCATGACGGTCATGTTATTAAGAACAAGAAAGCAGTAGTGATCTTGAAGCTCTCTGCCATGTCTTCCTTCATCTCGCATCTCAGACCTAAAAATACAAGTGAAAGTCAAATATTTATAATCTTATTCTTTCCAGAAAAACAACATTCTCCTAATAAAAAAGCACCCTAACAGAATATTGTATTTGGAAGGTCTTCACATCATGATGCACAGTTATGTTTTTATACAATTAGGGCTGAACTTTAGTACTACACCTTATCACCATGGAATTTTTGTTTGTATATTGTGATGTACCGTATTTTTCTGTATACGAAAGGTATTTCTTACCATTTTTTTAAAGTCTAAATTAGCAGGACCGTCTTATACACAGAATGTTGCAATTACATACCCTGGTCTGGTACTGTAATGCTGCATCTGGCCACTAGATTAATGCAGGAGCAAAGACACACATTTGGAAATGCATTGGAACAAGCATTTTCAAATGTGTGTCTTTTCTCCTGCATTAAAACAGTCATCTAATGGCCAGATGCAGCATTAAAGTGTGATCCCTGTGTTAAACTTACACATCGCGAATGAACTGTACAGCTTGTGTGTGGCTTATGTGTGATGCTTGTGTGCATAGAAATGTGTAATAAGTGATATCATCACAAAGATATTGAGCTAGAATGGAAATCAGTGAAAATCATGACAGAAAGCCCCCTTAAATATATGTGTAACACAATAAAAACTTATAAAACACACATTTGCATATTTATTTATTTCTGAATTTTGGGCTCCAAAAATAGGGGTCGTGTTATACATGGGGGTGTCTTATAGACGGAAAAGTACGGTGTGTATATATATATATATATATATATATATATATATATATATATATATATATATATAATCTGAGTATTGCAGTAAATAATGATACCATTGTTATTGGACAAACTTCTTCATAATATAGCGATGAGCTTTTGAGAGAAGATCCACTCTTTATCAAGTCTAAAAGCAAAACTGATACAAATATGAACTAAAAAAAGTAAACAGAAAGAGAGGAAAGGAAAGAAAATGGAAAAACAACTAGAACAAAATTAATTTGGCAGAGTTAGGTGAGAAACAGACCAGCATTGTGAATAACGTCCTGATAGGTCAGTAAGTCTATAGATCAGGTTGTAGATAAGAACACAGCTAAGTAAAACTAAAGAGCAATACATTTCAACATAGCATGTAGCTTACAAAAGAAGCAATAGAAGGTGGGTGGGTGGGAGGTATATAGACTTTCATATTGACCTATCAGGACATTATTCACAATGCTGGTCTGTTTCTCACTTAACTCTGCCCAATGAATTTTGTTCTTCTTGTTTTTCCAATTGTTTTCCTTTCCTCTCTTCCTGTTTACTGTTTTTAGTTCAAATTTGTATCAGTTTTGCTTTTTGACTTGATAAAGAGAGGATATTTTCTCGAAAGCTTGTTGCTATATTATGAATATGTTAGTCCAATAAAAAATGTATCACTATATGCTGCAATACACTGAATATTCAACTGGATTAATGGACACTCACGGCTACCTCAATCTATATATATATATATATTTTTTTTCAATAGAAATGAGTGTTTGGTTTTTTGCTTCTGGCTCTCAACGATCTCTGCCATCAGATTCTCCAATATCCTGCAGAAAATGTCAGTATAATGTTTTAATTTATTATGGTTAAAAAAAAGTTGATGCCCTGTAAAGTCTGCAGACATGTGTTGCGCAATGAGTGAAAGATGGAAAGAGCTCCAGCCAAATATTAAAGGGAAGCCAACAATTTTCGGTTTAAAGGACCACTGCAGTTAAAAAAAAAACATTTTTAGTTAAGTATGTACCAAACTAACAATATTAGCAGTTGTGTAAATCATGGGAGTAAAACATTTTTCGTGAAAATCTGAATTCTTCAAGATTCTGTTTATGAATATATAAACCCATTTTGTATTTGTTAAATCACTTCCACAGAGCTGAATCATGAGAGAGTGTTTATTCAGTGGAGGGAGGGGTGTAGAAGGAAGGAATAATGAGCCTTTGTCAAGATACTTGGATAAAACTGAAATTGGCACCACACCTCCCCCTCACTGACTCCTTGCTTCAGGAAATGCAAATACACTCTCCAGAAATGTAAATGCCCTCTTACATACAAAACTTCTACCAATGTATCATCGATTCATCCAGGACCCAGATAATTAAAAAACAGCTGTATGGTTTCATATTCTAAGTTAGACTCAAACATATATATATTTTTCCACTGTGCGTTGGAAAGGGCCTCTTCCGTCCTATATTTAAATGCACTATTATGAAAAACTACACTTAAAAATTAAGCCTGTATTTTTTACAATTTATATGCAATTATGCTGTGGTGGAATCATCCATTTTAGTTTCTGCTGATCAATCTGCACAAAGGGAATATGACATCTACAACTCCCAATGCTCTCATTAGGATTAAATGTTCATTAGTATAAATAAATCCCTGCAGCAACAAATAATTTCACACAAAATGTAAATGTGTTTATTTATTTTGCTTTCTAAATTGATTCTTTTTTAAATGAAGGTTATATTTTGGTGTGCTTTGTAAGACCTCACTGGGTTTGCTGAGGGACTTGCCTGGTATTTCGGGGCTGGATCACTCTAGTGAGTGGGACCAGACTGATATACTAAAGAAAATATCTCCCTGTGAAGGGCACACGTGAGCTAAATGAGATGCTCTCTGAGTGGGTTATTTAGCCTAAAGGTTGACGAGCCCTGCTCTAGACTAACACTGCTCCTCAGTACGTTGTAGTCTACAGCATGGTAAGCAACTTTGAGTTTTGAATTACACAGTTTTGTAAGTAACATATTGCTATTTCTGATCATAGACTCTGCTTCTTCCCAGCATAGTATTATGGACAGAGTGTAATAACATCCATGGACGGTTTAATATCCCAGGCTGTATGTGCATGTTAACAAGAGCTTTGGGACTGTGCTGTACCAGTTTTTATCTTACTGTATACTATAGCAAGGGTTCCCTGGTGGTCCAGTGATTAGGATTCAGTGCTTTCACCACTACAACTTGGGTTCAATTCCAGTCAGGGAACCAAGAGGTCACACCACCCTGAAGCCAAACAAGGCTGGGCCTGGTCAGTACTTGGATGGGAGACCACCTAGGAATACCAGGAGCTGTATGCTGTGGAGAAGGAACTGGCAACCCTCTGCAGTATCTCTGCCAGGAATACCAAGTAGATCAGCATGACCATGGACATAAAAATGTGCCTGGTGTGGTACAGTCCATAAGGTCACGGAGAGTCAGAAACAACTGAATAAAGAAAAAATACTGTAGCAGACTGTAGAGAGTTGGAGCATTAGATTATATCTTTAACATCCCAGACATTTCCTTCACTATATAAAACATCTTAAAAGGGACATGGATTTTTTTTTTCCTTTGCTGCATCAGAAAGAGGGTATTTGATAATTTATCACAATGTATTCTCCTTTTTCAAACAGAGGTCTCAAAGCACAAAAACTGATGCAGACTGGTCCTGGGGGCTTGCCCTCTGCCAGCCAGTAGGATCTCTGCATTTCCTGTTAGTTTCAGTCAAGTTTAAACAGGTTTTACTTCTTTCATACACAAAACATTTTTTTGTTGTAATATTTAAAATGTGCTATTTTAATGTTTAAAAAAAAAAAAAAAAACAGTTAATTACCTTTTAGCAGCAAACTTGTTCTCCAAATCATGGTTGAAGATGAGTTTGGTCTCGCCAAACTGCCATGAAGAGCGCAGTTCGCAGCCCACGTTTAACCTGGCTTCATTTAGAGCATTCTGGATGTCAGTATATTCCCGTTTATCTTCCAGGCAACGAGCAAGGTACACTGCAACATGTTATACAGATACAGAATAAGAGCACAAGCTGATCTCTATTCAACTCTGTATAGAGCTCTGTATAGCCAAACAAAACTTACAAAATCTCTACTTTCCATGTGAGTTTGCTGTGATTTGTTTTTGTTTATTACAAAGTTGAATACAAGGACAAGTATAGATTTTGGAATAGCACTTTAAAGTTTAGTACAAATACAATAAAATCAACATAAAACTAATCTACAGCATTATATAATAGTAAAAGTAAAGTCTAAAGTATAACATTACTCAAGTAACCTAGTTAGTTAAGTATAAAACAAAACAAATGTCTAAGCAGACCATTTAATACATACATGTGTAGCATAATGAGATTAATATAAGGGAAAGGGCTTAAACGGACACGGAAGTTACAATTCTAGCTCTTCAGAGGACAACACTATCAAGGCCAAAATTGATTATCTGTTAAAGGAACGTGGAAGGTTCCAGTATTTCATTAGGAATATAATATAACTATGTATCTATTTACTTTTATGTGCTTTCTTTTATTAAGAAGAGCTTAAAAGCTCTGCTTTTTTTCTGCCTAAATTCACTAGTCACAGTAAGAAGGGCAGTGTTTCAAATTAGCCTGTCAGTGATCTCTTTCAAGTAGCATGTTGCAGAATGTTGCCAAAGGCGCTCATCTGCAAAGCCTCGCAAAGCAAGCAAGCCATGTACGGCATGCAAATTAGGCTGGATGAGAGCCGTTGAAGCATGCAGGACTTAGGCTGCATCGAAGCACGCAGGAATTAGGCTGCATTGTGAGGGGCGCAACTGAGAGCCAAACTTGTAACTCTAAAAACCCTTAAAAAAAACTAACAGACAGGACAGGGAGGAGAGCCAGGAAGTCTGGGAGTGAGGTTACAAGCGATTTTCAGCCATATTTTGGGGTTTTCGTCAATACAGAATTGGTTAAGCAAGGATAAAAAATGACGTCCGAAAAACATAAATAATTCTGAAACTGCATGAAAACGAGTCTGATCAAAGCGAGGCACGCGGGACTTAGAAAATACACAACGGCAAAGACAGTAACACTTACACCAACGACGCCAGGCACGCAGGACTTTGAAAATAAAACAAACGGCCTTCAGTGCGTAACATGCAAACATTCAGCAGACACACAGGTCAGGGACAGGGGGGAGATGGTGGAAAGAGACACATGGCATTCCGAATCACTAAACTTGCAGGTCAACGAAATCTGCAATGAGACGACCGTACAGTAGGCGGGAGGAAAGGCTCACAATGACTGCCAAAGGTGCTCATTGCGAACCCCGTTATGAGCACCGAAGGAGCTCAGCATGGAGATCGCGATGAGCGTCAAAGGTGATCAGTGCAAAGCAGGAAAGTTGAAGTATACGGGGGAGAGGCTCACAATGAGCTCTGAAGGTGCTCAGCGGAGCAAAAGCCTCACATTGTGTGGCAAACACCATTGCCAGCCTTACAATTTTAATCCCCTCATTTTTGACGGGCAAGTTGCTAGTATATATTATATTCCTAGTGAAATCCAGAAACCTTCCAAGTTCCTTTAAATAACATGCTTTTGAGCAGTAATTGTGCCTTTAATGCTACAGTGTAATACATTTCTAGGAGTATAGCATGGGAGCTTGGTAATTACTTATTACAGTACAGCAGTTATATATAAAAACATGAGGTAAGATGCAGGCACCCTTAGATTGTGGTAGGATAAGAGTCAAATAAGACATGCTGCACAGATGTGTTTGTTACTTGTACTCACTTGCCAGTTATCCGCCACACCATTTCTGCCTGATATTTATTTTTTCTTATCTATTCTAGCAAGAGACTTAAACTCTAGTTAGTGATTTCCTATTATTGTTCCCCAGGTTGCATAATATTAATTCACAAGGTTTGTTTTGGGTCAGTATAACCACAGTAGCAGAACCTTGTGAAAATATTCTGTTATATATTGAAGTCATTTGCTTAATCTTGAAGGAAGACCTACCTTTACTTTCAGTACACAGTTTGGAAAAGTAATATAAAGTATAAAGCATGTTTATTTTTATTTTAAGTAAACAATGTATACATCTATTCATTTCTCATTTATAATACACAGTTTTGCTGTACTGGGAATGGTCATTAGTTTGTTAATTTGCACTGGCAGCAGAAAGGTTACTATAGATCATGGATGTCCAATTTCGGTCCTGGAGAGTCCCTCACAGGCCTGGATTTGAGGATATCCCTGCGGCACCCAGGTGAGACTATAGCTTCTTCAGTTATGCCGTATGACTCACCGGTGCACAGAAAGGAAATCCTCAAATCCAGGCCTGTGAGGGGCTCTCCAGGACCACACCTGGACACCCCTGCTATAGATGATGGAGATCAAACAGCTTGCACTATGCAGATAATCACAGTACACATAATCAAGTCTGGTTCTTCAAAGGAGCATTTACATGTAGCTCCCATGCTGTACAAACTGGTAATATAAAGTGACATTTCCACAGTTAACCAAATAGTTTAGAAAGTTGAACAGATTCCTTCTAAAAGAAGAATTTAATAGACAATCAAAATACCATATCATTAATTTTAAACAGTAGACATCTTTATATAGCATTAGTGTGGGACCTTTTTTGCATTGAGGATCCCTGTCATGTTGATAAATTTCATCGAGGGCAACACAGATTTTTTCCCTTTTGCAGTGCTATATTGCCACTGAGCCTGATGTGGTATTTGTACACTGATATTATGCAAATCCTCGGAGTCATGGGCTTCACATTTTACTGATGGCTGCAAATTATAAATAAATATATATGACCCCTTCTGGATCGCTACCTTGTTGTGGCGAAGGGGCTTGTGTACCTCAATGAAGCTGTGAGCTATACCATGTAGGGTTACCCAAGATGGACAGGTCATAACAGAGAGGTTAGACAAATCACATTCCACTGGCAACCCACATTCAACTGGCAACCCATTCCAGTATCTCTGCCATGAAACGCTTATGGATTGGCACAACCGGACACAAGATGTGCCTGGCGTGCTGTGGTCCATACGGTCAAGGAGGGTCGGACTTGACTGAACGTCTTAACAAAAAATATATATATATATATATATATATATATATATATATATATACACACACACATCCCATTCATGGCTTCTTAAAGGAGACTTTTTGACCTCAATAGACAGACATGTCAACCCCCCCCACCACCACCACTGACACATTACTGTTCAGGACAAGGAACCTCTCACACACTCTATCTCTATGCTTGTGACTTTCTCTCTGTACAAAAGAGGAAATACTGCTATCAATGAACAGTCAGATCATGGAAATCACTACCAAAGGAGGTTGTGTCAGCACAATCTGAAGATCAATTGATAAATGGCATGGATATAATTTTGAATAAAAAAGGGCATACAAAGTTATTTTGTATTCCTACATAAGGAGGGTACAGGGAAAATTTAGATTGCCAGTACTTGACACGAGGAAGGAATTTTCCCCCCTTATTATGCAGTATGTCAATGTTTTTTTTATTTGTTGGCCTTCTTCTGAATCAATTAATACTTGAAATAATACAAATATGAGATTACATAATGTACAAACAAGTGATGTGCTTCTTGGACTACAATGTTTTTTTTAGGTATACAAAATGGCTAGCATACATAGGACAGTGGATCTCTACTTTAGATCTGGAGATTACCTGGTGACCTTCCACTGCTCATGGGGACCTCGATGTGATATACACAACACCTTTAATGAGGTATACTGCATGTGGCATACTAATTTTTCATTTAGCTTTGCACAAATTATGAATAGAGTACAAGTTCCTCTAGAATCTATCTATACCCATGACTAATGGTGATGGTATGTATAAAGTGTTAGGCTCTCCTTATAGCTGAAAGCCCATCGATAAGGTCCCAGGGACCAGCACCAGTCCCAGTACCAGCGGTTTACACGATCCCCTCGTATGTACAGACCAAATTATTTTTTTTCCAGTGTTTTTATTTTTTTTGATCTAAGCTTTATATTAACATATCTAATTTAGTCTTCATAATGTCAATTGAGAAACCATATTTTAGTAATTATTTTACAAATGTTGGTTGCCCTTTAAGAAATATTACAATGTCAATACTAACCTCTATCAGCGGCTCTCGGAATCTTAGGGATCTTAAAGTTTTTGAGTTTTTTGGAAATGATGCGTTTCTCTGGTGACTGATGTTGACCATGTTCTTCCATTCTGTCTACCTGGACACAAGTTTGAGTCATTTCATTGGAAAGGAATTAAATAGCTACTACTTGAATCATTGAAAGAATAAAAATAATAATAAAACAAATACAATAATAAAAAAAATAAAGATTGAATGTACAATAGAAAGCAAAAAGTACATGAGAATGTAATTATTACATAACCGACTAAAATAATTCATACAGTATATTGTACCCAAAATCTTTACTGAATAGCCACTGTAAGCGCCAGGCAAATAGCTGTATCTAGTTCACCCCTTGTTTATTCAAGAAATGTGTGTTTATAAAGTCAACAATAAGGCCAACTGTAAATAAAATAGTTGTAAAATGGATATTAATAGGCCTGAGGTGTTGTGACTCCCTCTTGTTACATGAGCCACATTGTTTGTCTGGAAGCCATTGGTATCATCTGACAGCTGTTTAATCATTCAGGAGTTGTGACATAGGCATTCTTTTAATCTGGCTTTTCCCCCTTTGTTTGTAATATCAGGTAACAAATTAGACAAAAGAAGTACATCACAAATGATATTAGTGGGGGCATAATCAAACATGCACAGCAATAGGAGGAGATAAGTCATAACTACTGAATTAAACATCTTCCAGACAAACAATGTCAGTTGCGACACGACAGAATTGGAGTCAGACCCAGCACAACATTTTAAATCCATTTTATTTACAGTTTGCATTATTGGTGACTTTATAAATAGATATTTCTTAAATTGACAAGTGGTGAATTAGATACTCACAGCACTTTATCTGATGCTTTAATACATCACATTTACCATATATATTAATACACCTTTACATGCATTTTACTTGACTCGTGATTTCTATTCCAGAGGTTCCTATACTTTTTTTCTTTAGGACCACTTACAATTGGTTGAGAGACATCTAATGACACAGTTTGGAAAAATCTCTATCCCATTTTGCAAATCTGGGCTTCAACTAACAAAGATAAAAATGCCTATAACCAAATCAATTCTTGATCTGGTATAAAAATGTAAGTAGCTTTCAAACATGATTTTCAAGCCCCTACATGACGGTGAACATTAGTTTTGGTTAGTTCCATGTCCCTTTAACTTTTCTTAAGTTTGCATTGGTTAACATTTCTCTAAATATAGATCACAGACATGTATTTACAGCACAAATAAAATAAAATATACAACTCACCACAAAGGGCCTCAATCTGATAACATCCTCAGTGTATGGAGTTCATAGATCCATCAGTTTTCATGATGTTTCATGTCTGAAAAACAAGTAGGTAAATAAATAGGTAGATAAATAAAGCCGCAGTTTTAAAACGCTACCTTATGTTCAGAAACATACTGTAAATAGATGGAAGTTCAAGCCTCGTAAAAAGACACAACATAAATTCCAAATATAGTATAGTTTAAAAATGTAAGTAATAATAAGAACATTATAGCTTGAATGATATTAAAGGCCTGCAGAACTGCATTAAAGTTTGCAATTTTTAGCTGTCAGTCCTCCTTTCTGAACTACCCACTAAAAACTGTGTGCATGTCTTGCCAATTATAGATCATAGCCAATAATTGCTGATAATCCCTTGAGACTCTAAATCGACTTCAGGGTAAAATATATGAAAAAGAAATGAGTGGGCATACTCAGACCCCAGTGAGTAATTTATCTAATCAGTATATTTACTCACTGGGGTCTGAGCATGCCCATTTTTTGTTTTACACCACAGTAAATACACTCAGAGCCCAAGGGGAAATAATTAATTATTGGCAAGGATCTATTTCCTTGTATGTACTATATTGTTTTAAGAAATGCTTATAAGTTCTGTTTCTAATGCCTAAAATCAAATAATCCCTGTATGGGTCTTCCCACTGCAGTGTATGCAGATACAGACTCTGTAGGGCTGGATATGCAGTGTAGTGTCCTAGTCTATCAGGGACCATGTTGCTGAGAGATGGCCACTGATTGGTTAGTATGAGACACTGCATAGCAAGTACAGCAGAGTCTGTGTCTTTGTGAGGTACAGTGGGCAGACCCATACAGGGACTATTTGATTTTAGGCAGTAAAAACAAAGCTTAGAAGCACATCTCATTAAAATAAAGTACATACAAGTAAATAAATACAGAGGTATATAATATACCTAGCAAAATCTAGGGACCTTCCACATCCCTTTAATATTCAGTTGAGCAAAGGTGCACATTACTAAACCTTTTACCTTCTAATATATCAAATAGAAATTTTAACATGAATATATAATCCACAAAAAAGGGAGTTATATAGGAATAACAAGTCTTTATTTAAATAATTGAAGCCTTTATTTAAACAATGGAAATGCTAACGTGGCAAAGTACCACTTTATAAAACAGTAGTACATAACAGCCACACCCTCCCAGTGCATGTAGTAGGTCAAACACATTTATGGAATTTAATACATGTCTGATAAAAGGCTATGCTCATGCTAAATTAACCAAACTGCACACACCAGATGGTCATTTTGCTTTTTATTTGCAGTGAAATGTATTTTTCTATGTTAAACAAAATATACACATTCATTAGGCAGCTGTCACCATCAATCAATTTCGGAAATATTACTTAATACATACATTGGCACAATTCCTTTTTCACAGTATGATACTTTCTTTAATAACACTGCTATTTGTTACATTTAACAAATAGCAGTAGTGGCCAACACTACTTACTTTGCATAAATATCAGTATATTTGCTTTTTTTAACAAAATCAATAGTTATATGTATGGAGTTATGTCTGTGTTCTTAGAGACCTTATAGGACCTTCAAATGT
The DNA here is from genome assembly GCA_027410445.1 of Discoglossus pictus. Lineage (NCBI taxonomy): Eukaryota > Metazoa > Chordata > Amphibia > Anura > Alytidae > Discoglossus > Discoglossus pictus. The sequence goes on from CM050163.1 coordinate 242,384,743, forward strand.
GGATATGTCAGTTGTTTAGGAAATGTAAAAGTTGTTTTATATTATTTTTGGCTTTAAATAATATAATAATACAATAATAAAAATAGTTGTATAATCTCTTATATCACATATAATAGTTGTCAAACTGCGAGACGTCGTCACGCTTTGCGAGGTGCGTACGACTTAGGCGATGAGGCCTTCATCGCTTGCGAGCCTCGCGAGGCGAGCTGTTAACGCGTAGGACTTAGCCGATGAGTGCCGAAGGCGCTCATTGCTGCGAACCTTGCAAAGTGAGGCGTTAAACCGTAGCATTTAGCCGATGTGAGCCTCGCAATGCGAGCCTCGCGATGCAAGCCGTTAAAATACGAGACGCAGGACTTAGAAAAAAAAAAGCAAGACGCAGGACTTAAAAAAAAAAGATACGAGGCGCAAAAATTTACGAGATTAGCGGCCGAACAAAAAAAAAGAAAAACACACTAAATACATCAAACAAAATTACAAAAACATCACAGACAGCATGGGGCAACAGCCAGGACGTCTGTGAGTGAGGTGGAACGCAAATTTAACTCCATTTAGACAATGTTCGCCACTCGAAAATCGCATAAGCAAGGAAACAAATGGCAAACGGAAAACGAGGCTACAAAACCCTGGACAGCGCAAAACACTGCAAAACGCGTAGCACTCTACACATCACACTATGACCTACAACCGTATATAACCGGATCCATTCAGCCTTCCCCTGGATCCCCTCAGCCTTTCCCTCCGGATCCCCGCAAGCTTACCGGTATATAGGTTTCTGGTCTGTCTCCCTGCGCATCCCTTTGCACACGCAGGGAAGCCTGCGTGGTGACGTAACCACTCAGACTTCCCTGCCTCTGCAGAAGGACGCGGAGGCGCAGGGAGACAGAATACCAGAAGAGGATATACCGGTAAGTCGGCGCGGGGATCCGGGGGTGGGGGGAAGGATGAGGGGATCCGGGGGGAAGGCTGAGGGGATCCGGAGGGAGGGGGCAGCTTGAGGGGATCCGGAGGGAGGGGATCAGGAAGGGTGGCCTGAGGGGATCCTGAGGGGGGGCCTGTAGGGATGCGGAGGTTAGGGAGTGAAGTGGTGCTGAAGAAGCGGGGGGGGGGGGACAGAAGTGGGAGAGAGAGGGGGCAAAGAGACAGGGAAGGGAGAGAGAGAGAGGGGGCAAAGAGAGACAAGGGAGGCAGAGAGGGGCAAATAGAAACAGGGGAGGGAGAGAGGGGGCAAAGAGTGACAGAGGAGGGAGAGAAGGGGAAGAGAAAGATGGGGAGGGAGAGAGGGGGCACAGGGGAGAGAGAGGAGGGGTAGAGAGACACAGGAAAGTGAGAGGAGGGGGGGAGAGACACGAGGAGGGAGAGGAGGGGAGAAGATAGACACAGGGGATGGAGAGATGAGGGAAAGAGACACAGGGGAGGGAGGAGGGGGTAGAGACACAGGGGAGGGAGAGGAAGTAGAGGGGGGAGAGGCTTGCAATTAGGCCATTAACGTAGAGGGGGGAGAGGCTTGCCGTTGGCGCTCATCCCCAGACCCGCATGACTTAGGCAATGAGCGGCGAATGCGCTCATTGCGCTGATGGAGATGAGCACCGTAGGCGCTCATCACCAGACTCGCGTGACTTAAGCAATGAGCGCCAAAGGCACTTATTGCGCTGGTGGAGATGAGCGCCACAGGCACTCATCCCGATGACCCGCAGTACTTAGGCAAGGAGCGCTGAGGGGATCATTACAAAGCAGGAGTGGTGCAGATTGCCAAAAACGGCAATGAGCGGCAAACCTGCTCATTGCAGGGATTGCCATGAGCGATTTTTGCGCTCATGGCGGGGCCTGTAAAGTAGACGGGGGAAGAGGCTCGCAATGAGTTCCAAAGGTGCTCAGAGGGGCCATAGCCTCACATTGTGTGGCAAACAGGAGACAGGAATATCTTATAGCAACTGACTATTTTCTATGAGCCTGGAACAAAACCTAGAGCAAAGCCCTTCATAGAGAAACAATATAAATATTTAGTAAGCAGCAGTACAGATTTTTGGGGCAGCACAATATCGCGCCCGACAATTCTCTGACAGATAATGAGCTCCTCCATGACGGCACCCCGACTTCTGTGCACATCGTATACCAGCCAGGTGGCACAATCAGGTGTAGTGTCCTATATGTACCTATCAGGGAGACTGGCATTGCACATTATAATAAATACTTGACATACAGAAGATGCTGTGTGTAACTAGCCAGTGTAATGGGGCCAATGTCCCCTGTTATATACAGCATCTTCTGTATGTCAAGTATTTATTATAATGTGCAATAATTGTGCCACCCATGTACCTGGCTCCGCTGTATAGGATGTGCCCAGAAGTCAGGGTGTTGTCATTGAATTGTCATGGGGCGACTACTGAAATTCAGGGATAGAATTGTCACCCGCGATATTATTGCGCAACCTGTTTTTGATGAGCGCTGGTGCATGCATTTCTTGGCACTCAGAGGTCGGCATGCCAATATTGGGAGCACTCCAGGAGGCTCCAGAGAAGTTTTCACCCTATAAATATACATTAATGCCTGTACATGCTTATATGCTTGCAGAGCAATAAAACATTAAATCACAGATATTTCCTTAAGGAAATACAGTGGTACTCAACTACCTCCAAACTCGTTGATTTCGCTATTTGACACGTCTTGATAAGCAAAAAACCTTGGTACTCGTTGAGCTTGGTAAAACCAATTTGCATAACTCCTTATGGAAGTTTGGTACTCATTGTTTTCGCCACTCGTCATGCCTTCTGGAACCAATCTTCCTGCTGCTCTTACTGTTCACGCACACAGCATGTTACTCAAATACTAACAGATACCCAGGTGCACTATATACTGAAAATATTAGTAATGACTAAAAACAGTACTTATCTACCCTCACAGTGGAAGTTGAAAACCAGTCCTCTTCAGATAATTAATTAAAGACAATTCTTGAGTGTTCTTATAGCTCAATCTGCAGCTATCATTGACAGGAAAAAGCACCTTTCTACTGACTATATTCCTTTATAATTGCTGATTGTGTTCGAATTAAATGGACCCTTTGGCATTTTTTATGTTTTATATGAATGTTTTAACAAGGTGACTTAAAAGGATATATGTAAGTGAGCTTGATTATGAGTGTATCTGATAGAGCAGAATTAGTAGTGTATGAAAACATTTTATGGCATGACAAAAATGCCAAAATAAGCATTTAAACACTTACCTTGAAGTTAGCAGAATATCTTTTAATTTCTGTCAGTTGAAACTTAGGGTTAACACCCTCAAAACCCAGGCAAAACTGGTATAAAATTTGAAAAGTTGTGTTGGCCAATCAGGAGGAAGTAAAGACTGAAACATTTGAATCACAATCTGACAGTTGCTGGTTTTTTTTCTCTCTGCCTGTCCTTATGGTCAATTTAAGCTGTCACCAGGGTACACTTTATGTAAGCTTCCTAGGGGTGTGCCCATCCACATATTAGTATCTAGCATATACAGTACAGTGGGCGGGGGGGAGTATTTGATCCCCTGCTGATTTTTAACGTTTGTCCACTGACAAAGAGATGATCAGTCTATCATTTTAATGGTAGGTGTATTTTAACACTAAGAGACAGAATAACAAAACAAAAAATAAAGCAGGAAAAACGCATTTAAAAAAAGTTATAAATTGATGTGCAGGTCAATAAGGGAAATAAGTATTTAAACCCTTCGACTTGATACTTTGTGACAAAACCCTTGTTGGCAATCACAGAGATCAGACGTTTCTTGTAGTTGGCCACCAGGTTTGTACACATATCAGGAGGGTTTTTGTCCCACTCCTCTTTGCAGATCCTCTCCAAGTCATTAAGGTTTTGAGGCTGATGTTTGGCAACTCAAACCTTCAGCTCCCTCCACAGATTTTCTATGAGATTAAGGTCTGGAGACTGTCTAGACCACTCCAGGACCTTAATGTGCTTCTTCTTGAGCCACTCCTTTGTTCCCTTGGCTGTGTGTTTTGGGTCATTGTCATGCTGGAATACCCATCCACAAGCCATTTTCCATGCCCTGGCTGAGGAAAAGAGGTTCTCACCCAAGATCTGACAGTACATGGCCCCCCGTCCATCGTCCAATTGATGCAGTGCAGTTGTCCTGTCTCCTTAGCAGAAAAACATCCCCAAAGCATAATCTTACCACCTCCATTTTTGACATTGGGGATGGTGTCCTTGGGGTTATAGGCAGCATTCTGCCTCCTCCAACAAACACGATGAGTTGAGTTGATGCCAAAGAGCTCGATTTTGGTTTCATCTGACCACAACACTTTCACCCAGTTCTCTTCTGAATCATTCAGATGTTCATTGGAAAACTTCAGACGGTCCTATACATGTGCTTTTTTGAGCAGGGGGACCTTGCGGGTGCTGCAAGTTTTCAGTCCTTCAAGTAGTGTGTTACCAATTGTTTATATTGGTGACTATGGTCCTAGCTGCCTTCAGATCATTAACAAAGGCTCTCATTGCAGCCAACGCGGCGGTCACACCAGCGAGCCTCGCAAAGCTAGGCGATGAAGCGGTGCAGCACTTAGGCTGCAATGAGCGCCAAAGGAGCTCATTGCAGCCAGCGGCACCATCACATATGCGAGCCTCACGAAGAGAGGAAAAGCAGTGGCACAGTACTTAGGCTGAAATGAGCGCCAAACGAGCTCATTGCAGCCAGCGACACCATTGCAGCCAGGCCAGGCTCGCCAGTGGCGCAGCACCGTTCAAGCGCGTAAATCTAAAAAAAAAACCACATGTACAAAAAATTATAATACACTCACACACAGCACAGGGGGAGACACAGGAAGCCTGGGAGTGAGGCTGAAAGCAAATTACACCCATAAGCGAGGAAAAAAATGGCGGCCGAAAAACGCATAATTTCAGAAACAGCATGAAAATAAGGCTCAGCAACGCCAGGCATGCAAAAATTACAAAATACACAACGCTATAGACAGTAATACTTCCCCAACCGAGCCAAGCACTCAGCACTAAGAAAATACACCACACCGAACACACTAACACTTACAATAACGCCAGGCATGCAGGACTTTAAAAATAAAACTCGGGGCTTAGGCTGCTCATTGCACTGCGAGCCTCGCAGTTGAAGCACGCAGGACTTAAGCTGCAATGAGCGCAAAAAGGCGCTCATTGCGAGCCACGCAATGGGCAGCATAGGAGCTCAGTGCGGGGCTCGCGATGATCACCGAAGGTGCTCAGAGGAGCAAAAGCCTCACATTGGGTGGCAAACAGCATTGACAGCCTTACAATTTTAATCCTGTCATTTTTGTCAAGTTCCTAGTTTATATATATACAACATAATTTAACTGCAAAAGAGTGATGGAAGCCCTCCTCCAGTAAAACAAAATAAAAATAGTACATTTGTGTTCATATTTGGACATCTGAAAATAACTTTAAAAAAATCTATTCCTTTCCCAGAATTCCAAGAAATACAGTTATTGCATTGCACTTTGGGAAACTTTTAATCCAATACAACTTTATACATGACTCCTTTCATCATATGCCTGATGTATAATACAGCTTTCATGCATAGCACAGGATGGACTTTGCACAAGTCAGATGTCCAAATGTGAACACAAATGTACTATATTTATATACATACATACATACAGTGCCTTGCAAAAGTATTTGCCCCCCTTGGCATTTTTCGTGTTTTGTTGCCTCACAACCTGGAATTAACATGGATCGTTTGAGGATTTGCATCATTTAATTTACAGAACATGCCCACAACTTTGAAGATGTTTTTTTTTATTATTGTGAAGCAAACAACAAATAGGACACAATAACAGAAAAAGTCAATGTGCATAACTATTCACCCCCCTAAAGTCAATACTTTGTAGAGCCACCTTTTGCAGCAATCACAGCTCCAAGTCGCTTTAAATAAATCTCCATTAGCTTGCCACATCTTACCACTGGGATTTTTCCCACTCCTCCTTGCAAAACTGCTCCAGCTCCATCAAGTTGGATGGTTTGCTCTTGTGAACAGCAATCTTTAAGTCTGACCACAGATTTTCTATCGGATTGAGGTCTGGGCTTTGACTAGGTCATTCCAACACATTTACATAGTTCCCCTTAAACCACTCAAGTGTTGCTTTAGAAGTGTGTTTGGGGTCATTGTCCTGCTGGAAGGTGAACCTCCGTCCTAGCCTCAAATCACGCACAGAGTGGTACAGGTTTTGCTCAAGAATATCCCTGTATTTAGCACCATCCATCTTACCCTCAACTCTGACCAGTTTCCCAGTCCCGGCTGCTGAAAAACATGGGTGATGGGATGGGTTGGGTTTGCGCCAGACATAGCATTTTCCTTGATGGCCGAAAAGTTCAATTTTAGTCTCATCAGACCAGAGCACCTTCCTCCATACATTTTGGGAGTCTCCCACATGCCTTTTCACAAACTCAAAATGTGCCATTTTGTTTTTTGCGAAAGTCATGGCTTTCTTCTGGCCACTCTGCCATAAAGCCCAACTCTATGGAGTGTACAGCTTATTGTCGTCCTATGTACAGATACTCCAGTCTCTGCAGCTCCTCCAGGGTTACCTTAGGTTTCTGTGCTGCCTCTGTGATTAATGTCCTCCTTGCCCGGTCCGTGAGTTTTGGTTTGCTGTTGTGCCATGTTCTTTCCATTCGGTTATGATAGATTTGATGGTGCTCCTGGGGATCATCAAAGATTTGGACATTTTTCTATAACATAACCCTGACTTGTACTTCTCAACAACATTGTCCCTTACTTGTTTGGAGAGTTCCTTGGTCTTCATGGCAGTGTTTGGTTAGTGGGGCCTCTTGTTTAGGTGTTGCAGCCTTTGTAGCCTTTCGAAAAAGGTGTGTACATGTAATGACAGATCATGGGACACTTAGATAGCACACAGGTGGTCATCATTTCACTAATTATGTGACTTCTAAAGGTAATTGGTTGCACCAGAGCTTTTCATGGGCTTCATAACAAACAGGGTGAATACATACGCACATGCCAATTTTCTATTTCTAAACAATAGTTTTATGTACACATTTTTCTCATTTCACTTCACCAACTTAGACTATTGTGTTCTGATCCATCACATAAAATTCAGATTAACAAAATATTGAACTTAATGCTGTAATGTAACAAAATAGCTAAAAAGTCAAGGGGGTGAATACTTTTGCAAGGCACTGTTTATATATCCTGGGATTTGTGATGTCCTAAACTACATCTATCACTTTGAAAGGCCATATTAACCAAATTTTATGTAATTATAACTTTTTTATTTTTTATTTGCCTTTGTTTGACTCCACATGGTTGTAAAATTGGCCACCCTGACTGCTCCCAGCCCTGTATTGCACTCCTCAGAGCATGTCAATGTGTGAGGGAGTAGACAGCAAGCTGTGCAACTTAATATTGCTTCTTCTTGAATGCACATCATAGCCAGTGGCTCCTTATTACTCCACTCTGTCACATAGTACTGGCTTCTGCAAAGGAATTGCAATATGGAATTTCACAGCTTCTTGCCAGCCTCTTCACACAATGACAAAGGGAAATGCATATATCTATGTAACTGGGCTTATTGTTGGGTATATCATATTACTGGGTATTTTACAGCACAGCTCTATAAATACAGGGTGCCTGGTTGCCACGGTGACTAGAAAATATGATCTAGAGTATTGGTAGGCAACTCAGTTCTATAATTACCTTCACTAGAGAACCTAAATACACAAGCACTGAGATCCAAAAATCCTGGACTGTTGAAATCCCTCATAGGACCAAGTTTATTTACTGGATACAGTTCATGATTTGTCTGCATGCATACATTGTGTGGGGTATCTCAGATTATACAGGCGAGCTGTGAGGGGGCTGAGAGAACAGCCTGCAGGGACCATGCAATGAGGCTGGAAATGCGATCGACACACAAAATGCTGGAACATTAAGGGAAGAGGAGCAGAGGGAAGATGCTGAAGGGTGAAAGACAATAAACACTTTCCACCAATATAAGCAACAGTTCTGGGTCCTATCCTGTTATGACTACGGCACCAGTCCACCGCTGCAGTGCGGCGACCAACCGCTAGATTGGGTTAGGCTTTTGTTGAGGGTTAGGGTTAGTTTGAGGGTTAGGCTAACAATCTATGGTTAGAACTTCTCTCACATATCGGCAGTGCTGCAAAATATCGTAAGCGTCATCTAGCGGGTGCCATAACTATAACAGGATAGATCCCAGTTCTGTACTTATTTGCATACAAGAGGAAATAACATGCTGCAAACAGATTGTTGTATATGCAGTGTATCTGTTTTACTTCTTCAGACTTTTGGAATGGTGGGTAATTTAAAAGTAGATGTAAACATAAATATATGAAATTACACGGTTGTTTTTTATTATAGAGCATAAAAAGCATATACACTGTACTAGGCATTTTTCTCTACTGTAAATTTCCTGGGACATTTAGCATTTATTATGCTGGAGTATTATACTTTATTTGGATCAATATTATGCTGCTCAATGGGCTTGATAACGGTGGAAGAAGGGATCTCCATAATAACAATGTGGGTATTTTCCACTAATTCGCACTTTAAACAACTAATTTGAATTAATGAGCTGCACTCAAAGTAGAATATTTGAGCAATGGTTTAATTTTGAATAAAAAGACTAGTACAATTTAATGATTTGGGGGTGCTATTTTAATTTTGGGGAGTCTTTTTAAGTTGTTGGTCTACTAAAAGTCAACCCATATGTACTTGAATATTGTAAATAGCATTTAATTATTTTAGTATTATAATTTGTTTAACAAAAAGACAGTAATGTCTGGAAAATATGTATTGGTAACTGAGGTCCTTTTATAAATCTATAATTTTCCAATATTAACATCAGAATTTTTCACATTTGGTTTACAGTTTCATGCCAGGTAGATGATATTCATTCCAGGTTAGTTATAAGCTAAATTATATCGAAATTAATACATAAAACACATTATAATAAGTAAAATTTAAACAGTGAACACATTTGAAAAATGTTAAATCCTTAAACGTTATAAACAATAATTTATTTGCTATGCTAACACAAATTCCACAAGCAAGTCTAAAAAGAATAAAATATTTGTTATATATTTGCATATTGTATGTATCAAGAAATAAGGATAGATTTTTAGCAAAGTTATAGATTTATCAAACCAACAATTTAAATTATTTTATAATATGTCTGAGACGGTACTCTCTCATAGCCCTATTAATTTCCCTCAACATGTAAAACCGTAGCCCGTAACGTAGCCTGCAAGACTTACGGCTATTAAATTGGCCCCGTAAAGCAAGCCGCTAACTACTTGCAAGTAAAGGGTGAAAAAAACCCTATGGGATGAACTCCGCAGCCGCAAATCCTTTGATCTATCAAGCCCGTAACTGTTACGTTCGAAAATCACTGTTAAATTGCTACTAATCCACTGGCGTTCAAACCCCGTAACCTGCAAATGGAGCTAAAAAGCCAACAGGTACTAGAGAGGACCCGCAAGGGGGTATAGTCCTATCTGTAGCACTGTAAATGCAAATATACACACACTACTGTACTTATAATTAAAGGGAGAGTGATGTTTGCTATTAAAATCTGCAATATAAAATACATTATTTTCTGTTTAATTTCCATGTAAACTTGTAATTGAAACCCGTAAGTCTTTGACATCTAACCTCCAGTTTTCAGTGACGTAATGATGACAATCTTATTTGCCATTGGTTTTGTCTAAACCCGTAACTACAGGTTTGACTAATTGATCATGTTCACGTCCGCACATCCAACGGGCGCAAGAATGGTTTACGTGCTAGCGTCTATGGCCAGTAACTCGCGGCATGTTTCAATTTAATAGCTCTGTAACGCAGCTGAATTTCAAGCCCCTAGCCTTTGCGGGTGTGCCGATGCCGCTACGGGCTTTGAATTTAATAGGGCTGACTGTCCAATTTTGAAGTAATACAATTACTTGTATAATCTCATGTTTGCATGCTGAGAGATGTAAAAGGGTTGCAGATGAACAGGAATCTGCTTTGGGCAATGTTCTCAATATCTAGAAGAAAGTTTTTATTTTTAAAGGACATGGAATTTTTGTATATGGAAGATTTCTGGATATTACTAGGTATATAATATATCAATGTAACAATTTACTTTTATTTTATTAAAAAGTGCTTATAAGCTCTGTTTTTGCTGCCTAAAATAAAACAAATAGTCCCTGTATGGGCCTACTCACTGCAGTGCATGCAGATACAGACTATTGCTGGATATATAGTGTAGTGTCCTAGCCTTTCAGGGACCATGTCTCAGCAGCATGTTGCAGAATGTTGCTGTGAGATGTTAAGTCTGTATAGTCCAGCGTAGTCTGTGTCTTTGTGAGCTGCAGAGGACAGATCCAACTACATAAAAGTAAATGGATACATGGGTATACTACAGTATATCCCTTTAAGTGCTGCAGACAAGGTGGGGGTGTTTCTAAGCATCTCAAGTGGCCGAGACGAGATGAGAAGGGCTTTGATCTCAATATTTCCCCACAGATAATAGTGCATAGCAAATACAGGAAGGCATATCTGAGCCACTTCTGATGCTTAGTCTTCAAGTTTTGAAGAAACACTGGGAAGCCACTTGTACAACAATATCTGACATACAAGAAGTTTAAATGCCTAACGGTTTTATAACATTTTACATAAATCAAATCAGACTTTAAGTACTGGAGAATTTTAATGTGTACCCCCATAGCTTTGATATTGTGTTTTACAGCAATTTCATATTCAGCTCAAATACTGAGACTTCATGATTCCAGATGTTCTCACCACATGATCAACTTCAAGACATACAGGAACAAAGCTGAAGAAGTGGCATTATACAACCTCCGCCTGATTTATTTTACCATTTAAAAACAGGCGTACATTAATGAAACCTGTTATACAAAAGAAGTACAGCAACAAATAAATTGTTTGTGCTAAATAAAGTAAGGGCTATGACACTGTGAAATTCACTTTTACACCCAAAAGTACTGCTGTGGCATTGCCACCCTAAAACAAAATTGGTTTTGGATCGATCCTGTTATGGTGTCTGCTCAGGTCTGCCGCTGCAGTGCTGCCTCCAACTGCTAGATGGTGATGCCGATATTTTGCAGTGCTGCTTGAGTTCTAAGCTTATAGTGTTAGCCTAACCCTTTAACTCACCCTAACCCTCACTCCAACCCCAACAGTTTACCTAAGCCTTGACTCTATGATTTGGCACCGGAATACCATCAGTGCCATCTAGCAGGTGCTCACCGGCACTGCATGATGCCTGTGCTGCTATACCATAAGAGGATAGGTCCTTGGTTTCATCTTAAAAAGTATTTAAAGGTGGCTATACATTGTACATTGTACAGCAAGTCATTCCAAATATATACAGCATTGTGCTTGCAGCTAAAAAGTAGCTCAATGTCCTAATTTGGGACTCTGAGTACTTGTAAAGGGTGAGGGAGGAGATCTTAATGTGATTCTAAGTAGCACATCAAAGCAGCTAATTAGTATTCAGGATCACTAATTGCATAAGCATGCAGCACAAACAACACTGAATTTGTTAAGCATTATTCACATTAGAAAATAATGGCTATTACAATGATAATATGATTATGTTGACTACGTTTCATAGTTTGACAACTATTATATGTGATATACAGTACATATACAGTGGATATAAAAAGTCTACACACCCCTGCTAAAATGTCAGGTTTCTGTGCTGTAAAAAAACAAGACAAAGATAAATCATTTCAGAACTTTTTCCAACTTTAATGTGACCTATAAACTGTACAACTCAATTTAAAAACAAACTGAAATCTTTTAGGTGGAGGGAAGAAAAAGAAAAAAGAAAAATAATGCGGTTGCATAAGTCTGCACACCCTCTTATAACTGGGGATGTAGCTGTGTTCAGAATTAAGCAATCACATTCCAAATCGTGTTAAATAGGAGTCAGCATACACCTGCCATCATTTAAAGTGCCTCTGACTAACCCCAAATAAAGTTCAGCTGTTCTAGTTGGTCTTTCCTGAAAGTTTCTTAGTCGCATCCCACAGCAAATGCCATGGTCCACAGAGAGCTTCCAAAGCATCAGAGGGATCTCATTGTTAAAAGGTATCAGTCAGGAGAAGGGTACAAAAGAATTTCCAAGGCATTAGATATACCATGGAACACAGTGAAGACAGTCATCATCAAATGGAGAAAATATGGCACAACAGTGACATTACCAAGAACTGGAGCTCCCTCCAAAATTGATGAAAAGACGAGAAGAAAACTGGTCTGGGAGGCTACCAAGAGGCCTACAGCAACATTAAAGGAGCTGCAGGAATATCTGGCAAGTACTGGCTGTGTGGTACATGTGACAATAATCTCCTGTATTCTTCATATGTCTGGGCTATGGGGTAGAGTGGCAAGACGAAAGCCTTTTCCTACGAAGAAAAACATCCAAGCCAGGCTACATTTTGCAAAAACACATCTGAAGTCTCCCAAAAGCATGTGGGAAAAGGTGTTATGGTCTGATGAAACCAAGGTTGAACTTTTTGGCCATAATTTCAAAAGATATGTTTGGCGCAAAAACAATACTGCGCATCACCAAAAGCACACTGTACCCACAGTGAAGCATGGTGGTGGCAGCATCATGCTTTGGGGCTGTTTTTCTTCAGCTGGAACTTGGGCCTTAGTTAGGATAGAGGGAATTATGAACAGTTCCAAATACCAGTCAATATTGGCACAAAACCTTCAGGCTTCTGCTAGAAAGCTGAACATGAACAGGAACTTCGTCTTTCAGCATGACAATGACCCAAAGCATACATCCAAATCAACAAAGGAATGGCTTCACCAGAAGAAAATTTAAGTTTTGGAATGGCCCAGCCAGAGCCCAGACCTGAATCCGATTGAAAATCTGTGGGGTGATCTGAAGAGGGCTGTGCACAGGAGATGCCCTCGCAATCTGACAGATTTGGAGTGTTTTTGCAAAGAAGAGTGGGCAAATCTTGCCAAGTCAAAATGTGCCATGCTGATAGACTCATACCCAAAAAGACTGAGTGCTGTAATAAAATCAAAAGGTGCTTCAACAAAGTATTAGTTTAGGGTGTGCATACTTATGCAACCATATTATTTTATTTTTATATTGTTTCTTCCCTCTACCTAAAAGATTTCAGTTTGTTTTTCAATTGAGTTGTACAGTTTATAGGTCACATTAAAGGTGGAAAAAGGTCTGAAATGATTTATCTTTGTCTCATTTTTTACAGCACAGAAACCTGATATTTTAACAGGGGTGTGTAGACTTTTTATATCCACTGTACATTATACTATCTCTACATAGCACCCTGCCTCTCTCAAAATCCATCCCTAATTAGCACCCAGCTCCTCTTAGCACTTTACCTTGTCAGCACCCACCTCCCATAGCACCGTTCCCATCTCCTTTCTTCCCTCTTACAGAACCCATGCCACCTATAATTTGCTGTCATCTAGCCCTTGCTCTCTCACCTCTTCCCTATCTGCTTTTCATGTTAAATTTATTTCACCATTAATAATAAAAATACATGTGCAAACAGCAGCAGAGCAGAGTTTTAGCCAGAAAATATTATTTAAAAACTAACATCAATGGCAGCTACTACATTCGTCCCAACTTCTCCTTATTGTCCTGAACTTTACAGGAAGGAACAAACCTTTCAATTGCGATAACATTAATGAAGCGGGCTGGGTATCCTAGAGCATGCTCACTTTGAAAATACAATGATTGTAGCCATAGCCCTCATTATCCTGCATAGGTAGAAATTACCTTTCCAGCAGTGGTTAGGGTTAGATTTAGGGGTAAGGGGTAGTGCCACTACTCTAACTCTAAACCCTAACCCCTAAATCTAACACTCACAGTAACAAGAAATTGAAGAAAATGTTTGCCACGCCACTGCTGGCAGGCAGTTAACAGGAAAGATCCTGCAGAAATTACTGAGAGCTTTCTGGTGGTTACTCAGTATCTGGCTACTCAGTTTTGGCTTCACCATCATTGGACTTCAGTGTGTGGCTTGGGGCCTGATGCAGCTCTCAGATGTCCCCTATGCAGCTCATGTTCTCTCTCCACATCTAGTACATGACTCCTAATTGCACCACAACACACTTACTCTCAACATGAAGTCCTTTATTTCCCTGTGACTTTCTCCTCTGTGTCTCTGCTGTATGTTTGCGTGGCGCGCGGTGACTGGCGTTGGTTTTATTTTCAAAGTCCTGCGTGCCTGGCGTTCGTATAAGTGCTACTGTCTTGAGCCTTGTTTTCATGCTGTTTCTGAAATTTTGCATCCGCCATTTTATTCCTCAGGCGATTTTCGAGTGACGAAAAACGCCATATATGGGTGTAATTCGCTTGCAACCTCACTCCCAGACTTCCTGTGTCCCCCCTTTTGCTGTGTGTTAGAATTGTTTGTACATGTTTTTGTTTTTTTTGGGTGGTTTTTTAGAGCTACGCACTTGAACAGTGCTGCGCCGCTGGCGAGCCTCGCTTTGCGCGGCTTCCCTAAGTACTGCGGCGCTGGCTGCAATGGCGGCGCTGGCTGCAATGAGTGCCTTTTGCAGTACTGCAGCGCTGGCTGCAATGGCGGCGCTGGCTGCAATGAGTGCCTTTTGCAGTTGCGTCCCTCGCAAATCTACGATTTGCGAGGGACGCAACTGCTTTACCAACATCGCAAACGTCACCAACATCGTAAGATCCACAACTATATATGTGATACTTTTCATTCCTAAGTCTAATTATTTAAACTATATTACGGTAGTTAACTTGTCACTGAACTATACTAGTACAAGAGCATGTGTTAAATATGTCATACATAAAGTATAATGGACCAGTATTCAATAGAACAAAAATACTATTTTTCATATAATAAAAGCCATTGTTATGCAAACTGTTACATTGTTTTACCTGCCTCTGATTGGCCACAACTAAATATGAATATTATGCTAATTTAGCTTGGATTTTCAGCCGCGTTCAACTGCCAGAAAACTGAATACATTTTGCAAAATTTAGGGTAAGTTTATAAATGTTTATTTTGGGATTTTTTTTTTATGCAAAAAAAATATATTTTCATACACTACTGATTCTCCTCTGTCAGGTCCATTCATAATACATAAAACTTTTATATACCTTTAATTACCTTGCAAAATGTATTGTTCTCAGCAAATATGGAGGCACCATTTTCCAGTCCAACGACTATATCATTAACAAATATGTATAAATTCCTTAGGACAGAAAGTGGACCATTTACATTAATTTGCATGTCTTTGATGTGTCACTTTAACAATTTACAAAATGGAGATGCAAGAATTTCATAACTGTAATTACACATTTTAGACACTTGAGGGCACTCAAGTTCTGTATATGCCTCAGCAACATGATCACTAGACTTAAAATCTCTGCTGCAGTGATCAAGTGTGCAGTGACATGAGACATGACTGTAAACAGAGGTAATTGAAAAGAAATGTACTTTCTTGCCAGACAAAATGTTTTCTACACCTTAATTTGGACATGGAAAAGGCAGGTTACCCTTGACTGATGCACTGCTGTTTTATTGACACATTTAAAACACTGCCAAATACAATGAAATGTATAAAATTGTGAAATGTATTGATTAATTATTATTATTAATAAAACAAGAGGGCTTTCTCAATATTGAAGTAAAACCTCTCCAGTCTCTAAGTCATTCAAAGGAGCATATGCGTTAAAGCACTACAGGATCGTATAGGAATTAGTTATATAGGTCAATAAAAGGCAAAATTATTTAAAAAAAAACGTTATAAGTGACAGTCTGAATAACTGAGTCTATATTAGCAGATTTTGATGGCGGATTTTAATGTGTCTGTTTTTTTTTTTGTGTCATTCAGTTGTTTCCAACTCTCCATGACCTCCTGGATATGATCACACCAAGCACATCTTGTGGCTTTTGTAAAACATTTTAACAGCTTGATGGCATACAATAGGGGCTCCTATTATTTTGCTCCTGGTTCCTTACTTGCTGTTTGCTCTACACATATTTATATGAGAGGTGGATGCATTTATACCAAACTTAGGAGACAATTGAAATACACAGGAGACAGAAAAGTTATTTTTTTCTAGGAGCCAGGAAATTGTGTTTCTACATAAGCATAGAATTTTGAAAAAAGTTAGGAGCCAGAAGTGAAATGTTTGGAGTGATGACTCCCAGGATTTATCAAGTCCTTGTATACAAATGATGTCCATTTTCCAATTAATTGTGCACTGATCAGCTTAAATAATTTAACTGAAGTCAAGTTCTTCACACAATTTTGGGAAAGATATGAGTTAGGTTTCATCTTTCTTTTGCAAAATCCACAACCCTTGTTTCTCTGGCAAAGTACAAGTAGATAGGGATGTATGGATTTTCAGAAATTAAAGCTACTTTATGTTAAAGCTGACATTATTCCAGATTCATACCAAGCTGAAGGAGCTCTTGTATTGCAGAAACAGTTCACAATTTGTACTTAATTTAAGAAATGTTGGAAAAAGGTCCATATTGCACTGACATTTCTTCAGGTGGAGGCTGGATCAGTACAGGGTGATGTGCGCCAATCCAAAGCTTCCAGGGTGCAAGTGATGACTGAAGTCAGGTCAGCTTCAATATAAAGCCAAGTAGTTTATATGCACACACTGCTCACCTGGATTCAACCCCAGGTACAAACCGTTACCTCTCTCTATGCTTCCTGCCAGTAAAACATATTCACTTTAGTATCTACCAAACATATAGCCTTATTCTATGAGCTACTTGCCTTGAACTCATACATTTGGCTTTGTTTTTTTATAAATGTTTATATGCATTCTATTGACTTAAGAAATCATTAGTGCCAATAGGTAATATTTGCCAAATATGTAGCAATATTAAGAGTGATTTTAAGTTTGTATTACTTTACGAATTGGGAAATAGAATAATATTGCTTTATCATAGCTGCTGACAAGTTTCCTAAAGTTTTGCAGTAAAAAAAATTAATATATAAAACTATAAAACAAAAAAAATCTACATTTCAAAATAATAAAAGAAGCTCTGTACATACCATCTCCCAAATAAATGGGCATGGGGTAATATTCTCCTTAACAAATACTTTTTTTGCTATGTAACAAACAAAATGATTTCCATGCCCATTTAGTAGATATTTCACAACAAGCATAGCTGTCACCCTATCAGTATTCTTGCTAACCATTAAAACATACACTCATCTTGTGCCAGATCTTAAGACAAAGCAATCCCCTATCAATCACTAATGCTGATTTACCCCCTTCTTCCAAATTGTAGCCTCATTTTATATATTGGTTGATAAGCCAACAACTGGATTGTGACTTAGTGTGTAATCATATCTGTTATCTACCCACAATTTAAATCAAATCAATATTATTACTATACTAAAAAAAATCTGGATTATTGTATTGCCCAATTATTGTAATAGCCAATAAGGCTTTTGTATTAAAGTCCCAAGTGCTGTCATGATACAGTAACATGTGCAAATATATATTGGCAATGGGAGAAATTAATAAAATATTCTTAATGCATGAAATCAAATAGTTCTAATCCACATGATAAACTATAAATCTAGGCAATAATATACATATATAAAATATATACAGACATAATGTCATAACTGTTAGTTCTTTACTGGGAACACAGCAGAAGAAACCCAACGGTTGCCATTACAGCATCATCATATTAAATACAAACTGCTAGGATCCATATTAAAGGACAATGATAGAGTTAAAAATGATGAAAGCCGCAAAATGGAAGTAATATAACTAATGCATACCTGAATATACTGTCCAATAACCCCTCATGATCCCTGCAAGCAACTAACTGCAGCAACAACACAGCACACGTGTACACTGCAACTGAAAAGAACATTGCAAGGGGCGGGGCCACGCTCAGGACCACGCCCACCGCAGAGAGGTCTCAGCCCACAGGCAGGTAATGCCATTACCTTATATACATAGATCATATATTATATTATTATATATACATATATTAGAGCTGCAAATGCATAATATATAATAAAGACATTCAGACATATTATACTATTTATATAAAAGGTGATCTTGTAATTCAGGGTGTATTTATAGCTAAGCCTAAATGTTTTGTTTTTTTAACTATTGTACAGAAGACAGATTCTCATTGCAAAAGCTGGGCTATATTAAGTAATGTGATAAATATTGCACTAAGCAAGTGAAAACTTTCTTATTTGATCATATTTAGCTCTAAATGGAGATGTCTCTGTCTATTATAGAGATTAGACCCAATAGGGTAATATATAAAGTGCAGAAGTCTCATTTCATTATAGAGAAAGCTCATATTTGGATTATTTTATGTAATTCTTCATGTGAGCTGCCCATTAGCACATTTTCATGTCTATTGCCCAGACTAGCAATCATACTAGTTACAGACAGAATAGTATTTAATGCATATGCTGCCCTATTAATGTGTGTATATGGCAGGGTTTAAGAGCCAAACATATATAAGACTGACAATACATATACAGCCTTATTAAATTGCAATTCAGCAAATTGAAAAGGGCTCTATATAAGCACAGAGCATATTTTTTTTACAGAAGTTTTTAGTTAGTGAAGACTTTGCTTTTGGATAGAAGATCACTAACTAAAAACGTCTGTAAAAAAAATATGCTCTGTGCTTATATAAAGCCTTTTAGAATTTGCCGAATTGCAATTTAATTAGGCTGTTAGATATTTTGGATAGACTATGTTTAACCTTGTTCAGTCTTGGCCAACTCTTCGTGACCTTATGGGCTGCAGCTCGCCCGCCACATCTTGTGCGTATCCATAAATTTTTTGTGGCAAAGATACTAGAGTGGGTTGCCACTTCCTTTTTCAGTGGACCGCAATGTGTCTGACCTCTCTGCTATGACCTGCCCATCTTGGGTGACCCTACATGGTATAGCTCACATTGAGGTACATAAGCCCCTTAACCCTGACAAGGTGGTGACCCAGAAAGGGGGACACCCTATAGCACCATGATAATGTGCTGCCGTGTGAATGAGTCTTGTTGGCCAAGACTGAAATAGATCACCGGCTTTAAATCTAACTTTAGACATAACCACAAGCCTTAACACAACTCCAGGCCCATATCAAATACATTGTATTACTAAAATAATCAGAAAGCACTCACTTTATATAGCCTTATGCATTTACCAGACTCTAGGCTAAATCATAGAAACATTACATGATCCTAGATCCTTCACAATAATAGACTTGTATCTTGTCATATATATGACTAGTGTATAGATTGTAATTTAATTAATTGATGTTGCAGCATTTATGAATCATAAAAATGATCTACTGAACAAAAAGTTATTTCAGCATTATTATTAACTAGATTATCATATTAAACCTTATTGTGCCATAATATCAAGTATACCCACTTCCACTAAGGAAAATATCACTTGTTTTAACATTTTTATTTATTTTTTTGTCAACAAAGTTATTTTTTTATTTAAAAAAAAAAGTCATTACATATAATGCTTCATACTAAATATTCCATCATTATTTCCTATGTGTCTGATGTGTGTATTTTATTTGATCAGCTTTAGGGCAAATGTCTAGAAGATAAATCTATTTAATCTGATGTTTCTCAGTTATACCCATGTGCACATTTGTCCTGTAGATGTTTGTTATATTTCATTAGAAACCATAGTTTGAATTGTTTGTCATAAAGTACAGTGACAACATTTATTAACCATTCAGTGTCCCCCAAACCAGACACAAACTACAATTGTACATCCAACAATATAATTTCAAGCCGCACAATTATCATGAAAGTATTTGTTGTTCAGTCGTGTCTCACTCTCCGTGACCCTATGGACTGCAGCAGGCCAGACACATCTGTCGTTATGTCTCTGGTTGTGCTTATCCATAAGGTTTTCATGGCAAAGACTCTGGAGTGGGTTTCCAGTTCTTTCTCCACACATTGTCTGACATCTCTGCTATGACCTGCCTATCTAAGGTAACCATAAATGGTATAGCTCACAGCTTCATTGAGATACAAATCCAGAAGGGGCATGAAAGTATAGATACAGCTAAAACAACCCATACTAATTCAATCAAGTCCAAAATGTGATGAAAGTTAAGCTTTAGGGTACAGCATTATCCAAAATGGGAATGCCCACCATTCATTCTCTGGTTCCAATTCTATATATTTACTGTCATATTAAACAATCTAACCTATGTAAATGACTAAAACACAAATCCAATGTAAAATTCTCAAAATTTAGAAAATTATTAAAATGTATGGAGTGAATAAACTATGCAGACATGAATTATTGAGCAAATAAAGGTTAAATATGACACTAAGTAGACTTTTTATTCTAAAGGCAAGCATTTTATTATGAGTTTAATATAAAAACTAGATAGAATTAGAATTTGAAACTGTAGATACCTCGCCCATCAAGAGAATATCTCAAAGTAATGTGTCTGAATTAAACTATTACATATATAAAATATATATAGTATGTATAGTAATTTGTATTTACCTGCGACCATGCTGGATGCACAGAGTGTCAGCACCAAGGACAGCTCCACACCTAGTCAGGGTCAGTAACCAGCACTAACTACTCTAGACATAGGATCTTGTTAGAGGAGGAGGGGGTTACCCTGCCGTTCTCACAGGTACACACCCCTCACTAACTAGAGCATGCCCACTCCAGGCTACTGCCCGCCCAACAATGCAGGTGTTCATAATTATGACTTACCTTATATGGTATAAAGGTAAACACTGCTGTTAAAGAACATTATTTGTCTCATGCCAAAAAAAAAAAAAGCATATTTAAAGGGATTCTGTCACCTTAACAGGAAGCTTAATTTTAAAGAGCATTATAAACTGGATATACACTGTACTAGCAGTTTTTCTCTGCAGTAAATCATTTCTGAGATATTTAGAATTTATTTTGCAGCTCCTGTATGCTAATGTGCGGCTCAGTGCTTAATAAGTCATTGAGTCTTTATTTTGGCCACTAGAGTCAGACAAGCAGACTGTAATCTTAATTAGCACATCAAAGTATCTAATTAATATGTGTGAATTGCTCATTTGCATATACATGCAGCAACAATAAACTGGAGTTTCCCAGGATTGATTCATTTTAGAATAAAACGGATAACACAATGTGCACAGAGCTTTTCATGTTCTCTCAGAAAAATACAGTAGACTCTCAGCTATCCAAAACTCAAGCAACAAGAATTCTCAAGTAACCAGTAAATAAAAAATGAATACTGTAGTATAAATAAAAATGTAATTTACAGGGCTCAACATATTCCAGAAGCCAGGTTGTCATGCCACAAAATGCTTACAGGCACCTATATATCATCCACTGTATGTCTCTGCAATTCAGCAGTACCTGGAAGCAGATAGGCATGAGTGACTGAGCCAGTGCAGTGTTGGCGTTACATTTCCCCTGGGGTCAGCACCGCACCCTCCAGCTGAACGTACCTGTGTGTAAGTGAGGAGTGAAAGCTGCTGCTGCTGCTGCTAGAACAGCCCTCACTGACAAATATACTTATTAGAGCATCCTATATGCAGCTAATATAGGCTTCTTTTATTAGTGTCTCTCAAACTACATTTATCCAGCATCTACCAATCCCCATGAGTGCAGGATAACTTACTGTAACTTGATTTTGGGGTGGCAGAGTCCTTTCAACACACTAAATTGTGCGTTCACCCACTTGAAAAGAAGATTTTTCTTGAAGTACTACTGAGGTAATTTTTTTCTATGTGGCATTTCAACAAAGTCTGATATGGGCAAAATGCTCTAGAAACAAAACAATTAACCAATATTTGAAATTTTTACCTTTATATGCATTTTTTTTTGTTTACTGCAGGAATCCATTTTCTTTTGCTAGCTGATTCTGTGTGTTACTTTCTAAAGGAGGTATGGTCTTCTAAACGGATGAGCTTTACATTACTCAAGTTGAAATATTTTCCAGTTTTAGATACCAAATTCTTATTGTGCAGATAGAAACTTCCACTGCATTTATATCATCCTCCTCATATAGTTGATCAACAGAAACAAAATGGAGGACCCTACAGCAGCATAACTGCATATAATAAAATAGAAATTATATTATTTTGATATAACTTCTAAACACATTTTAATTTTTTTTTGTAAGTGTAGTTCTTCAAAATAATATTTTGAAATATATGAGGGTCCTTTCCCTTTTTAAATTCACCACCACACCACCAGCATTGGCAGCAGCAGTGGTGGAAACCAACCTATAGATGGTGCTGCCGATATTTCAGTGCCGATATCATAGCGTTAGGGTTAGGTAAACTGTTAGGGTGAGGGTTAGGGCAAGGGTTAGGGTTAGTTTAAGGGTTAACGTAACCTTCTAAGGTTACAAATTCTCTAAAATATCGGCAGCTCTGCAAAATATTGGCAGCACCATCTAGCAGCTCCTTGCTGCCACTGCTGCTGCCACTCAGGATATCCTTATGCATATCCAGGTGCCTTAGAGCTTCCTTAATGTTTTTGTTACTACCACCTCCCCTGGAAGACCAATCCACACATCTACTACCCTTTTTGGAGAAAACAATACTTTTGCAAATTACCTGTGAATCTTCTACCTTCCAACTTCAAATCATAACCTTTTGTTTTAGCATTTTTGTTTCTACAATTCACAACACTCCCACTATATTTAACAACACAAACCCCAGGAGGTGTCCGATTTTTTTTCTGCACTGGGGCCCTCCCTTCTCTAACTCTGCCACTGCCAAGATGGGAACTCCCCTGTGTCAATCTCCTGTCAAACCTCTATGCACCTAATTATGTTCCTTGCCATGCTCCCCATACATACAGCTCCCAGCCTGGGAACTCTACCATTTTTCTTCATGAATAGAAGTGAAATCTCAAAACAATGTCCTGAGGTAAATTTACCTGGGTCCCCTGTATCATATCTTGACATTACTGTGTAATTACTTGAAAAGCAGTTTATTCAGCACTGGGGCATAATTTAAGTGATCGTTGACATCAAATATTGCAAAAATATAAATGGCTTTCAACATATTATTTTTTTCTAAATGACACTATACCAGCTTTCAGGTAAAGAACACCCTTTAGAGTTTGTAATATTATCTTAAGGGCTGAATAATTATTCTGTGGTAATACAGTCACCCCTAAATGGCTGCAATATTTTTAATGAGCATTAAAGCTAGTTATACAATGTACTAGCCAATTTATGGAAGTCTTCCTAAGATATAATGATTAATTAAAATGATCCCATACACAAAGGAAGTAGCAGATCAAACCACGCAGAGACATACAGTTTGCTTTTCAGGAATTATATTTATTACTATTACATTTAAAAAAACTAAAAATCTGTTCAGATGTTGATAAGATCAGATGAATAACTGTAATCAATATTATTCTGTCACAGCTCCATTCCTCCATTTAAAAAAAAGATATAATAGGCGTCACTAATTATGGCATATGTGCCCATTACAGGCTCAAATTAGATGTTTAAATATTAAATTAAAACATCAAAAAAGACTTGGGCTTAAGGAAGCAAAATGGTTTCTCAAATATATATTTTTATTATGAAGGCAGAAATATATTCGTTCAATGAATTTTATTGAAAATAGCAGATGTTTATATACTGAAAAAGGTGGGTTTTCATAGCTCAAACTTCTGTCTCGGTAGGAGCTTCCACGCTGCTTGTATGAATATATGCTAAGCAGCAAGGGTGTGTCGTGCATTTTGAGGGTAGAGAATGCCAAACTTATCTATTACATTATATAGTGGTTTCATTGCCGACTTACTAATTACCATTGTAATTATACACAAACACAGTATGTCTCTTTAATTTGTGAAGGGCCTAAATTATTTGTCTCTTTGTTCAAGTTAAATGTCTGAGTTTTCAAATATTTCTCTCTTGGGTAAGAAACTCAAAATTAAACATTGTAGTTCTCAACAGATAGTGTCTTTCTTCAATTCTCCATTGTCTCCTTCACATGTTGTCATGCAGGTGGTAAGATAATGAATACAATGGTGTAGTCTAGTCTACTAGAAATAATTTGGCACAAATTAATACCGAGGTCATAACATTTTAATATAACTAGAGCGCTCCCATGTGGTTAGAAGCAGACATTCACAATATATCATTATATTATATTCTAATTATTCCTATATATTAAAGAAGGGAGTGGCCGATTGTTATTGGTAGAAATCAGCCTCGTGATAAGGAGTTGATCAGAAGCAGGGAGAGAATATTCAGGGCTTTTTATCTATTTCCTCCTGTCTTGTGGGCTTTTTCCTTTTTCTTCGGGGTCTTTTGTCTTCTCTATTTTCTCAGGTTCTTGGGTCTTTCCCTGAGCCTACTCTACAATTTCCAATCTTATCTGACAGTCCTGTTCTGAGAACAAACTGACCGTCATTCTTGGCATATAACTCATGCCCCCTTCAAATCTTCCTTACCATATATTTCTATATCTACTATACCAATTTCCATTCTGTCACAACTCTCTCTAACCAATCCAAACACATAAAGAGGTATATCTTCAGTGAGAAGGGATCCTCCAGTGACCAGGTGTTTATCCTGGAATTCCATACATAAGGTAATGTTTAAAATGGTATTAACTACTTAGTTTGTATTAGAGTTAAACTTAGTCCGATATATCACAATCCTTCTGTTATCCTTTTGGGAATGGTCACAGACCAAGACAAACTGGTCCCTACCTTCCGGACGGTAGGTGTTAATTCAATATTTTAATCTGTGCCCATATCCCCTAAAACTGATTGACTTTATTCAATAATGTAACTATTTAGCTCTGTTACAAGGATCAATTATTAAAACCTCCACACAACAAACCATACTTTGCTATTTTCAACATATATAATCTTGTATCACACCAGCAACAAACTGTCTTACATCATTATTGATTGAATTGATAAATTAATCTAAATGTAATCAATTCTGAGACCAACATCCAAATAACAGCTTGCCAACACCTAAATATAAAGGTTATTTAGCTTGCAACCTCACATACAATATAATCAACTCAGATACATATTGCTTCATATATATACTTCTATATTCTTACTGCTATATAAAGTATCATACTATATATTACTGCTTCCTTAGAGTAATAGGTTATATTGCTAATTATTAATATCATATATATGTAATCTGACTAAATATCAAAGCTTAGAAGTGTAAACACTTCTAATTGTTTATCCTTGATATTTTCTGTTAAACCAATAAAAGCAATTTCTGCACACAGCGTATACTTGTCGATAACTTGATCTTTGAACCTAATCAATCTATACACTGTAATACTTTAAGAAACTATATCAATCTATACAGTGTAATATTTACGTCAGATCAATTGCACTGTCAGGTGTAGGAATCGAGAAAAATCTGGGGGGGTATTGGGTTTTAGAAAAGACGAAGATCCAAGCACTGACAAATGAACAAGAGCAATAGCACCACACGAGTAGTAATACATATATATATATATATATATATATATATATATATATATTTATCTTATCCCTGGTGTCTAGTAGGAAACACTTACTCTCCCTCCCCAGCAGTGCCCAGTACATCCCCCTCACCTTTTGTCTCTTTGGATGCCTGGATAATTCTAATACCTGGGTCTCATGAGATCACACAAAATAGTCTTGCGTGATCTTGTGAGACATTGGCTCCATATTTGATCTGGGACTCACCTACAAACAGTTATTCATCTATAAACTAAATATACTGGAGGGCGTGTAAAAATATGTTCTGCAGCCTATAGTTGCACATGTTCTTTTATGCATTTAAAGAGCATTATTTATACTTTATGGTAATTGTGGGATACAACCCCGCCCCCCAAAAAACTATACAAAGGCTAGAAGTCAGTTCTACGTATATAAATCAGCTAGAGAGTACAATATGCAGTTATACATCACTGTCATGGGTAAATGTGGGATTTATCTGACTTTGAAATGGGGAAGTTCATTGGCTTTCGGGCCAAGGCTCCCAGTATTTCTGAAATCACAGTTTGTAACCTGTTCACGTGCCGTTGTGGTTAAACTGTACTGTGACTGGACAAAGGGCACCACTCTGGATAAACAGCGGAGCACCACATGCTATTGATGTCAGAGGTGAACGCCGGCTGTGAACCCACACTCTACTGTTGAGTAACTCACTGCCCAAATAAAGCAGGGGGCTACCAGACGTGTGTCTAAAATGACAGTGCATCGAACCTTATTGCGTTTGGGGCTCCAAAGCTGGTCACTGCACCCATACTGAAGAGGATTCATAATTAAATTGGTTTCAATTTGCACAACAGTACCAAAACTATACCTCTTCTGATTGGCAAAGTGTTGCCTTACTCTGATGAGTCACATTTTCTGCTCCATCGATTGGACGGATGTTGGCGTGTCTGGGGCGAAACCTCATAGAACAAGCACTCTGCAACAGTTGTTGGAAGAACACAAGCTGATTTGAAGGGGGCATGCGTTATGGTGTGGGGAATGTTTTATTGGGATTATCTGGGTCTACTCATATCTCTGTAAGGCACTCTCAACTGATTGGTTTATCTATCCATGCTTCCTTCTTCCCTGGAGCAGACAATGCAGCATGTCATAAGGCCAGAATTGTGGTGATAGAGTTCCACAGAACTGGGTGCTGCATGACTAAAAGCTCTAGCACTAAATGATGCCCAGCAGACTCTTTCTTTTAAATCTGATACATTTGAAACATATTGTTCCCTTCACCTGGAGGTGTAGGGGACAATGGGTTAATTCAGGTAGCTGGGGACCAGATCATTTAGAGCTTTGAAGGTCAGCAAGACTACCTTCAAATAAATTTGCTATAAGACAAGTAATCAATACAGAGCATAAATAATTGGTGTTGTGTGAGAGGAGCAGGCCTTGTTTGGCAGCACCCTTTGCCACAGCATTCGGCACCATCTGCAGATAGTGTAATTGCTTAGCTGGAGATCCCGGGAAGAGTGCATTGCAGTAAGCAAGCCGGGGAGTTACAAAGGCATGGACCAGTATAGCCAGATCCTTTGAAGGAATCAAATGCTTAAAGGGACACTGCCATTCAAGAAAAAAAAAAACGTGTTTGTCACGTACGTACAGTACCAAACTAAAAATAATAGCAGCTGTGTAAGCCATGGACATAAAACATTTTTGGGGAAAAATCAAAAAATTTGAAGACTGTTTACAGGAATCCATTTTGTGTTTGTTACATCACTTCATCGGAACTGAATCATGAAGGTGTGTGTTTTGATTATCAGTGCAGAGAGGGTTGGGGAAGGAGGCAAAAGAGAGCCTTTATTAAGATTATTACATCATTGAATAAGATTGAAATTGGCACCACACCGTTTCACCCTCACTGACCCAGCAGCAAGCTCCTTGTTTCAGGAAATGCAACCATATCTATCCAGAAATGTAAATGCCTCTCTCACAAAAACAACCTTTACCTATGTATTATAGACTACCCCAGGGCCCAGCAGAGGCAACAACATTTTTTTCTAATTAAAAGCTAGCTGTAGGACATTTTCCTGCTTAATTATACTCGTAGTTATAACGTAGTTTAGCAAAAATCCTATTTTTTTTTTTAACACCCGTAAAGTTTTTTCTAGACTTTGCTGGTGTTTAAAGTGCATGTAAAATCATTACTTTATACATGTACACTACCTTGCCTCAATCACTAAATAAAAATGAAATGCCCATAATCATTAACCTTCACCAAAAAAACATTTTGTGTCTTTCTTCCACTGCCTGATGTATTTTTTTTTTTGGGGGGGGGGGTCTTAATCCATTCAAATCTTCTTAATTTCTACCTGCCTTCACCCACCTTACGTAAATATCAATTGCCCCAATGAACCCCCATAGTCCCTACCGCCATGGGGGTCCCTATTAACCCCAAGGGCTCTATCACTAATCTTCATGGTGTAGCCATTGACCTAATTTCCTCTAAATAATCTGCTTCATGAGGACTCTATATAAGAACCGCTATAGGCCCTAAACTAAAATAACCACCCAACCAAGTCTAAGGTAACTAAGCTACATAAATCAGTAAATACACTCACGGAAAAAAAATAATAAAAAATAATTACAAATAATTTAATAAAATGAAATACAATAATGGAATAAACCTGTAAAAGACATTTTAAGTTAATTTATATAATACCCAACCTGGTTTCAGAGTAGTAAATGGACGCCGTGGTTGTCAATCTTCTACTGTAAGAATCCAGTGGATAAACCACTTTGAGTGAAGCAGATTCTCACCTCTTGGTCATCAAGGAAAATACCTCTTCTGTCTTGCTTTAAGACCTAGATCCTCTTCTTCAGACCATGGAAATACAAGAGGACCTCCATTGCCAAATTAAGTTTTTTGGTCATGCCCCACTTGCTTCAGATCAACTGAAACATTTGTCAGTCATATTACAGCCCCTCGGTATCAAGCAATTTTAATCTACACTATCTAATTGGCTACTGACTAATCAATCACTGAAGGCTAATACCCCCTTTCTGTTTTTTTAAACATGTAACATAGTAAAATGCCCAGATTTTAAATCTTACGGACCGCCATGGTAAAATGGTGCCACAATGATTGAAATGTGTGCATTATGATCCGTCGTAATTTCCTACATGTACATGTAGGCAGGCCGTGAACATGTTACAGTTCCATCCCAGTATACGAGTCCATAACATTTACGTGCATTATTTTGCCGGAGCAAGGTGTCAGTTGAAATGTTTCAACTAAGCTCACTGTGACAAACATACACATATAAAATACTGACATTTCTGATTAAAGAAAAACATTTCAGTTTAAGGTAGCTTCTAAAGTTTACACTGGCATACTTACTTTAAATTATAGAGCATTAATTGCATTATTTAGGCTCACTGTTTGTATTTCCTGAAATCCATAAGCAGAGTCTCCACTTGGGGCCATCCATTCATAAAAAAACATCTTCCCAAAAAAATCCCTGCTGGTTCATATAAGGAGGCAAAATATAAGGTCATAGTGAACATGTAAGATTTAGCTGTATCAATACTTTTTGGGGTGGGTAACCTTTCTTCAGATAAAGAGATCTGCACTGTCTGTGTATGCAGTCCCTATCATTAGTTAAATCCACTGTATATGTGTCCATACCTATCATCATTTCAGTTTGTTAAAATAGAACATTTTAAAGGGGGTGTGGCTGCTGGATTAGTCAGAATGAAATAAAGCATCAAAGGCTTCAATGGATTTCGGATCAATTTTAAGTGCTCTTTATGCCAATATTAACGTGCACTGAAAACCAGTAGTGAATTTCTGCCTAGGTCTACATGAGCCAGGCCTAGGGCAGCACATTTTCAGGGGGCATCAGCCTACCTCAAATTGCTGATACAGGGTTATGGAGAACTGTGTTCGTATTCAGTGTCATTACTGTCTATAAGCATAGTTGAGATTTTCCGATATACAGTAGATATACATATGCCCATACTGTATTTATAGTAAATAAATAGTACATTTGTGTTCATATTTGAATGCCTAAAACAAGTAAAAAAAACTTGTTTCCTGCTCAGAATTCTGAGAAATATAGTTATTACACTGCATTCTGGGAACCTGGGCAGGGACATGCATACAATGCCTTGCAAAAGTATTCACCCCCCTTGCCATTTTTCATGTTTTGTTGCCTCACAACCTGGAATTAACATGGATTGTTTGAGGATTTGCATCATTTAATTTACAGAACATGCCCACAACTTTGAAGATATTTTTTTTTATTATTGTGAAGCAAACAACAAAAAGGACAAAATAACAGAAAAAGTCAATGTGCATAACTATTCACCCCCTAAAGTCAATACGTTATAGAGCCACCTTTTGCTGCAATCACAGCTCCAAGTCGCTTTGGATAAGTCTCTATGAGCTTGCCACATCTTACCACTGGGATGCTTGCCTATTCCTCCTTGCAAAACTGCTCCAGCTCCTTTAAGTTGGATGGTTTGCGCATGTGATCAGCAATCTTTAAGTCTGACCACAGATTTTCTATTGGATTGAGGTCTGGGCTTTGACTAGGCCATTCCAACACATTTACATGTTTCCTCTTAAACCACTCAAGTGTTGCTTTAGCAGTGTGTTTGGGGTCATTGTCCTGCTGGAAGGTGAACCTCCGTCCTAGCCTCAAATCACGCACAGAGTGGTACAGGTTTTGCTCAAGAATATCCCTTTATTTAGCACAATCCATCTTTCCCTCAACTATGACCAGTTTCCCAGCCCTGGGTGTGGAAAAACATCCCCACAGCATGATTCTGCCATGTTCCACTGTGGGGATGGTGTTCTTTGGGTGATGTGATGTGTTGGGTTTGCGCCAGACATAGTGTTTTCTTTCATGGGCCAAAAGTTATATTTTAGTCTCATCAGACCTGAGCACCTTCCTCCATACATTTTGGGAGTCTCCCACATGCCTTTTTGCAAACTCAAAACATGCCATTTTGTTATTTGCTGAAAGTAATGGCTTTCTTCTGGCCATTCTGCCAAAAAGCCCAACTCTATGGAGTGTACGACTTATTGTTGTCCTATGTACAGATACTCCAGTCTCTGCTGTGGAACTCTGCAGCTCCTCCAGGGTTACCTTAGGCCTCTGTGCTGCCTGATTAATACCCTCCTTGCTCGGTCCGTGAGTTTTGGTCTGCGGCCGTCTCTTGGCAGGTTTGCTGTTGTGCCATGTTCTTTCTATTTGGTTATGATAGATTTGATGGTGCTCCTGGGGATCATCAAAGATTTTATAACCTAACCCTGCCTTGTACTTCTTAACAACATTGTCGCTTACTTGTTTGGAGAGTTCCTTGGTCTTCATGGCAGTGTTTGGTTAGTGTTGCCTCTTGCTTAGGTGTTGCAGCCTCTGCTGCCTTTCAAAAAAGGTGTGTATATGTAATGACAGATCATGTAACACTTCGATTGCACACAGGTGGACATCATTTCACTAATTATGTGACTTCTGAAGGTAATTGGTTGCACCAGAGCTTTTTATGGGCTTCATAACAAAAAGGGTGAATACATACGCACATGCCAATTTTCTGTTTTCTATTTCTAAAAAATAGTTTTATGTATATATTTTTCTCATTTCACTTCACCAACTTCGACTATTGTGTTCTGATCCATCACATAAAATTCAGATTAACAAAACATTGAACTTAAGGCTGTAATGTAACAAAATAGGTAAAAAGTCAAGGGGGTGAATACTTTTGCAAGGCACTGTATGTACAGTATCTCACAAAAGTGAGTACACCCCTCACTCACATTTTTGTAAATATTTTATTATATCTTTTCTTGTGACAACACTGAAGAAATTACACTCTACTACAATGTAAAGTAGTAAGTGTACAGCCTGTATAACAGTGTAAATTTGCTGTCCCCTCAAAATAACTCAACACACAGCCATTAATGTCTAAAACGTTGGAAACAAAAGTGAGTACACCCCTAAGTGGAAATGTCCAAATTGGGCCCAAAGTGTCAATATTTTGTGTAGCCACCATTATTTTCAAGCACTGCCTTAAACCTCATGGGCATGGAGTTCACCAGAGCTTCACAGGTTGCCACTGGAGTCCTCTTCCACTCCTCCATGATGACATCACAGAGCTGGTGGATGTTATAGACTTTGCGCTCCCCCACCTTCCGTTTGAGGATGCACACAGATGCTCAATGGGGTTTAGGTCTGGTGACATGCTTGGCCAGTCCATCACCTTTACCTTCAGCTTCTTTAGCAAGGCAGTGGTCGTCTTGGAGGTGTGTTCGGGGTTGTTATCATGTTGGAATACTGCCCTGCGGCCCAGTCTGCGAAGGGAGGGGATCATGCTCTGCTTCAGTACGTCACAGTACATGTTGGCATTCATGTTTCCCTTAATGAACTGTAGCTCCCCAGTTCCAGAAGCACTCATGCAGGCCCAGACCAAATATATATACACATATGCCTATATGTGTATATATGTTTTCAATAAAATGTTGTGTTGATTCCCCCTATATGCATTTACCTGCTGATGTCAGATGCTGCCTCCACTCTCTCTGCATCAATGTTTACGTTCAAACTGAGGATTTCATCACATATCAGTGTTTTTGTGCTCTTTGTGCCTTATCCACTTATCTGTCATTTAGGGATTCTTTCAACTAGCTTTCCTCAGTATAGATGTATACTTTTGATGGTGGGACTGTCATGTTCAGGGCCTGCATGAGTGCACTGGGGAGCTACAGTTCATTGAGGAAACCATGAATGCCAACATGTAGTGTGACATACTGAAGCAGAGCATGATCCCTCCCTTTGGAGACTGGGGCGCAGGGCAGTATTAAAACATGATAACGACCCCAAACACACCACCAAGACGACCACTGCCTTGCTAAAGAAGCTGAAGGTAAAGGTGATGGACTGGCCAAGCATGTCTCCAGAGCTAAACCCTGTTGAGCATCATTAAGGCATCCTCAAACGGAAGGTGGGGGAGTGCAAGGTCTCTAACATCCACCAGCTCTGTGATGTAATCATGGAGGAGTGGATGAGGACTCCAGTGGCAACCTCTGGTGAACTCCATGCCCATAAGGGTTAAGGCAGTGCTGGAAAATAGTATTGGCTGCATTTCTCCACTAATACAGATTTGTCAACGGATTCCATGAAATAAGAAGAGGCAGACAGCCATGCAGTCCAGCACACTACAGGTTTTGAGTGCTTATAGGGTCATTTACCTCACTTCATGGTGTGAGAGCACAATATTCTATGTTAAAATTATCTATTGTTTAGTTTAATTACACTTATAACTAAAAATCTGCAGTCTTAGGTCTGTTTACAGATACACTCCTGACTGTTCCATGATTAACAACACATGCCGACACAGGCCAGTGTAGACGTCACAAGCACAAAGGTTTATAGTTTTTCTCTGAACTTCAAGAATATAGCAGGATATTTAAACACCCAGCTGCCATTTTTAGCTGAACCCAGCAGTCCTTTCTCTTCACAGATTAATTTGTCAAGGGTTATCTTTCTTTCTGCTTAAGCTCTCTGCACAGAGCTGTTGCTGTGAGTGTCTGGGGGCATGTCAGAGTTTCATGTAAACAGAGATTTCATTTATAAATTCCTCTATGGAAAAAAAAACTGTCAAAATTGATCAGCCAATACAGAGTTGCTAAAAGACTGATACTGATGAGCGGGGGAGCCGAGCTGTAACCTTCTGCACAGGAAAACAGATGTTGCATACAGCTTTCAGCTAACAGCTAAATTATATACTTATGGTGAGAAATGTGAGAGGGCATGGAAGTAGACACAGCCCTACAAGTGGGATAGTGGGAGTGTAATCCTGAATCAGGACTTTTGGGACAAATGGTGTGTCTTTTGAGAGTGCTAAATCCATTTCACTGTATGCGTAACAACTGTGGCCTCCATGTAAATCAAGTGCTCTAAATTAGGACACTGCTGTAAATTTGTTCTGGGATCTTTTTTCCCCTAACTTCGACACTAATGTAAATCTTTTGCTCCCCCCAGATTAGATCACTCAGTGCACAGCCATAAATCCTGCCTTAGCCTCAACAGATTTCTGTGTAGGGAGTAGCCAAACCAAGCTTCACAGATGAGAGCTAATGGGAAATGCAAATGTTATGAATATTATGAGTGGGAAATACCGTAACAAGTGACGTAGTTGCTGCGGCAATAAAGCATTAGAGATATATATAACGTAATTATATACAGTAGACTCTCAGTTAACCAGAACTCAAGCAACCAGAACTCTCAAGCGACCAGAAAAAATACATTGAATACTGTACAATATAAATATACATTTGTAGGGCTCAAAAAATGCCAGGAGCCAGGTTATCATGCCACAAAATGCACCTAGATTGAATACACTGTAATTGTCTGCAATTCAGTTTTACCTGGAAGCAGACAGGCAGGAGTGACTGAGCCAGGGCAGTGTTGGCGTTACATTCCCCGGGTTCAGCACCGCACCCTCTCCCCTCTAGCCATACGGACCTGTGTGTAAGTGAGGAGTGAAAGCTGCTGCTGCTAGAACAGCCCTCACTGACAAATATACTTAGTAGAGCATCCTATGTGCAGCTAATCTAGGCCTCTTTTATAGTAACTCTCAGGCAACCAGAAACTACATTTTCCGGCATCTACCAATCCCTGTGGGTGCCAGATAACTGAGAGTCTACTGTATTTTGATATTAAAAAGATATGCCAATTGTATTTAAAGTTTCAATAAATAAAAATGTGTTTATTTTGTGTTAAAATATATATTTATAGAGCATTTGTTCCTAGGCAAAGTAGTTTTGTGACGTGTATTAACACCTTGAATACTGGGCTGTTTGTTACCCTGGATTTTGTATCATAAAAGCGCACATATTTTAATATCAGATTGTTAAGTGTCAAATAATGTTGAAATTGTTATATTTTTCTAGTGCTTTTTGGTAATATACTGTTACTTTAAATGCTTCTGGGGTTCTTAGTAAGGGTTTGAAAACCACTTGCAAGTGATCTTTGTTACCCGTAAATCTTTCTTCTACTTTTTACAGTTATGGCAGTGCCCTGATTTGTAAGTGATCCGTAAAATCTTATTAGCATAGGGTTTGAGTGTCAAAGTGTCACTGAGTAACTTGTAATTTATTGTCAGTGCAAGACTCAATGGAAATTTTTGCCTTGCTTTTCAGCTGTGTCGTGAAGTTCACTTGTATCAGTGACCCGTATGAGTACTCTAACAATGTTTTAGGAATGAGTGATTAACATATCTAGGTAGGATTTAGTGTGCTGATACGGCACTCATAATTGAGTTTTTGCAGAGATTTATATAGGGTACTTTGCGTGCTCTTTGCTCCTTTTCCCTGTATATGTAGTATTTGATCAGGCCATTGTACTGAAACAATGAAATGGTGCACTCCTGGGTATGCTGTAAGGGTAATGTTAACCGTGTTTATTTTTATACCACATTTATATTAAACATCATTGTTTTTTGGCCTAAATATTTCATCAGCACATATGTATTAATAATCCAAAAAAAGCAAAACCTTTTGTTTTTTCCACACCCTGAAATCATAATAAAGCACTACCCACACACAAAATTCATATTTAAAATGTGATAATATGCAGCACATCAATGCTATGCAATAATTTATACCTTATAAAATGTGATGAAATGTGACTCCTTGTGTGATGGAATTCCAATATAAAAAAATACAAAAATCAGATCAAAATTAACTTACAGCAACATATAACATGAAAAATACACAAATATATTTTTAATTAATTCATACTATGAAATTATATGGTAAGCCTTAGTAACATATGAAAGGATCTCTTGAGTGGGCTTAGATAACAAGGTAGGTAGGCTTGCAAAGACTAAAGAAAATAACTTATTTTATAACCAGACTGCCCTATTCTTATCACCCATATAGAAATAATCTTTTAAGGCTGAAAATCACAGATATCCACAATCATAAATAATAAATGAGATCTTTATTGCTATACTGTATGAAATCCAATTCTTAAAAATTTAAAGTCATCCCTGTTACAAAGGATTCTTCCAAGTGCATCACTCCATAAAGAAGCATAAGTCAGTTAATTTAAAGTTCATTGATTAATAAAGGTAATCTGTCTCTTAAATCTTCAAAAAAGTCCATGTAATGAAAAAAGTGCAAAATAAAGTGCAATAAAGTGCAATTGGATATAAAGCCTATCATATGTGGCAGAAGTGGAGCCCACCACTTGTTCTCTAAAAGTGCAAAAAAGATATCTATACTAATCCCTCTTACAAATCTAAAACTACCCTAAAGAAGAAATCTACTAGTAGGTGGCAGTATTGAGGATTGCCACTAGTCCCCCTTATCTGTCTCCGTAAACTAACCTAGTATGTGTGGAAATAGACTTAAGAGACAATACCTAGCAAGGATGTATTAATTATAGCATCATATATCATGATAAACAAGAAGTAATAGTGTATAAAAGTACATATTATACTTAGCTCAGATATATCTATGATGCAGTGGGGTATCCCAAAGGTAGTGATATTCAATCGTCATCTAATGCATAAAAATAGCTTCCCAGAAAGGATAAATGTGTCCATAAGCTGCATAAGTCACTTTGCCGAATTGACAATCAACACAATGATATCACCATATATACTGTATACAATATGTACCAATAAAGATCTAATTTATTATTTATGATTGTGGATATCTGTAATTTTCTGCCTTAAAAGATTATTTCTATATTGTTAATAAGAATAGGGCAGTCTGGTTATAAAAGAAGTTATCACTTCTGTACCAGATATTTGGAGTCTCATTATAAAGTATATTGGGTTTGTTGTAATATATGTTTATTAGTGACACTCCTTAGCCCATAAATGACTACACACGTTTTCTCTTTAGGCTTGATAACAAGAAACCTTTATTAAACCTTTGCTGTGCATTAAAACAATGATTTTTTTAAATCATGACCCAGGCTGTATATGCTCCTGATCTCTCCACCCTCTGAATGATGTATTGCCTCTGAAGTGGTAGCCGCCCAGGGGGTAGAAAAACATTGAATATCTTTTGAGACCACGCTGTATAACACACACAGTAGTAGCAGACAGTAATGTAACATGTCCTGCTGTACACAAATACACTTTCTAGTAACATCCCACTATCACACTACAAGTACAGTTTGCCTATTTAGGGAGCATTCCCCTCTGGGTAGCTTCCATTCCAGAGATAAAAATAGTAATTTATTGTTTAAATGCACAGTAAAAGCGCAATAATGTTTTTTTTCTATCAGGCCCTACCTAATTATTCTTTAGAGAGCCCTTTATAAGACCACTAAAGTGACCCTTTAAGTTTTATGTTATCTGCACTCACAAGTATAAAGTCATTTTTCCATTCAGATCATGCTGTATGGTTATGATGTGCATGTGCTGTATTCAGTTCACGCTCTGGGACTGCTAAGGCAAATGTGAACCACGTGTGCACACGTTACATGAGTGTGCATTGGTGCTGAATTATACAGTATATAAAAAACTGCAATCAAAAAGCATCTTCTTATTGTGCTTACTCATTCAAGCAAGACATATGTGTCAGTCTCTAATGACCTCTCTGTATCTAGCTTGACAACTAAAGTGCTAGCTTGTATTGGAGTATCTAAGCACTTCTGTTCTGCTTGTATATGCATTTTCTTATATATTCATTTGCTTCATATTGTTTTGCAATCCCAATGGTTCTGTGGTCAGTAAGAGAATCACTATAGATACATATTTTGCAGTGTAATAGACTATTTAGTAATTCAATATTTGAGCCATTTAGCTGCAAAGAAGATGTTGCTCAATTGGTGTTAAATGAACACTGTATTTTTGCATCTATTTTGTCAAGTTTTGTCAAAATATTAGTAGCTATTTAAGAAACCAGCATAAAAGGATTTTAAAGAAAATATTACATTTAGCAGACTCTGCTTGTGTCAGCTGACTTCCATTTCGAAGGGGCATCTATATAAACCTATTCCGAATTCTAAGTGGCTATTCAAGGTGGCAGCATTTAAATACAACTGACTGTACAACCAATCTGCATTTGGTACCCCTCCCAGTTGATTAATTATATCAGTAACAGAAGCAATTATTTACTCCCAGTAAAACAAAATTGAATACAAAAAATTAAAAATGTAAAAACATTTTTTAATCTTTTTTTTTTTTTTTTTAAGTTTGTCTATTATATTTATAGCATGCCATGAGGAATTTCTCCTAAAAAAACACCATCTAGAGCTGACTAAAAATGAGCTACAATATAAAATGAAATAATGTAGTGATTTAAAAATATGACTTAAAAGATCACTTAAATGTTTATTCTGCCTGTTGTTTTACAATTATAATCCACTTTATTGTAGTATAACCAATACATTTGATAACCACCATCACTGTTTATAGTTTGATTACCTCTGATATAGTAGTATAGAGAACAACACCTGGTGGCATGGGCGGGCCCCAGTGCAGTCTAGTTTATTTTATAATTTTATTTTTTACTTTGTGTTGTGTAGCACCTAGACCTTCTCCAAGGACTACTTGTGACTCCCCGGGGCGTCTTCTCACCTGGGAATGGAAGACAGATTGACATCACGTGTATGTGACATCATGTGGAATTCCCTGCCCTGGTAATCAGAATTTGGACCACAATATAAATAACACTGAAATGAAAGAAGAAACAACCTTATAGTGTAACTATTCTTGCTCAATGATAGGTTCACTTAATTTGTACAAACAAGACACCAAAGTTTGGAAAAGGACACTGATAAAAAACATTACAAATATACAGTACAATAGCACCCCGTCTACAGCGCGTAAGTGTGCAGGCAATTGCGCAACGTCAATGGAGCGCGATAAACAATTGCACGCTGACTAAAGAGCGGGGACAGGCACAGGGTGAGAGACATGGACATGGGAGAGAGACAGCACTGACAGAAGACTGAGAAAGGGAGAGAGACAGAGGGGAGACTAGAGCAGAGCAAGGAGAGAGACAGACAGACAGGGGGAGAGCGTGGGACAATGGAGCAGAACAAGAAGAAAGAGACAGAGACAGGGAGAGTGAGACATAACTGACAGAGGGAGGAAGACACAGAGGGAGAGAGACTGCACAGACAGAGGGAGAAATGAGGAGAGCTAGCGAAGAGAGAGAGAGAGAGATAGGGGAGAGAAACAGCACTGACAGGGGAGACTGCAGGAGAGCAATGACAGAGACAGAGGGAGAGAGACACCGAGAGAGGAAGGTGGGAAGAGATAACACTGACAGGGGAGATTGGAGCAGAGACACAGAGAGAAAGATGGAGATAGCATTGCTGGGGGGATTGTAGTGGCCATCCATACTGCAATGCTTTTTCCGGCGCGCATTTGACAAGAGCGCGCTTTAGTCCTGCGTCTTGTAATCAGGTGGCAGTTGTTTCGGTGCGCTTTTGATGGGGCTCCGTTGGCGTGCGCCGTTTTGTTGTGACACCCAGTACAATATTTCATCATTCACACAGCCTGCTGTATAATTCAGCTATCCAATAAACTGCTCTGTGACAGAGATGAGGTAAAGGGGCAATACATGTGTTGTAATTTACCTTACTGGGTGTCACTGTCTCACATGTAAACTGTGTACCCCTCCCAGCATGCTTTGTAAGGAAGTGCCTTGATAAGAAGTACAGCTCAGCCTATCAAATTGTAACTTTGTTATTCCCACCCTTAAGGCAAAGCCTGTACTAAGACTGTTTCAGTACATTTTTAAATGCAAAATCATGGCATCTCCTGCAGGCAGACACCCCTGGGCACTTGCCTTTCCTGCCTTTTAAAGCTTGTCCTGGCCAGCAGGCAAGTCATGGGAAGCTCTGAATGGTTGTGGGGCGATAAGGACCGAGTGGGCCATTTTTTGCACAGAGCCTCAGTGTCAAAATCATTCAGCATATTGCTGAAATAATCTTTCTTCCTTAAAAGAAAGATTAATGGACTTTGGATAAATATATTTTGTATAAAAGTATGTTTTTAAAGCTCTCAAACACATGGCAACATTTTGGAACTTTACTATCCTTTAAAAGCTTAAAAACAATTGGCGTGACTTCCAAAGAATGGTGGACCTCAAGAAAGCTAGATAGGTTTGAGAGCTGGGTTAGTGAAGGTACATTGTTAACCAGCGCGAAATTTATAGACACACATAATCTCCCGTTCCGAGAATACTTCAATTACAATAAAATTCTCCATAACGTCTCTACTAAACTTCGTAAATGGGGCCCACCCAGTACTACATGGTTCACGCTAATTTGTAATAAAGCCCCACTCACCAGGGGAATATTAGGGGAATTATACGCAATATTCAACTCAAATGGTATGGCTAGCAAACCTAAACACATTAAACAATGGGAACTAGACATGGGAGAAGAATGGGACATGAGAAAATGGTCTAAAATAAACCTAGAATTGACAAAAGGGTCCAGATACTTCAGCCACCTGGAAACGTCTACCAAAGTATTATTTAGAACCTACTACACACCAGATAGGTTACACAAAATGGACTCTAAGGTCTCCTCCGAGTGTTTTAGAGGTTGCACCACGAGGGGTACCTTCCGCCATATCTGGTGGGACTGCCCGATTGCCCAAACAATGTGGAATAAAGTGGCCGAACTGGTCTCAAATATACTAAAAACAAAAGTACAACCCAATATGGGAACATGTCTCCTGGGGATACCAGTAGAGAATTTACGTATACACCAAAACAAATGGCTTCAATATGCCATGTTAGCGGCAAAGAGCAGCCTGGCCTGTAATTGGCGGAAGAATACACTGGACATCCACTCCGTAATTAACAAAATTAACTTTATTATGACCTACGAGCATATGACAGCAACACTAAACGACACAGTGGATAAATATAAAGAAATATGGGGGGACTGGTGTGAGACGGAACACTCATTTCAGATACATTGACGGTAGAGCATAGATCGGGGGGGGGGGGGGGGGGCTGGTCGTTAAATGCTGGGGCGGTCCGGGACAGGGCTCTCCATTGTACCTCTTGAGAGGACGCTACGGACGTGGAAGGTCGGTAAGGTAGTAAACAAACATGTACAATAAAATTCTGAAAGGCACAAGTTAGTGTGTGAAAAAGTTATGTTTTATTTTTGTTAAATAAAATTATCCTTATATATACATCGAACGACCAAAGCAAGTTACCTACCGGCTGCTAGACACACTTAGAGCACATATTTGCTTGAAAGTTATCTAATTTGTACTAGTTTGTATTCACATGCTTTCTAAATAATAGAAAAAAGAAAATGGTTGTGGTTGACACACATAAGTGACATGTATATTTTAACAAAGGCTAGGATAGATATATATGATGAAAACCAATAAGCGTGGATGACCTGCGAGTCACCCTTTGTTTACAAATGTGCTTGTCTTGTGAATGTGTCAATAATTTTTTTTACGGAAAATAAAAAAAAGCTTAAAAACATATGAGCGTTTCTGGATTTTACTAGGAATACAATATACCTATGTATCTATTATACTTTTATTTTATTAAGAAGTGCTTATACACTCTGTTTTTACTGCCTGAAATCAAACAAAAATATTGCAATTCTTGCATCTGGACTCTGCAGCTCACAAAAGTACATGGTGTGCTGTGTCTCATAGTAACCAATCAGTGACCATCTCTCAGCAACATTCTGCAACCTGCTGCTGAGACGTGATCCCTGATAGGTTATGACACTACACTGCACACTACAGAGTCTGTCTGCATACTTACTGTAAGAAAACAATTTTAAAATGACATCAAGACATCAAGGTGACTTCCCAGACATTCACAGTACTTCCCAGGCAGAGAATAACACCATTTGCCTATATGTACAGGGGAAATACAAGCCAATGAGTGGAGAGGGAGATATGTTTTTATGTCACAGCCAGGCCCATTTAATCTTAATGTTGCACTAATATTTAAGACAATAATACACAATTCCTCTGATTTCTTTTAATATGAATATAAAAAAAAATCAGTCTAAAAACAGAATTTTAACTAAATTATTTCTGTCCCAACTGTGCACAGGTCTTGTAAAATGATACCCTTTTTTTATTGAACAGCCGTAACATGTTCTTAACTAACCTCGAGGGAACATGGAGATATTAATAGCATCACTTGTTCTCACATTACTTATCTGCCTATTCTGCATGAATAATTAACTCCTGCTCCCACAATTTCCCAGTGCTTGGAATAATGGGAAAATTAGCTTTTGTTACCATTTTGCAGCTTTCTTTCAGTTTTAAACATACATTCATGGCAATTTATAATAAACATTAAAAAGAACGGCTATTACTTAATACAGAGTGAACTTTGTTAAAAAAAAAGAAAACAGTGTAATAAACCACACTTGATAAGGGCAAACACTTTTTTGTTACTTATTAAAGGGATATCTAAGTTTCCCTCTTTTTACCGTTTGCTAATCTAACACACTTGGGTTCCTTGGTGGTCCTGTAGTTAGGATTCAGTGCTTTCATAACGGCAGTCTGGGTTTGAGTACAGTCAGGGAACCAAGAGATCACACCATCTTGAAGCTAAGCAGGGATGGGCATGGGTATTACTTGGATGGGAGACCACCTAAGAATATCAGGAGCTGTATGCTGTGGCCCACTGGAGATGGAACTGGCCACCCACTGTAGTATTTCTGCATGAAAAGCAAGTGAATCAGCATGACCATAGACATAAAGATGTGCCTGGTTTGTTACAGTGTATGAAGTCACAGAGAGTCAGAAATTACTGTATAACTAAAAAAAAACACCTGCTGCTTAGACCAGAAACACGTATTACATTGATTCATTACACACAGATGTATTTTATTTAAAAAATAAAACTTGGTTTCTATACCACCAGAGCTACTTTCATAGGTACCTGGTACCTACCACTAGTAACACTGCATTTGGGTACATATTTTAACCCTTTATTAACCTTCAAGACAACAGCAGCACAATGC
Organism: Discoglossus pictus; assembly: GCA_027410445.1. NCBI lineage: Eukaryota > Metazoa > Chordata > Amphibia > Anura > Alytidae > Discoglossus > Discoglossus pictus. Next base: position 242,427,186 of record CM050163.1, read on the forward strand.
AGAAATCAACATAACAATATCCAACTCCTCCCTGCTTCCTTGTGCAGGGAACTACACATCCCATGATGCCTTCCTGCACAAACTGCCATCACAGATTGCTTAAAAGTTTATAAGGTGTGTGAGCTGGAAGTGTGATGAATTTTCAATTAGTGCCACTGATAGAAATTACACTAAAGACTTTCATGTTTCAATAGAAGCAGCAAAAATCATTTCTGCATTTCCTCCACGGCAGATAAACAGAAACCTATATGGTGGTTCCTACAATAGCGTAATAGCATACATTAATACATTAAAAGTGGTGTATTTTACTTTAAAAAAAATATGTTCACATTAAGTGTAGGTCTTCAAAATAGCATATTTGTAAATATGGGATTACAATGTGATATTCCTAGGTAGTTTAATAACAACTTCACATGCTTGTGAAATAGTTAACAAACAATAGCAGCTTTGCAAAATCAGGAACATAAAGCATTTTTAGAGAAAATTATATATTTAGTTAACAGTGATTATGTCATGGGGTTCCCCCTTCGGCTGCTCGTGTGCCTGTAACTTGAACTTCCTAAGGGAACTTATTCTGCCATTTAATTATATTGTCAAGTGCGCTGTTTAGAAAGCAGTTATCAACAGAGCTGTTTTACGCTCCTTCCAGGTATGCAGTCTTTTTAGTAACAAATATATCATCATTAAAACAACACTAGAAACAGTGGCGTAGCTAGAGCTTTTGCCTCCCGGGGCTGTCCCTGAGTCTGTCCCACCTCCCGTATGAAGATTATAAATAAATACATATATATATATATATATATATATATATATATATATATATATATATATATATAGAGAGAGAGAGAGAGAGAGAGAGAGAGAGAGAGAGAGAGAAACTAAATATCTCCCTTCTGCCTTGCAGCAAAACCTTGCAGAGTAGCTCAGTTGACAGTTTTTTATTGACTCTGTTTCAAAGTCTCTATTGTTCTGGGCTTCCTCAACACCCTGTTGAGCCAGTTGTTCCAGGTCCTCATTGAACAGGCTCTTGCCCAAAGCCTGGACCAACTCCTCTCGTTGGACTTGTCCGCATCTTCCAGTCCAGCTATGGTCAAAAGGTCCACTATCTCCTCCATGATGGGCTCTTCTGCTTGCACATCTCCACACAGCTCTGGCCAGATTTTCTTCCATGCATCTTTTAGACATTGCTGTGCTGCTTTCTGCATTATTTTATACTTCTTCCAGAAGTTACATAGTAATTGAGGTTGAAAAAATACTTTTAGTCCATCATGTTCAACCTTTTTAGATCTCCTCTGATCTGCAATATGCGGATTGATTGTTAATTGTTAATTGATTCAGAGGAAGGCAAACAGAAAAAACCCCCAGTGAAACTTTGCCAATTGTCTCAAAAGGGGGAAAAATATAAAATTCCTTCCTGACACCAGATACCAGCGATCAGATATCTCCCTGGATCAATACTCTCTCTCTAATTATCCATGATAACCCTGAATTCCCTTTTTAATTAGAAATAAATCCAGTCCCCTTTTAAAGTTATCTATTGAATCCGCTGTCACCACCTCCTTTTGTAGAGAATTCCACAGATTAACCATCCTTACTGTGAAGAACCCTTTTCTTTCTTTAAGGTGGAATCTTTTTACTTCTAATCTCAAGGGATGTCCTCTTGTCAGTTGAAAACCTCTTGGCACAAAAAGCTCCCTTGACAAATCTTTATACTGACCCTGGATGTATTTAAATAAGGTAATCATATCCCCTCTTAGACGCCTTTTTTCTAGAGAAAATACGTTTAATTTGGTTAGTCTTTCTTCATAACTTAGCCCTTCCATTCCCCATATTAGTTTTGTTGCCCTTCTCTGTACTTTTTACAGCTCCAAAATGTCGTTTTTATGTAGTGGTGCCCAAAATTGTACTCCATATTCAAAATGAGGGCGTACTAGAGATTTGTATAGTGGCAGAATTATATTTGCTTCCCTGGCTTCTATAACCTTCTCAATACATGATAATATTTTATTTGCCTTTGCAGCTGCTGCTTGGCTTTGAGCGATGTTTCTTTGGTGGTTGTCCACAAGTACTCCCAAATCCCTTTCAATATGTGATACTCCTAGAGTTGCTCCATTAAGAATATAAATTGCCCTCTTTGGAGGGAAAGTACAACATTATCTGATTGAATTACCTTGCACAATTTAGTGTCATCAGCAAAAATGGAGACAATACTTTCCAATCCTACTTCTAAGTGATTAATAAATATGTTAAAAAGGAGAGGACCTAATATTAAACTCTGAGGAACCCCACTTACATTACTCCAATCTGAGTATGTTTCATTTACAACAACCCTTTGCTTCCTGTCTTTTAGCCAGCCCTCAATCCATGAGCAGATATTTACTGCAATTCCTGTATCCCATAGTTTGCACAATAGTCTCCCATGTGGCACTGTATCAAAAGCCTTTGCAAAACCCAAAAAGACTACATCAACTGAGTTGCCTTGATCCAAGTTCCTACTAACCTCCTCATAGAAACTAAATAGATTTGTTTGACATGACCTATCCCTCATAAATCCATGTTGACTCCTACGTTTAATTTTGTTTAAATAGATATATTCTTGTATATTATCCCTTATTAACCCTTCTAAAAGCTTTCCTACTACAGAAGTGAGATTTACAGGTCTTTAATTCCCTGGATTTCTTCTTGCTCCCTTCTTAAATATAGGCATCACCTCTGCTTTTCTCCAGTCATCTGGTAGAGACCCTGTGTTGAGAGAATCTTGAAAAATCACATATTATAATTGTCAAACTGCGATTCGTCGTCACGCTTTGCGACAAATCGCAGTTTGACAACAATCTGATCACAAAGCCGTGCCGCTTCCCCACACACACTGCATTCCCAGACACAATCTCCTCTCTCATCTCAGTGCTGTCCGTGCCCCCCAGGCCTCCTTCACCATACACACTGCTGACTGCTCTGTCCTTCCCTCCTAACCCCACACACTCACTCTCTCCTTTGTATTATCCCTGTCCCTCGGCAAGCCTTCTCCTCCTCCATACCCCCCCCTCTCTCCTTCCCCAGTCACTCTCTCCTCTCACCTCCATGCTGTCACTGTCCCCTCCACAGACCCTCTTCAGTCACTTCATGTTGATCCGCAGCCCCTATATCCGGATCGGGGTTGGATCGGATCCCTCCGGTCCGGCACCCCCCTCCTCCATAGAAGGTCACCCGGCTCTTCTTAGCTCGGCTCCCACTCCTTCTTACCCACAGCTGCCCGAAAGTGGCCCCGCCCCCGGGACCAGCCACGCCCCTGGGACCAGCTGATGCCGCAGCCGCCATCTTAATAGCAATAATATGAGAGACAGATGGGTAGAGAGAGAGAGACAGATGGGTAGAGAGAGAGAGAGACAGATGGGTAGAGAGAGAGAGAGACAGATGGGTAGAGAGAGAGAGAGACAGATGGGTAGAGAGAGAGAGACAGATGGGTAGAGAGAGAGAGAGAGAGAGAGATGGGTAGAGAGAGAGAGATATGGGAAGAGAGAGAGAGAGAGAGATGGGGAGAGAGAGAGAGATGGGGGGGGAGAGAGAGAGAGAGATGGGGAGAGAGAGAGAGAGATGGGAAGAGAGAGAGAGAGATGGGAAGAGAGAGAGAGAGATGGGAAGAGAGAGAGAGAGATGGGGAGAGAGAGAGAGAGATGGGGAGAGAGAGAGATGGGGAGAGAGAGAGAGAGATGGGGAGAGAGAGAGAGATGGGGAGAGAGAGAGAGAGAGAGAGAGAGATGGGGAGAGAGAGAGAGATGGGAAGAGAGAGAGAGATGGGGGGGAGAGAGAGAGAGAGATGGGGAGAGAGAGAGAGAGAGATGGGGAGAGAGAGAGAGAGATGGGGAGAGAGAGAGAGAGATGGGGAGAGAGAGAGAGATGGGGGGGGAGAGAGAGATGGGGAGAGAGAGAGAGATGGGGAGAGAGAGAGAGAGATGGGGAGAGAGAGAGAGATGGGGAGAGAGAGAGAGATGGGTAGAGAGAGAGAGAGAGAGATGGGTAGAGAGAGAGAGAGAGATGGGTAGAGAGAGAGATGGGTAGAGAGAGAGATGGGTAGAGAGAGAGAGAGATGGGTAGAGAGAGAGATGGGAAGAGAGAGATGGGTATAGAGAGAGATGGGTATAGAGTGAGATGGGTATAGAGAGAGATGGGGAGAGAGAGAGATGGG